>JAJOZX010000785.1:1202500-1206009 GCA_023014485.1 Bathynomus jamesi
TAATACAAAGTACATGGCACTTACGAGATAATTTATTTACGAAATAATATGTTATAATGTTATAAATTTGAAATCAGAGCGAACGGAGATATTTTATCTTTATGGCGCTCGAATCTTTCGTCGTGAGCGGAATTTGATAATAACTTACTAAGCATTTATGAATATCTTTAGGGGTGAACGCACTTAAAAATAAAAATGAAAAAAATACGAGAACGTATTTTTGCGTTTTCGAACGAATGAGAAAAAAGAATATTTAATAAAATTGACATACGATAATGGTCAAGATAAGATATGGACGTGTGGGGGCGGGAGATATGGTCGAATAATAGTTATATTTATACTACATAACATATAAATAATGACTTCTTTAGAGTGTTTCGTCCTTAGTATGATGTTAAAGAATTTTCATACATTGAATACTAGATATATAATGAAGGGAAAATGTGACGTCATAGTTATTGAATTTTTACGTATAGTACAAATCATTATTAGGAAGATTTACAAGAACGAATTAGAGACAAAGAGTGGGTAGTAATGACTAAGAAGTTCAACCTCGGGTTCCAATCCTGTTACATGCAATGTGTATGCATAATCTAGGGTCGAGGGTGAGATGCAAGACAATTCATAATTGATTATAATAACTTCTATAACAAATGGAAAATGGATACGACTAAACCATAGATATGGTAGATCGTAGGGTTGTGACACGAACAAAAATAGGAAGCTACAAGTAAAATTATTATCCAAACTCGCGCTAAGCGATTTTGGTTCTTATGTAAAAATGGACATTCGAACATAAAAACTATACGAACATAAGTACTGAATGAAGACAATGAATCCATATAATGATGGTATAGGAATTGTTCATTGTTCACTTTTTACAGTATTTCCCCCCTAAAATGGTATTAATATAATAATAATACAATTAATACAATATAATACAATTGAGAAAATAACATCGTAAGTAATTCAAGTTAGATGACGACATTCTTTTTTACAATACAAGTTTTATACAGAACGAGTTCGGGTAGTTGAGTACAATGCAGAGTATCAAATCTCTAAAATGACACTTGCTTACCAAATATAAAAAAATTCAAAGATTAGAACTTTAATTTTGACAAACAATTAAGTTAGACAAACAATGATATGGTTAAAAAATTTTACCAAATTTTATTTTTTTTCTGTGGGAAAAATTATGTACATAATGAATAGGTAAAAGGGAAAAACATAAATTTTAAAGTTCATGGATTTTTCGAGGCTTCCATGATAGTACAATTGATAAACTAATTTTATTGACTATTGTAGGTAAAAATCGAATTACGTAATGGATGATGTATAGACCTGTGGTCTAGTGTGTATTTGGGTGTATTAGGTGCAAAGTGTGTATTTTACAATTTCGAGGGACAGATTAGCTGATACGATTGTTCAAGTAACTGAATAAATGCATGAGCAAGATATATTAGAAAGCAAAATGATTAGACTAAATAGCATAGTTTGCACTTACGTATGAAAGAATAGTTTTATTGTGATATTCAATGATTTTAGCTTAAGGTTTGTATGTATATAGTATATATAGTGTGCATACATGCATTTTTATTGACTGTTGTAGGTACAAATCGAATTACGTAGTGGATGATGTATAGACCTGTGGTCAAATGTGTAGGGATTTGGAAGGTTTTTGAATTAACAAAGTTTAAAAATAATGTATAATAATTTAAGATGGGTTTAGGGTTATAAAATCTTTTAAGTTTAAGTCAGTTATTGTTATTATTATTATCATTATTATTATTATTATAAAATCCTTTAAGCTCAAGGTCAATTATTATAAAATTCTAAATTACAGGTAGTATTAATGATGGTGTATGCATATGTGTTTTAATGCAAAAGTGACTGGAGGGACGGAACGTAAATGAATTCGAATGTGTCAAAATAATAAAATTCAATTAGGATTTTAGATTTTACATAATTAATCAGTTACACGTACAAGGTAATTAAAAAAAACGAACTTAGAGGAACTTACAATTAATGAAAAAGTAAATCTAGCGGTATTAAAAATTAAATTTTGAAGATGGAATTAAATTCGACTAGTAACATTCGTAGCTATCTATGAACTATATAACCATTAACATTAACCAGAAGCATCCCTAAGATAATTGAATTAAGAAAATTAAGAATACAAATTAAAAATAGAATCAATTATGCATTTCAACGAGCTAAACATTATTTTATAATATTCTTGAAAATAAAAGTAAATCGTACCTTAGATGAGTTTCGGCCAAGAATAAAAAAGTTATTGAAATGGAAGGAAAGCATTTCGAACAATCTTTTCTTTTAATAATCTCAGGTAAATTTTACATTAAAAATTATTTTTATATAATAAAAAAAAATATTAAAAAGGTTTAATAATTTTTGCACGTTAAGTAGAAAAATTATACTCTTTCGTTGAATGTTGATAAAATTTGAATTATTTGATATTTTGACACACAATTAATTAAATTCGACTACGACAATTACTCAGTATTAATCGAATTAAAAAAATATAAAAAATATAAAGTTTGAAAATAGAAATCAATTATAAACTATAATAAACTAAACATATACTATACTTAAAAATAAAAAAAAACATAACTTAACATAAATTGTGGTTATGTTCCATCGTACCAAAGAGGAATTAACCATGGTTGAACCATTTCTCTGGTTGACACGGTTCAACTGGGATTGGGGGTGTTAAAAATAAAATAAAAAAAACAACAAAGTTTGGAGTACTACATTCGGGGGAATTGAGTGACTAAGCGGGGGGTATAAGTCTGAAATTGACAATTACATCTTTCGTGAGCACTTTGCTCTTTAAAAAAAGATTGCTTGTCACACTACTTAGAACAAAAATTAAAAGAGTTCAACAAACGGAGGGACGGAATGTTCCTCATATACATTACAATAATTACCAAAATCGTTACAAACAATTGTAAAAACGGTTTTGTTACAAATAATGAATTACATAACTATATATTTATATACGCAAAACTGGTCAATTCTGGTTGAATTTAATTCTCTTTTACAACACAAAAAAAGGTTGAATTAAATTCTTAGATTACATTTTCTTAAATTAAATTCTCTTAACTTACAAAGAAAAAGTTGAATTCAATTGACTGCATTTAAATGACTTGGGACTTGAAAACTAACTTCGACTTGAAAAATAACTTCGAATATAACTGACTTCGAATATAACTGACTTCGAATATAACTGACTTCGAATATAACTGACTTCGAATATAACTGACTTCGAATATAACTGACTTCGAATATAACTGACTTCGAATATAACTGACTTCGAATATAACTGACTTCGAATATAACTGACTTCGAATAAAACTGACTTCGAATAAAACTGACTTCGAATAAAACTGACTTCGAATAAAAACTGACTTCGAATAAAACTGACTTCGAATAAAACTGACTTCGAATACTTCTGAATCTCTGGGGCGGTTGTCCCTCTTGGATGCAACCTT
>JAJOZX010000786.1:0-82500 GCA_023014485.1 Bathynomus jamesi
CAGACTGCATAGCATTGTTCAATTGTATTTTGGATTGTAACCTTCTGATACTTAGGATTGTATTTTGGATTCAAATGTATTTTGAATTTAAACCTTCTGACATTTTGATTTTTGGATTGTATTTGGATTGATTGTTGTTTTGGATTGTAACCTTCTGTGTGGTATTTTAAAGATATTCATGAGACCTAAATCAGTGTTAAGAGTATTAATTAAATAATGCTGTGTAAAGATATGCTGTATAAGTCTAAATATTGACACCAAGTAAACATGTAAACATGAAAATAAAATTGTATTTACAGTATTAAATTTGCTTTTATTTAGTTATCTCAATTATTTTTTTATTTTTTGAGGGGGGGCCCCTCACAGTTGATTTGAACCTGGCCCCGCACCCTTCTAGGACCGGCCCCATATATATATAATATATATATATATATATATGAGCGTGTGTGTGTGTTGTGTGTGTGTGCGTGCGTGTGTTTACAATAAGTCATTTATATAAATACAGACATGTAAGTTTAAGTAATGTTGGTTGTGAACGATACATTGTTTCAGTCATATTAAAATTAAATATTTCCTTTCCTGTCAAATACGACTTTTTCCCAAAACTATTACACCCATCTTCACTACGATCGAGAGGGTTACGTCATGGCCAGTGTCGTAATACCACCTCCAGTCGATTGAAGTAAAGCGACATTGGGTGTGGGAACTCTGGGCGGTAGTTGGATGAGAGACCTTCCTCCGTGTCCGGATTATTTTGCAATTCATAGATGGTTCGGATCCCACGTAAAGCTGTACGTTCCCTTCGTCATATGATCTTAAATGTTGCGAACGAGGTTAAACAACCCAATCAAACAACAACACCAACATCGACTGACACACCGAAAGACCCCCCCCCCGTACAATATATATATATATAATATGAATAGAAACGACATAAGTATTAAGGAACGTTTCTGCACACGAGGAGGAGAGATAACGAAATAATGAAAATGAGGCATTTGGAAGAGTGAAGTCCATGGTGTAATGGTATCGCGTCTGACCGGCAATCGGAAGATCCCGGGTTCGATTCCCAGGTGGTACTTCGTTTTTTTCATTTGTTCCGTTTTCTCTCTCTCGTCTTGCGCGGAATATCTCCTATACAAGCGTCGTTCTTTACGATATATATATATATATATATATATTAACTTTCGATAACAGTGGAGTATTCAAAAGTTTTCCTCCAAATATACAAGAAAAACATCGGTGCAAACAATTTTTGCTTTTTAAATATTGTTTGTTTCTCTTCAATGAACTTCAAAAGAGTTTTTGCATCCAGTCAAAATTGCAATTATTTTTGGACTCTATAACTTTGATGGCTCAGCGTACTGAAATATATATATATATATATATATATAAAACCTCTGGTTAACTTCCGCCCGAATTGTTCATTCTGATGAGGTCAAGCTTTTCACTCCACCTTAGACCTACAGTTTAACGTGGAATCCGAACCACGCCCCATCAGCAGCCCAGTGTCTTATCCACTAGGCCACCTAGGGTACCCATTTATCTACCAACCACTTTTTTATAACCACTTTGATGGCTCAGCGTACTGAATATATATATATTATATATATATTATATATATATATATAAAACCTCTGGTTAACTTCCGCCCGAATTGTTCATTCTGATGAAGGTCAAGCTTTTCACTCCACCTTAGACCTACAGTTTAACGTGGAATCCGAACCACGCCCCATCAGCAGCCCAGTGTCTTATCCACTAGGCCACCTAGGGTACCCATTTATCTACCAACCACTTTTTTTATAACCACTTTCTTTATTGTGTGGAAGGATGAACAGCTGGGTTTTTCCTGCGCGCCGGCTGCCGTCGGGTCTCGAACCCAGGGCCGATGGATTCGTAGTCATCGACGCTAAGCACTACACCACCGAGGCGCTCTATATATATACACACACACACACACACCACACCACATATATATATATATATATATATATATATATATATATATATATAATTGGAATTGATTTTAAACATTTTATACTTTAAAAGGTTTGTATTTTTTCATTAACTAAAATAAAACAAAAGCATGAAATTTTTACTGTGCTTTCCCTACACATGGGGAATTAGTCCCCTAGTGCAAAACATGCTCTATGTGATGTCCTCTTGGTTCACAATGCTTACACGATACTTTCGACTTCCAACAGATTTCCTGCGGTTTATTATAAAGAATATCATGGCCACTAACATCACCATATTTAAACCCCTGTGACTTTTATCTATGGGTTAATTAAAAGATAAGTGTTTAAGCAGAATCCACACACAATGGAAGAATTGAAATTAATTATCAATTGAACAAGAAATTTCTTAGATTTCAACAGATGCTCTGTCCAGAGTAACGCAAAATTTTGTTGTTCGTGTGCAGAGTTAATGAGCAGAGAGGATATCATATAAAGCATGTTTTGCACTAGGGGACTAATTCCCCATGCGTAGAGAAGGTAGAGTAAAAATTTCATGTTTTTTAATTTCAGTTAATAAAAAAATTCAAACCATTTAAAGTGTCAGATGTTTAAAGAAATCACCCGACACGACATATATACAACTTATATAATTAATATAATGTCCTTTCGTACGTACACAAAATTCGTATGAACAAACATATTTACTGGCTCTCTACAACTCATACTCGTGTATGTACTTTTGTATACGGAGGAATGTTTGAATGTTCTGCCAAATAATGACGATAAAATTCCTGACTGAAAATGTGAAAAAAAGTAAAATTTGAAACTTGATGTAAAGTGAAAGGTTTGATATAGATGTATGTTGAATGGCAAAATATTAGTTTAAAGAATATCCCTCACGAGTGAATCTACGCACACACACACACACACACACAGTCTTTAGATGTGAAATATCTCCACATGTGGGCAGATTTGTCACTATCACCAAAATCTAAAATTTTCTTTGAAATAGTGAACAGGACTTAATAATAATTGTCGGATATATATATATATATATATATATATATATATATATATATATATATATAACACAGACCGTGCATGGAACAAGAAACTCTTCTGAGAAAATTAAATCCACTATCAGGCATGGGGACGACCTCAGGCCTCGAGGCCGAGGCCTTTTTAGGGGAGGCATCACGAGGCCTTAAGATTGTTAGGCTGAAGGTATTTGCGCCCAGAGGTGTGATATTCGGATGCAAATAACGAATGCGGTATTTGCACCTCTGGTTGCAGATACTTCGAAATCTCTTACGAATAAGCTCCTCCATGCTTTGGGAAGGCTTAACAATCTAGCCTAGCCTAGGCCTAAAGCTCTTCCAAAGGTAACCTACCGTAGCCTCACACTAGCCTGTATTTCTTCTTTTTTTTAAATCCATAAGGAAAAGCAAAATTCTACTCAAAATTAATAAACAAAGACATAGCTCACTTCACTTGCCTAATAAAAGGGAATTATTAAGCACTAAGCACGTTCATCTATCACACGTGGCCACACCACAACACCGACAATCCGACATGCTGTGTGTTTATACTTGCTGGGTCACACAGTCAGACAGTTGCCAGAACAAGATTTCCTGGACACCATACATTAGCCCAATAACTTTTTATTTCTCATTTCATGCAGTTCTTATTTCTCATTTTAATATACCTGCAATATTTCAAGTATTTATGATATGGAAAGTTATTTTTTTTAAGTTTTGCATTTTTATGTATCTTGACAATAATAAATTGTAGTCTTAAGTCCACTAAAGATCACTAATGTACGAGGGCCACTCAATATATTTTGCCCCACCTTTTTTTTTCTTTCCAAGTTTCTTTGTAAGTTCCAGGAATTTTGTACACAAGTAGTTACATACCTTTTTTAGAAGTTTTTATTTTTCCACATAGTCTCCATCCTTTTCTATGGCTTTCTTCCACCTCGAAACAAGGGCCTTTATTCCTTGCTGGTAAAAGTCCGCTAGGTTCCACTGGAGCCACCTCTTAAGTTGAAGTTGGGCGGTCGGTGACGGTGACGGTGACGGTCTTAACCTCCTCAACAACATCATCGTCACTCTGAAACTTTCTTCCACGAATAGCGTCCTTCATTGGCCCAAACAAATGGAAGTCTGAAGGTGCCAGATCCGGGCTGTATGGAGGGTGGGGTAACACAGTCAAGCGCATTTTTGTGATGGCCTCTCTTGTTTGCGAACTGTTGTGTGGTCTTGCGTTATCGTACAAAAGAAGGACGTCTTCCAGTTTTCTCTCCGGTCGAACTCGCTTTATGTCTCTGGAGTCTCTGTAGGGTAGCAACATATGCCTCTGAGTTGATTGTTTGTCTTTTCTTCATAATGTCCACCAGAATCACCCCTTTCATGTCCCAGAAGATGGTGGTCATAACCTGCAGAGGGAGCCATTTTGAACTTTTTCTTGCGTGGGTAGTCTGCGTGATGCCACTCCATGGATTGGCGTTTTGTTTCAGGTTCAAGTGGTGTACCCACTACCCAAGTCTCATCCCCAGTCACAATTCGTGAAAGGAAGTCATCCCCTTCTGTCTCGTATCGAACCAACGACTCAGAAGCAATTTCTTTTCTTTGAGCTTTGTGATCTTCAATTAGTTCGCGAGGAACAAACCGTGAACACACTTTTGAGTATCCCAGTTCCCTCACTAATTCCTAGCTCCAGTGATAGCTCCTTGTATGTAACGCGCCGATTTGATCGAATGATGCTGTTAGCATGATGCACAGTGTGAGATGTCACAGCCGATGCCGGGCGACCGCTGCGTGACTCATCATCGAAGCTGGCTCTCCCTCTCTCCGATGATCTCACACGTTTAGACCAGCGTCCAACTGTGCTTCGATCGACAACAGCTTCCCCGTAAACGTTTTGTAGACGTTTATGAATATTTCCAACTGTTTCCTTCTCTGCGGTTAAGAACTCGATAACAGCTCTCTGTTTACGAAGCACATCACTGTCAGACGCCATTTTCGAAACTGCGTTACCCATCGGTTTTATACAAGGGCGTTTAAAAGCGGTTTTATACAAGGAGGGGAGGTTAAAACTGAAAAAAATCCGGTTATGTGAAGTGCAGAAAGTTCAAACTTACGGCCCAAAAAACACTTCAGCCCCATGGCCTATTATTTAGCTAAGAAAAAAGGGTGGGGCAAAATATATTGAGTGCCCATAATAATTGTAGCTTGTACTGTATGTGAAAGATGTTTCTGATGTACGGTAGGCCTATAGATATGACAAGCGGTAGCTCGCTGTCGCCCTCCGGGCAGGTAACAGTATATGTCACAGTATATGTAGCAGTATATGTCACAGCTAGCTGTATATGTATATGTATATTGTATATATGTATATGTATAGTGGTACTTACGTATTATCGGGACTACCAAACTATTATCGGGACCACCAAACTGTTTATTATGTATTTTTGCTCTCGTCATTTTCGTTTTCGAAGTATTTATACACTCGTAATAGACATTAAATAGATCGTGCTCGGCCGCGGAGTGACCTAGGACCGTGAAACTTGACAGAGCACATCGGCAGCTCATGGGCTATCAGTTGGTGGTGGTTGCAGAATTTTCCGATGTGCCCTTTAGTCTGTGCACGGTTCCGAAGAAAGCGGTCAGACACACAGTCACAATTTAGCTCAATAGTATATAGAAAGTTTATATCATGCCATTACTATATAATTATATATACGATAATAAATAATAACGATAATATTAAGAATATATTTGCACCTGATATTTCAACATGTTATATATGTTATTTGATTCAAGAGTATATTTGCACCTGATATTATCCATTATCAGACATTTTTAAAGTTATATGTATAATACTTTATTATTAAAGTAAATGAAAAAGACCGAAAAAATTATTTGCAAACAATATAACAATTATATCTCAGTTATAATGCCGATATTAGCAAAATTATTGTTTGCATCCGATTTTATACAGGGTGTACGCAAATTATCTTTACAACTTCTCTCTTAATTAAAAATATTAGGAAAGGAGGTACACATACCGTTTTGACGCCATATGTGAGAGAAAGTAATAATGTTTCACATAACTTCAAACACATTCAACATGGGCACCACTTGTCACACGTAAGACGTCCAAACGGTATTCTATCTCCATCCATGTACGCTGCAACATTTCAACGTCAACTCTTGCAACAGCAGAAGCAGCAATTCTGGTCTTTAAATCGTCGATGTTGGCCACTGGAGTTGTGTACACGCACTCTTTTACATAACCCCATAGAAAAAAGTCACAGAGGGTGTTATGTCTGGTGATCTGACCGCCCAAGAGATGGGCCCCCCCCACAGCCAAGCCACCGATTTGGTAAATGCATGTTAGGGAATTTCGTACCAATTTCCTAATTTGTGTACAACTTATACATTAATCTGACATCTGACAAATACCACTTGAAACTTTATTACTTTCTTTCACAGATGGCGCAAAAATGGTATGTGTACCTCGTTTCCTAATATTTTTAATTGAGAGAGAAGTTGTAAAGATAATTTGTGTACACCTTGTATATTCATTTCAAATCATATTATTTAGAAGTTTATATGTTACAATTTACGACGGGCGAAAAACAAAATTATCGGTGCTAGTAGCTGGTTATCAGTATACCAAGTGGTATTCTTCTCTAGTTTGGTCTATTTTTTGTTATAGCAATAGATACAGTACAATAGTTTATACACACAAATAACACAAACATATTATATGAGCTCAGTTCAACTGATGACCAACTGATAGCTTGCTTTCTCACACTAGTTTTGCTACATTAAGTCAATTGGTCTACTGCTGACTGACTGAATAATATTATATACCGCGACATATATAATACTTATGTACCTAACGTCACAGTGACCTGTCACTAATCCATTGGTCAGCTAACTGAGTAGTATTTATCAAAGACTGCCGCCTGACTAGTCACCTGTCAGGTGATGGTCCTCACCTGAAGAATATCCACCCCGAGCGCGCCCACCTGAAGAATCTCCACCCCAACGCTACGGGGTTTGAAAATTACAGAACAAAACAAATCAGGGTTCCCTAAGGCCTCACGAAAGTCACGAGGCCTTTCCACTTTTCAGCTGGCCTCGAGGCCAAGGCCACTTTTGAGGTCCGAGGCCGAGGCCTGCAAAATATGCCCGAGGCTAGGCCTCAGTCCCATGTTTGTCCAGTATAGTCCAAATAAGTAATGGTAAATGACAAATACATACTAAAGTTTTTCTTTTTCATGATGAAAGCCCAATGTGAGCAACGGGTCACTAGCAAAGAGGCCCCAAAATATAGTTTCCTTCAGCTATCTGCTAAGCAGATAGGATCCAGCTTTGGATCATTTGTAGTTTACCATTACTTGTTCCAAAGCTGGGTCCTATCTGCTTAGCAGATAGCTGGTGAAGAAAGTTATATTTTGGAGCCTCTTTGCTAGTGACCCGTTGCCCACGTTGGGCTTTCATCATGAAAAATAAAAAAATTTAGTATTTGGCATTCACCATTACTTATTCGGACTATAGTGGATTTAATCTTCTCAGGAGAGTTCCTTGTTCCAAGCACGGTTTGTGTGTGCCGGGAATGTATTTGAGATAACATGGCCTCAGTTTAATCTGATACTGAATCACGTGCATCTGTGTAGATTAACTGGACATGAATAAAACTTCACAAATACAGTTTTCCTCATAAGATAGTATGTTCAAACCTCCCGTGTTTTGATTAAATTTATATGTGATTCAGAATGATAAGTTTATGTCGGGTGATTTTTTTAAACATCTGATGATCTGGCACTTGAGAAGGTTTGTATTTTTCTTATTAATTGAAATAAAACATGAAACTTTTACTGTACCTTCTCTATGCTCTAGAACATGGGTCGGGGAACTTTTTTGGGTATTACCCAAAAATCTATTTGAGTAAAATGAAATTACCCCCAGACTTCAAAGTAAACAAAAACAAGCCAATTGCTCTTAAAATTGTTGCATATGGTATACAAAAAATTAAAATTAAAAAAATGTTTATTGGATCCATTATTATGGAGAAATAAAAAAAAGCCACGCATGCTGGCATAAGAATAGCACACAAACAAAATTAGTAAAAAGGATTGAAGAACTGAAGAATTTCATTCAAAACATCACTTCAGGTTTTGGAAAAATGATGCTGTTTCATTTTTGATACAACAACATCAAAATCAGGACGTAAATTCGTAATATTCTAAAATTTAGAATAACGCCACATTTATGTAACAAAATAAAATAAAAATACGAAAAAAATATCAGCACAAAGTGTCAAGCACTAAAAGCACCTCTTCGTTTCATGATACCATACACACGACTGAGGCTCTGAGGGAAGTGTCTCTCATACCGCACGCATTACCCCCAAAATTTTTAAATTTACCCCATTTGGGGTAATTTACCCCTGTTCCCCGACCACTGCTCTAGAATCTAGATGATGTCCTCTCAGCTCGCGAGACTTAGACGATACTTTCGACAGACGAGTCTTGTCTAGCAGATTTACTGCTGTTCAGTGGCGGCTCGTGACTTTCAGTTATGGGGGTGCTGCCTCAGAAATTGCGAACAATTGTGTCGATTATATATATATATATATATGAGAGAGAGAGAAAGTCGAATAGATAAATAGATAACTACTCACTACTCAGTCATAAAAATATGTAAAATAGTATCATAAAATCAATTATAGGGTACTTACGCTTAACGAGTAATTTCGAATTTGCCAAAAATTTTATTTATAAACAAATTCCATTCTTCTGTTTTTATTCTGAACGTAAAAATATTCTAAGAAATGAAAGCTATATATTGTAAATAATCCAATTATTATATAATTAACTTCAATCTCACGACAAAAAATAATGATAACGAATCATTGATAAATGCAATTCGGAAATTAAATTTCGAATTAGCAAACGATACAGCAACACAACTATCACGTCAAACAAACAAATCGGCACTGCTCTGTCCACAGTGCTTTGGATCCTCTTAAACCCGCGATTCTGACTCACTCTTCGTACGTCCGCCACCGAGGTTTCAAGCGTTTCGAACAAAATCTGGAACTGTTAAGTACGCAGTTCCACGGGAAGGCTGAAGCTACTTTCGTGATTCATTCGTTCGGCATTGAAATAGTTTAACCCTTTAACGCCGAACGTTTTTGGTAGGGTTAAATCTAAATGCATGTATTTGAAACGGTACGTATTCGACCCAGTCGGCGTTAGAGGGTTAAGGAAAAAGGATATAATCTGATTTAAAAACTCAAAGTTCATTGAAAAAAACAATCAGAGAGGCTATTTTAAATATTTAAATATAAAGATCATAAGATCATGGTGGTGGTGCAGTTCCGCAGTGCCTACCGACGAGCCGCCCCTGTTGCTGTTTATGATAAAGGAATATCATGGCCACCAACATCACCAAATCAATCTAAAACCCTGTGACTTTTATCTGCAGCGTTATTTAAAAGATATAGTGTTTAAACAGAATTCACACGCTAAAGAACAAGTGAAAGCATTGAGTAAACAAGAAATTTCTCAGATTTCAACAGATACTCTGTCCAAAGTACTGCAAAATTTTGTTGTCTGTGTGCAAAGAGTTAATGAGCTGAGAGGTTATCACATATAACATGTTTTGCACTAGGAGACTAATTTCCCATGCAAGTCCGTAGCTAAGGGGGCTAGGGGGGGAGGTTCGATCGGGGGTTGGTGATATTTAAGTTTTTTAACAAGGAAATTTAAGAATTTCTTTTATTTTAAGTTTGCTTTTTTTACATTTCCAACCTAGGAATAAGTTTTCTTTAGCTTATTATTAATAGTCAAAAGTAAATATTACTGCAGATATTTGTGTGTAATCACTTATGACCAAAGTGTGTGTGTGATATCATATATAAAATAAGATCTGATTCAGGCATGAAGGAAAGTGTTCAGACGCCCCCAGGCCCTGACGATCTTTGTGTGCGGCATATTTATTGTGCGGCATATTGTGCGGCACTCCACTTTTGCTACATTACCATAAAATCCGAGGCCCCCCCCCCCCCCCCCCCCCCCCCCGGAAGAGCTGGCTACGGGCCTGCCATGTGTAGAGAAAATGAAGTAAAAATTTCTTGCTTTTATATTTTAAAAAAATCACCCGATATACGCAAAATCGCTATAACGCAAAATAAGTCCCATACAAGGATTTCATCCAAGGAACACGGAGTAGGAGTCGCTGGCACTGTCACTGAGCTTCACGCTCAAACAATTGCATGCCATTTTTATCTCTCTATCTATCTATATTTTTCATGTAGTTTTTATAGAGCCAGCATGGTACTTCTGAAGGTGTATGTGTGCATGTGTTTCCAATGAAAGCAGGTGCATTTTCGTTGTCTCAGAAAGGAAATGCAAACTTGAGGTGAGGTAATGAACCATGTTCCCATCTTTATAAATAAGCTCAGCATCTCCAAACTAAATAAAGGTGATTAAAGCGTACACATACAATGGATAGCTATTGATACTGTAAACATTATCCTTTGGAAGTTTTAAGAAAGTGGAAAGGACACATGTATTTCGGGTATTCCCCTACCCCTATAACGGACTGCCGTAGGAAATCATTTGCACAATACAAAAACTCCCTAGGAAAGGAGATGTCCATATAGCTACCATTTCTAATTTAAGGGATGTAACAAATTTTTTTTACCGGTTTTAGGAAATTTTTGTAATTTTGATGGATGACATCAATTTAGCAATTTTTGATAAGTTAAACTCGGACGATGGCCGACAAACTCACCCGATTTAAATCCATGCGAAAATCTTGCAGCAATTGTCAAACAACGAGCAGGAGCAGCTGTCTACAATATTCGAAGATTCCAAGACTAAAATTCAAGAGAAACGTTGGTCAGAATGACAAAGCAGCTTGGTTTTGTAAAGCATCGAGATTAACAGTTGGTTGGTCGACCTGAGTTCCTTTAAAAATCATATTAAATTGGTGTTGGAAGTGTTGGGAAAAAAATAGGTTTGTCAGTTTTTTTTTTTAAATATGTCAAAATAACTTTCTCTTAATCCCCCAAAACCGATAAAGAATTTTGTTACTACTATCATCTGTTTCATCATTTGTTGTGTAATACCTTCACATAATTTATTTTTTCATGTGAAATTAAATGAATGAAATAATCAAAATAACATTAGTACAACTAAAACAGCATGACGATGTTTTCATCTTCATCAAAAAATCTTGAAGGGCCAATTTAAATTTTGTACGCGAATAAACTCTATGGACCCTTTTATTTATTTACACCTGACGTCACAAGCAGACGAATTTTCGACTGGCAAGAAATTAATTTTCCTCATGAAAAAATATTAAAAGCCGCGTGTTTATTTTTATTTATTTGATACGTTATCAACACACTCTCAAGTATAATTATGCTCGGAATTAAACTTTAAGCCAGGATGCATCTTTTATCAATATATTTCTATTTCCGTCTTGCTAGCAAAGCTTTAGCTCCGCCCATCAAGTCAAAAATGCAGCCATGATGTCATACAAAAATGGATAATAAATTAATCTTTTCATTCCCGAAATGTTTTTTCCTGATACCGAGTTGCTTAGGTGGGATCATATGTAGAATTCGGACCCCAGCCTTTTTTAGTTAGCTTTATAAGGCTAACTAACGAAAATATCACGACCTAACCTAACCAATCGTTAGGTTAACTGTACGCCCTTGACGATTGGTTAGATTAGGTCATGATATTTTCGTTAGTTAGCCTTATAAAGCTAACTAAAAAAGGCTGGGGTCCGAATTCTACATTTGATCCCTTAGGTGGATTTGTAGTTTCCATAGCTACTTTTGTTGTACAGGTGAGAGAAAGACTGTAATACATAAAATCAACTATATATTAAACCTTTTCCGCATGACGTCATAATTTATGTTTTTGATTTAGTAGGCGGAGTTAAACGGCTGGCAAAATACAAACACAGATGCATTGTTGAAAGGTGTATTTTGATTTAAAGCATAATTCTCAATATGAAATTACCTTCGGGAGTCGTTCGTTAGCATATAAGAAAAATATAAATAGTTTTAGCATTTAAAGTCATGGTATCGAAATCCGGTAACTGTCATACATTTGGCATAAAACTTATATGCACCCTTTAACACCCTTTAACACCCAGTCAGAAATTCGTCTGCTTGGTACGTCAGATATATACCAACAATCTACTATCATTCAGTCACTGATTCCCATTAGTAATTGATAGTAAACGTTTGAACTCATAAGGGTTACGTCGATCAGGGAAGTTAAGCGACATTGGGTCTGGAAAGTAGTTGGATGGAAGACCGCCCTCTGCGTTTAGATTATGCAGCGACCCGTGATTCGGTTTCAGTAAAGCTGCAGGTCTTCTCCGTCACACGACATTTACTGTTACGAAGTTGAACAACCGCCGAAAAAGCATAATGGGGCCTGGGCCATTTTGACTTCTCAATAAGTTTCCATTTATATGATAGGTCTAGAAGTTCATATTGTGTTTAGGTTCCATTCTTGAAATTGGATCAAATGTAGAATTCGGACCCCAGCCTTCTTTAGTTAGCTTTATAAGGCTAACTAACGAAAATATCACGACCTAACCTAACCAATCGTTAGGTTAACTGTACGCCCTTGACGATTGGTTAGGTTAGGTCATGATATTTTCGTTAGTTAGCCTTATAAAGCTAACTAAAGAAGGCTGGGGTCCGAATTCTACATTTGATCCTTGAAATTTTATAGTTTATACAGAATAACAATAATAATGGTCAGGGTTGTCTAATCTCCTTTGTAACGGCAAAGGTTATATAACCGAGGGGATCCACACAGCAGCGTACCTAAAGTATTTGGCACTCGGGGCAGATCCTTCCTTTGGCACCCCCCATAAATAATTTAAAAATTTAAACACACAGAAAAATATATTATGTTTGCGAGTAGATTTTTAAACAGTACAGTACTGTCATAAGCAAATTGGAAATAAGAAAAATGCAGGACATTAAAAATTCAGTGAACAGGTAATACTGCATTTTATTTTATACAAAAAACAGGAAATCCAGTCTCAAACGCTCAGCCTATTCTTCAAAGGTAAATAGAGAGGATTCACAGTCTCTGCTTTCGAGCCTTAATTTCTGCAAATTGATCAATACCATCAAAATTCACTTCTTTGCATATTCATGTTCAATTGAAAGTAAAGCCAGATTTGTCAATCTTGTCTGACTCATGGTCGAGCGAAAGAAATTTTTTATCAATTTCAATTTGGAAAAACTTCTTTCACATGAAGCAGTAGACACACACAGACAGTCAAAAAGAATCTCAAACACAGTGACAAGCTTGGCAAAGATTCACAAAAATCCCATTTCACAATAAACTCCAGAAACTGCAATGCTGTCCATTTCTTTGCCTCTTCAACGCTGATTTTGGCAGCTTCCAAATGCCTCCGAAGTCGTCCAATTTCCACACTGATATCTTCATCAGAGAATTCATCGAAAATCTGAGTCAAATTTGGAATATACTTCCGAAGTTCTTCTGTTGCAACAACCAAAGTGTTTGGCTGAATAACAGCCAAGATTGACAGAATTTGATCCATTGCCTTAGAACGAATCTCCAATTCTTGATGAAAGCGATCAAGACATTCAAACATAGCCCTTTTTACTTCCTCTGGCAATGTGAGACCAGCATCCTTTGCCATCTCTCCTGGCATCCTTTTCGGAGCTTTACTCTCCCTCTTCTCTCCATAGAAATGTCCATTTCCTCACACTTTGTAGTTGCATAATGAATGGCCCTCTCCACAATTTCACTGCGCTGATCTTTAAGAAACAGTTTTAGAGCTTGGAGCTTCACAATGCACTTTTCAAGGCTGATTCCAACTGTTTGCAAATACTTTTGTGTGAGATTAATTTCTTCCAGGACTTCACACCAGAAAGAGAGGTAACTCAAAAAAGAGAAATCACATACAGCAGACAGCAAAATCTGAGCTGATCCTCTTGTGTCGACATTTTCTTTGGGATCGCACAGTACTTCAAGGGTTGAGGTCAGCTTTTCAAAATTTGCCTTCACTTGTTTCACAGCGTCATAATGAGCACTCCATCTTGTCTGGGAAAGTCTTTTGACTGTCATGCCTACATTCTCCATCAGCACTTCCCATCGATGAGTTGAGACTGAAAAGAAGGAATAGACTCTCTCCAAGGTTCCAAAAAAAGTCACACATGAAGAAACACTTCCAAATGAGTGCACTCCGGAAAGGTTCAGAGAATGATTTACACAAGGCACAAACAAAGCCTTGGGATTAATCTCTCTGATCTTTGACTGAACACCACCATGAATCCCAGCCATAGTTGCAGCGTTGTCATATCCTTGACCACGGCAGAGGTTTATGTCCAGTTCATATGCACTTTATGCTTTATCATAATTATTTAATGAAACATACCTCATGTATGTGGAGTCACAGTGTCAAGTGAACAAGACTTGGAATGTCAGTTGCAGCCAGCTGGCTATGCTCAACAAACTGATGACTAAAACGTCAACAAACGTTCGCCTTTCGATGTAATTTTTATCAAATATTTAATTTTTCGTTTGTAAATTTTGTATTGCCAATAAAAATAAAAAATTATTTTTTAGTAGAAATTAACATTAAGCTGTTGTAATAGTTTGAACATTTTTTTATTTTTTTTCTTACTTTGGCGAATTTTTCATTTGGTTTGAAAACTTGTATTGGTATTTCAACTCTCCCGATGGCACCCCTCCCTCCTGGCTGTCACCAGGGGCGGACCGCCCCCCTCGCACCCCCTTAGTACGCCACTGGCATCCACAGCTTTATGTGGGATCCGAAACACGAGTCGATACATTATCTGAACGCTGATCGACGAGAAACGGTGTTGTCACGACATGATCATGAAATTAGCCCTATTAAAATATGTACAACACTGTAAAGACATACGATAAAACATACTTTTTAAACCTTTACATGTCTTTTTCATTACTCATACAGCTCAAAACTGCATGTGTGAATTCTTTCCTGAAAACTTATTTACTACCAGGGAAATTTTACTCCTAAAACGTAAATATATCGTGGAAAGACTACACCTTAACCTTTGGTTAGCTTCCGCCCGAATTGTTCATTCTGACGAAGTTCAAGCTTTTCACTCCACCTTAGTATTTAAATAATACAAATTACCCTTCCTGAAGACTATATGGGTATGGAATTTGTGGTCTCTGGTCTCTTACCCTCGTCTCAGATCTCTGAAACAAGGGCTACGTCGTGCCCACGTTGGAACGCCGCTTCCCTTTAAATCAGCGAGGTTAACTGACATTTGGTCTATTCAGTAGTTGGATCGGTGACCGTCCTCCGCGTTCAGATGATGTAGCGACCCGTGGTTCAGATCTCGCATAAAAAACGACGATTTTGCTATATTTTAACCGCACTTATTCTATTAAAATATAAAGAATTTTCTTTCATTTGTTTTTCTACAATAGGTGACTAAAGCGCGATATCGGAGTGACTTATTTTTATAGGTTAAATTAGATAGGACAGAGTCGTATAAGGAGGTTATATCAGAACAAGATCAAGGAAAATTTTTAATGAGAGACGAGATCCTAAAAAACATCATACTAGAACAAAATTCACTCTGTCAAGGCTAATACAATCTTACGACTTTCAAAGGACATTTTCTACAGTGATAAGACAAATGAAGGCATATTCTGCTTCTTCCACTAATAAGATACGTAATGAAAGTCTCGTGAACGAAATGACTTTTTGTACACTTGGCAATGATACCATTGACCAAAAATGAGCTACAAACGATTATTTTCAGAACAGTATTTCGTAAATAAGAAAAATTTTGTCATTTAATGTTTGACCCTTCCTTAAAAAATTGTATGCGAAGTCTCTCTCTCTCTCTCTCTCTCTCTCTCTCTCTCTCTCTCTCTCTCTCTCTCTCTCTCTCTCTCTCTCTCTCTCTCTCTCTCCTTTTTTACCACTTAGGTTGAACTTTGTAAATAAGTCGGATTTTCTTGGACGACCTTCTTTTTGAGGTTAGGTTACCCTAAGTTAGGTTAGGTTAAGTTAACCTAACTTAACCTAGCGCACCCTAACCTAAAACAAATCAGAGGGTGTGTAAAGACTGATGACAGTGGCGGATCTAGGGAAGTGTCTTGTCAGGGGGGTCTAGAAGTAGAAGGGTGACGCCATAATGATAAAATGCGTGGCAAAGCTGCATGACGATTTTTTTGACAACTTTATTTTGGCAACTACAATGTATTATTGTAGAACTACAAAGTATATTACTATATTTGTAAATTTTATTCGTAGGACAATAAACCAGACAGTAACTGAACATTGTATCACATCAATAATTCCTGGTTGAATGACATAATCATACGCAGTCTTACCAGGGCTTTTTTTAAGCACTTTCTAGTAATGGGTTATATTAAAAAAAGGGCATATATACTGTGTCTCTATTTATTTAGACTCAATTACGACAAAATATGAAACTACGGTAACGATATGAAGAAATGAAAGAAACACTTTATTGAAGATGTTAAAATGACGAATATATTTTATCGAATACTTGAAAGCAACCATGACTTTTTAGGTGACCGACCGCTTCACGAATTTTTTCGTATAATGAATAAGTCAAAGTCAGTCGTTACCGCGCAAATCGGAAAGGATAAGAGGAAAGGCTTTTTCTCTTAAGACTCTTACAATGTCAGCATTGTTTTCCCAAAGTACAGCTCTTGCTTCTTCCCTAGACACTTCTCCTGTTTTAGTGACTAGTGGGCCAAAACCAGGCCTGAGTTATAAAAAATTAACAAGTGGTACGGCCGCAGATTCACGCGTCGCAGACTAATAGACCTAAGGTGCGGGAAGTGGCCAAAACCAAGGGCTAGTAGGCCAAATGGCCCACCACTATATATGTTAATAAAAAGGCCCGAGCCTTACAATACAAATGGTAACTTCCTTTTGCCAACCATGGCATATCTGCCAATGACTGCGTCTGTGGAGGGCAGACGACTGCGGCACAAGTGCCTCAAGTCTCTCCTCTGACAGAGTAGGCTACTCCTGATGGCAGTGCATGTGCGATCAACCTTGCTAAACATCCTCTCTGCTTCACATGTTGACACAGGTAGTGTTGCCAAGAGGGTGAGCAGAGAGATCATAGTGGGAAAACTACTTTCATGTCCCTGCATTCATTAACTGTGGATATTGCAGTTTGCAGTGGATTATCACAAGCCGACCAGTGTCTTTTCCATATTTTAAACTCAGTATTCACATCGCATTCATCAGGACGAGGTTTCAGGAATGATGCATATTTGGAGTATGCAGGTTGCACATCATCCCAAGATTTTGCAGCTACAAGACTTGGAATGATGCAGTTGAGCCCACCTGACAACTCTGTGTGCGTGCCAAATCTTTCAGAGAAATCTCTGAGTACAACATCTAGAGCTGGGACATACACATTGACTCGGTAGTACGTTTCTATGTCCTGGTTGTGTCCAGCTGTGTCACGATAGCGGGACCTGGAAGGGAGACGTGGTTTCTTCAACTCCACTCTCATCACTTCTGCTCTGACTTCAACCTCGTGGTAGGTCTCTGACCATGATGCCTCACACTCAGTGGCGTACTGAGGGGGGTGTGAGGCGGGCGGTCCGCCCCAGGTGACAGCCAGGAGGGGGGGGCCATCGGGAGAGTTGAAATACTAGCACAAGCTTTCAAACCAAATGAAAAATTCGCCAAAGTAAGAAAAAAAATTTAAAAATGTTCAAACTATTACAACAGCTTGATGTTAATTTCCACTATAAAATAAATTTTTATTTTTATTGGCATTACAAACGAAAAATTAAATCTTTGATAAAAATTACATCGAAAGGCGAACGTTTGTTGACGTTTTAGTCATCAGTTTGTTGAGCATAGCCAGCTGGCTGCAACTGACATTCCAAGTCTTGTTCACTTAACACTGTGACTCCACATACATGAGGTATGTTTCATTAAATAATTATGATAAAGCATAAAGTGCTGGTGTTTATAACAATATCATGGTACTTATACCAGTGTCCAGTAATTTTTGACAATGTGGTATCATAGTGATGTTTAAGTGTTTATAAATGCATCGTCGCGATGTTATAATACACGGTAAATGCATCGCCGTGATTTTATAATAAATGCATCGTCGTGATGATGTGATTTTTTTTACTTCTTTATTTACTGGATATACTGTTAATTTTCATTTTGTCAGTGGTCTAGTTATTTGTGAGTAATGCTCATAGTTTTCTTCTTTTTTTAGGAGTCGTGTTTGCACTTAACCCCCCCCCCCCCCAAAAAAAATAATAATAATCACAGACAATTTGTTCAGTTAATGTATTTCAAGTCATAATAGTTCATGCTTGTTATGCATGTTCATGCATAACCTTTGTGGGGTGTACTCATTTGGAAGCGTTTCTTCATGTGTGACTTTTTTTGGAACCTTGGAGAGAGTCTATTTCTTCTTTTTAGTCTCAACTCATCGATGGGAAATGCTGATGGAGAATGTAGGCATGACAGTCAAAAGACTTTCCCAGACAAGATGGAGTGCTCAGTATGAAGCTGTGAAACCAGTGAAGGCAAATTTTGAAAAGCTGACCTCAACCCTTGAAGTACTGTGCGATCCCAAAGAAAATGTGGACACAAGAGGATCAGCTGAGATTTTGCTGTCTGTTGTATGTGATTTCTCTTTTTTGAGTTACCTTTCTTTCTGGTGTGAAGTCCTGGAAGAAATTAACCTCACACAAAAGTATTTGCAAACAGTTGGAATCAGCCTTGAAAAGTGCATTGTGAAGCTCCAAGCTCTAAAACTGTTTCTTGAAGATCAGCGCAATGAAATTGTGGCGAGGGCCATTCATTATGCAACTACAAAGTGTGAGGAAATGAACATTTCTATGGAGAGAAGAGGGAAGTAAAGCTCCGAAAAAGGATGTCAGGAGAGATGGCAAAGGATGCTGGTCTCACATTGTCAGAGGAAGTAAAAAGGGCTATGTTTGAATGTCTTGATCGCTTTATCAAGAATTGGAGATTCGTTCTATGGCAATGGATCAAATTCTGTCAATCTTCGCTGTTATTCAGCCAAACACTTTGGTTGTTGCAACAGAAGAAGAACTTTGGAAGTATATTCCAAATTTGACTCAGATTTTCGATGAATTCTCTGATGAAGATATCAGTGTGGAAATTGGACGACTTCGGAGGCATTTGGAAGCTGCCAAAATCAGCGTTGAAGAGGCAAAGAAATGGACAGCATTGCAGTTTCTGGAGTTTATTGTGAAATGGGATTTTTGTGAATCTTTGCCAAGCTTGTCACTGTGTTTGAGATTCTTTTTGACTGTCTGTGTGTGTGTCTGTTGCTTCATGTGAAAGAGGTTTTTCCAAATTGAAAGTGATAAAAATTTCTTTCGCTCGACTATCAGTCAGACAAGATTGACAAATCTGGCTTTACTTTCAATTGAACATGAATATGCAAAGAAGTGAATTTTGATGAGGTTACTGATCAATTTGCAGAAATTAAGGCTCGAAAGCAGAGTCTATGAATCCTCTCTATTTACCTTTGAAGAATAGGCTGAGCGTTGAAACTGGATTTCCTGTGTTTTTTGTATAAAATAAAATGCAGTATTACCTGTTCACTGAATTTTTAATGTCTTGCATTTTTCTTATTTCCAATTTGCTTATGACAGTACTGTACTGTTTAAAAATCTACTTGCAAGCATAATATATTTTTCTGTGTGTTTAAATTTTAAAATTATTTATGGGGGTGCCAAAGGAAGGATCCGCCCCGGATGCCAAAAACTTTAGGTACGCCCCTGCTCACACTCTTCCCGCATTGACTGGAGTTCTTGTTTAGTAGTATTTAACAGTTCATTACTCGAAAAATGTCCCCACCTTTCTGCTGAAGTGCTGCTGACAGTGGTTTCATCAGTGATGATATTGCTCGCAGGTATGCCAGTGAGACCAGAGTTTCTGTTTTTCTAAGCTGGCAAGAAGGGTGCTAGCTTTTGTACTGGCATCCCTTTTCTGTCCATCCCTCCATCTCATGGAGTGCCGAGGCTATCGTTGGAAGACAGTTTCAAAAGCGCGAAACAGAAGTGTACTTCTCCACAAAACAAGTAGTACAGAATGTCAGAAGATTTGTGTTATCACAGTTATTCTCCACTCCATGCTTTTTCAGCAAGGCGACACGCTTGCACTGCTGAAATGGTTGATTGCAACTGACATGGTATCATGGGCATGCCTGATGGTAGACACTGTGAGGCATTTTGAACATGACAGGTTTGTTGCATGAGAAACACAATGATAATAATCTGTTAAAGGGGCTGACTTTTTCATAACTGAAGCTGCACCTGAGACCATACTTGACATTCCAGCTGCTCCATCATAGCCTTGTCCAACACAACAGCTCTTATTTAATGTTGCTTTATCAATCTCTGTAAGATGCTCTTACCAAGTGTGTCTCCATTGAGTTGCACTTCTTTTTTCTCCTTCCCTGAACTTGATGTAGTTGATGCGCTCGCAAATACATCCACCACAGTGAATGGGTCCTCTCGCATAATATAAATGACATCAGCATTACGTTTGACATATCTGACCACCAACACCATTTGCTCTCCAGTCTGCCTGTCTGCCTTGATTCATCAGCTAGAATACTCCAATAACTTGCTGATCTCACATCATGGACGATGTTCTCCTTCAGCGGATCACACGTAACAGTAAAAAAATTGTTCTGAGTAGTCTTGCTGATGTATGCTGTGGTTTTCTGTTTGCCACTCTCAATTAGTTGCTGCTTGAAAGCAGCATCACCTGCATCTACCGGTACCGTAAGAAATATCTGAAGTGCCACCATTCTCTGAGTTTATCACCTGATCGTTTTTCGCAAAAAAAAACTGCAATGGCACACGGTTACTTAAACAAAATTTGAAACTACTGTACAGGCAACCACAGTTCAACTGTATGGCAAATTCCTAGTTTACCAGAGTCAATTTATTTAGCACATAACTGAAACCTTTTTTAATTAAAAAAAACTAACCTAGGTTAGGTTAAGCTATGTTATGTTATGTTTTTTTATAAAAAAAAGGCTTTGGTTACATAATAAATAAATTGGCTCCGATAAACTGAAATAAAAAAGACAGTTTGTAGAGTGTAAATAGTGTAAATTCTTAGCTTAAGTTATGTAGGCTACTTTAGTAGCTCTGTAAATAGTTTTAACTGTAAATAATTAGGGGGACATATCCCCCCCACTGGTAGTTACGCCACTACTTCGTATCGTCATTATTTATGCTAAATTTAATATTTTTAACTCTAAAAATTACAAAATATAGGCCATATCACTATTAAAAATATATTTCATGTCATACTTGTCAAAATTCCCAGCTTAGGACTCAAATTGTAGAATTCATCAAAGAGGACATTTCACGCTGTCCAAAAATTTGTCTTGCCTCAGCAATCCTCTTTTCATTTCGTTTAATTTATTAATCGTTCGGTACGACGATAAGAGGCTTTTTCACTTTTGCAGAGGGGGCGCCATTTTCTACTCTGGGGGGCACCAACACAGCTCTTAGGGGTGGCCCTGGTCCCCGTGGTCTCCACTTAGATCTGCTTATGGCTGATAAAGCATAAAGGACGCCTTATTTGGCTTCGGTTTTTTAATTAAAATCGTAACGAGGGTAAAATTGAAAAAAATAACAATTATATACAGTAAAAAAACCCGCTTTCTCTAAACTTTCTTATAGAATCCCTCCCTACTTAAATTTAAGCGAAAGTTATCAAAAATTTTTAAATCTAAAATGTACAGTGTGTTCGACCAACTTCGACCAACTGGTCTCTCTCTCTCTATCTCTCTCTCTCTCCCCCCTTTATATATATATATAAAGGGGAATATATATATATATATATATATATATATATAGAGGGTGTTTCACAACCGGTCTGCCATACTTTGGGAGGTGATTTGGGGGGGGGTGTTATCAAGTAAAAAAGTTAATACAACATAGGTGCTGTTTCCAATCGTTGCGGAGCTACGGACGTTTTAAGATGCACGGAAAAAAATAAATGAGAGTATTAATCTGATGTATTTATTGCTACATATTATGAGATACACCTTATAAATGTTCAAAATGTTCGCCTTGGTTTTCACTGCAAGAGTCCACTGCCCACTGAATCATTTCGGGGTGTTCTCGTATGTAAGCAGTGGCATCCATAATCCGATGCAGGAGTTCCTCTCTCGTTTGTACTTTGGTCTTGTAGACCATCTCTTTCATAAGGCCCCATAAAAAAAAATCTAACGGGGTTAGGTCCGGAGATCTCTTAGGGGCCACGATATTGGACCAGCACGACCAATCCAACGATTCCCGTACCGCTGATTCAAGTAATTACACGCAAGTAGGGATTTGTTGTTTGCACATCTTAAAACGTCCGTAGCTCCGCAACGGTTGGAATTAGCATCTATGTTGTATTAACTTTTTTACTCGATATCACCCTCCAAATCACCACCCAAAGTATGGCAGACCGGTTGTGAAACACCATATATATATATATATATATATATATATATATATGATGAATAAAACCACGAAGGAAAGGAAACAAAAAGGTGCTCAAGCGCTTTCGTCTAATGACATCCTCAGGAACACTGAAGTACATAAAAGGTTACGGCCTATATATAGGTTACAGAAAAAAAAAAAATAATAAATAAATAAATAACATACATACACACAAACATATATATATATATATATATATAATATATATATACATACATATCTACACACACACACATATATATACACATATATATATGCAATAAACGGAGAAGTAAAAATAAAAATTAAAAATTAAAGGATTAACAAAGAGGCATACAGATTTGTAAGGAAAAATATCGATTTTTAGCACAAGATCAAATGAATTATAAAAATACAAATTTATACTGGAAATCTGCCCGGGTTTTAACACTTTGCCTTTTTAGTCAAGTTTCGATATATATAAAAATAAAATGAAGATTAAAAGTTAATAAAGTAGCATACAAGTTTACCAAAGATTTAGCGTCCTACCCTTTTTATCTAAATCTGTTTTGAAGGAATTCAAAACAACAGGATCGAGTTGAAAAAGACCTTTGCTTATGTTGAAGTTATTTGAAAGTTGGATAATGGCAGACTCAAGAATATTTCTATTAACAATGTTGCTAGAGTGAAATAAAACTGAAGCATTATTCCAATCAATACAGTGAGATAACTCTGACAAATGGACAAAAAGAGCACTGGACAACTGTCCTGTTCTAACGGAATATTGATGCTGTTTTATACGTGTGTGCAAATCCTTTCCCGTCTGACCTATGTAAAAGGAATCACATTGTTTACACACCAATTTTATAGATAATGCCTGAATTATTGGTAGGCTATTTTTTACAATGATATTTTTCACAATATTGTTATATGAAAATACTACATTAATATCCAAAAGTTTAAGTACATTAGCAATGCCTAAAAAGCCCGGGAAAAATGGAAGTACTAAAATTTTTTGACAAAGTACGAGTGTTATTATTGACACGATAGAAAGTCCGTTTTGCCTTGTTGAGACAAGATTCCATAAACGCAGATGGATAACACAGATCACTTCCAATACCGTTGATTTTTTCAATTCGGCATCGATGTATTCCGGACTGGCGATCCTAAGGGCGCGGAGAAACATTGATGAAAAAATGGCCTTCTTAGTGGGGGTGTCATGTCCCGAGTAAAAGTGTACGTAGGACAAATTGTTTGTTGTTTTCCGATAGATACTAAACTTAAAACCTGGGCTTTCCCTATGTACACGCACATCCAAAAATGGGATTGAATTGTCTTGTTCCACTTCTAAAGTAAACTTAATAGAGGGGACTTGATCATTTAACTGAAGGAGGAAGTTATCCAGGTCACGATTCATGGGCCAGATACACAAAATATCGTCGACGTACCGCAACCAAGGGATGCCAACCCCAGGATTCTCGGAATGTAAGTAATTTCGAAAAACTCCATATAAATATTGGAGAGGAGGGCGATAAGGGGTTGCCCATGGCCATCCCAAACACTTGTTGATAATACTCGTTATTGAAAGTGAATTTACTCTCTCTGATTCACATGTAAAAAATTCCATGGATCTTACTGAAAAATTGAATAATGCACGTACTGAAACTAACGATAGATTGATCAGTTTTGACGTTTGTTCATTGTTTACAAAAGTGCCGATTGATGATATGCTTGACTTTCTCTCCCAAGAATTACATAAGTATGACCTGCCACTACCTTCACACATTGTTTTGGAACTTATTAAGCTTTGCATCAAAGACTGTAAATTCACTTTCAATAACGAGTATTATCAACAAGTGTTTGGGATGGCCATGGGCAACCCCTTATCGCCCCTCCTCTCCAATATTTATATGGAGTTTTTCGAAAATACTTACATTCCGAGAATCCTGGGGGTTGGCATCCCTTGGTTGCGGTACGTCGACGATATTTTGTGTATCTGGCCCATGAATCGTGACCTGGATAACTTCCTCCTTCAGTTAAATGATCAAGTCCTCTCCATTAAGTTTACTTTAGAAGTGGAACAATACAATTCAATCCCATTTTTGGATGTGCGTGTACATAGGGAAAGCCCAGGTTTTAAGTTTAGTATCTATCGGAAAACAACAAACAATTTGTCCTACGTACACTTTTACTCGGGACATGACACCCCGACTAAGAAGGCCATTTTTTCATCAATGTTTCTCCGCGCCCTTAGGATCGCCAGTCCGGAATACATCGATGCCGAATTGAAAAAAATCAACGGTATTGGAAGTGATCTGTGTTATCCATCTGCGTTTATGGAATCTTGTCTCAACAAGGCAAAACGAACTTTCTATCGTGTCAATAATAACACTCGTACTTTGTCAAAAAATATTTTAGTACTTCCATTTTTCCCTGGCTTTTTAAGCATTGCTAATGTACTTAAACTTTTGGATATTAATGTAGTATTTTCATATAACAATATTGTGAAAAATATCTTAGTAAAAAATAGCCCTACCAATAATTCAGGCATTATCTATAAAATTGGGTGTAAACAATGTGATTCCTTTTACATAGGTCAGGCGGGAAAGGATTTGCACACACGTATAAAACAGCATCAATATTCCGTTAGAACAGGACAGTTGTCCAGTGCTCTTTTTGTCCATTTGTCAGAGTTATCCCACTGTATTGATTGGAATAATGCTTCAGTTTTATTTCACTCTAGCAACATTGTTAATAGAAATATTCTTGAGTCTGCCATTATCCAACTTTCAAATAACTTCAACAAAAGCAAAGGTCTTTTTCAACTCGATCCTGTTGTTTTGAATTCCTTCAAAACAGATTTAGATAAAAAGGGTAGGACGCTAAATCTTTGGTAAACTTGTATGCTACTTTATTAACTTTAATCTTCATTTTATTTTTATATATATCGAAACTTGACTATAAAAGGCAAAGTGTTAAAACCCGGGCAGATTTCCAGTATAAATTTGTATTTTTATAATTCATTTGATCTTGTGCTAAAAATCGATATTTTTCCTTACAAATCTGTATGCCTCTGTTAATCCTTTAATTTTTAATTTTTATTTTTACTTCTCCGTTTATTGCATATATATATGTATATATATGTGTGTGTGTAGATATGTATGTATATATATATATATATATATATATATATGTTTGTGTGTATGTATGTTATTTATTTATTTATTATTATTTTTTTTTCTTTCTATAACCTATAAATAGGCCGTAACCTTTTATGTACTTCAGTGTTCCTGAGGATGTCATTAGACGAAAGCGCTTGAGCACCTTTTTGTGTTTCCTTTCCTTCGTGGTTTTATTCATCATAAATATTTTCACGTGTTACTTTCGTGAAATAATTTTCATATATATATATATATAATATATATATATATATATATATATATATATATATATATATTCTTTGCATTATATTTAAATAGAGAAATAAATAAATTTATTCATAAGCGAAAATAATATAATGTTAATTTTCTTAACTTAATTGGCAAAATAAGAACTAATCCAATAATTAACCATAATTCAGGCAAGAATAACTAATAATAATAATTATTAATTAAAAAATACAAAGAAAATGAAGTTCAGAAGAGTAAAAATCGCAGTTTCGGAAATTAAAAGTTATTTTATATAAAGTTTGGACGTTTCGGCGGAGGTAAGGTTACCCTCATCCGTTAAGAGTTGGAGTTGTTTACTCTCCTTCGTAACATCTAAGGACATATGACGGAGGGGACCTACGGCTTTAAGTGGGATACTAACTATCTAAAAGTCACTACATCATCCGAATGCGGAGGACTTCCTCCATTCACCTACTGAACGGATCCAATATCATTTACCCTCGCTGATCAAATGGAAAGAGGCGTTGGGACGTGGCTACGACGTAACCAGTCACCATCAATTAAGAGTTAAGAAGTGTCTTTTAATAACGTTTTCTACAGCAATTGTGTTCCTGTTTAAACAATAAAACGTAATAAAATAAAATTCCATTTTCATTAGTGGGTGTGGTAACAAGCTTGACCTTCATCAGAATGAACAATTCGGGCGGAAGCAAAGCCAAGTATAATTTTCTTTCTGCTTCACAAGGTCTGTACATCGTGTTTAAAATAGGCTAAAGAGTAACATAGCAACACTATTGATTGTAGTGTTAACTGCGTTCAAGTTATAGCTTGATAAACCTATAAACCTGATAAACCTATTATATCCAAAGTACTGATAAGAACTCTCAGTTCAGCTTTTGTTTTATGCATATAATCAGAAACCAAAAAAGTTGAGACAGATGGAACAAACCAACCGAATATAAAATAAGAATCTAATTAATACTCAATCTCCATAAACAAGGAAACAGCCAAGGAGAAAATGCAATGGAGCTCAAAATATCGAAAGGAACGCAGCGGGTGCGAGAAAATGACAATTTGTCTATTCGTTGCAGACCAGGCCGGCCTGAAATAACTATATTACGAGACAAGATTGCATTATTGAACGTTTCTCTTTTGCATCTTGCTTTAAAACAGCTCCAGAAGACATATTTACAACCATTCATGAGAAGTGCGGAATTGATGTAAGCACGTCCACTATGAAAATAAGGCTTCAAGAATGTAGCCAGCAAGGAAAGGCTGTTGACAGAAAGCCGCATATTAATGATATGAATAAGAAAAAGGTAATTTCAATTTGCAAAGAACATCAAAACTGGTGTGATGAACGGAAGAATATTGTGGAGTGAAACAGAGTAAATCTGAACCTTTTGGAAATGAAAGACGTTGGTTTGTGAGACGTCTTAGCCAAAATGTAATGATGGGTTGTTTAACCTCATTCGCAGTATCTAAAGTCATATGACAGAGAGGACCTTCAACTTTACGTGGGATCTGAACCACGGGTAGATACATAATCTGGACGCAGAGGAGGGTCTCCATCCAACTACTACCCAAATCCAATGCTGCTTAATTTCGCTGATTGACTGGAAGCGGTGCTACGACAGTGGCCACGACCTAGACCCCGCCGTAGCCAAGAAAGGCTTCAGTCTAACTGTATGAAGTTACCCCAATAATAAAATGTATATTTTATTATTGGGGTTCCATCTTCAGGAAGATGACAGACTGAAGGTTTTATATGTGTATATATATACACACACACACCTATACATTTCTAATCTTTCATTACTTAATAACTAATAAATATTACATATTAAAACCGTTCTTTCACCATTTCATACTTAAAGCAATAACTTTTCCTAATTTCTACGAATTAGGAAAAAAATGATACCACTATCAATAGATTATAACTTAGTAAGGCCATAGAAGGCCTTACTAGACTATAGTATTTAAGGAAGCCTAAGTTTTGACTAAGTCTCCTTAGGGATCTAGTCTACACGGAACAATATGGCAACAATTCACAAGCTTCAATTACTATTGTTCATAAACAAAAACGGATGAATTCGTACCATGGATGTTAGCAAAGCTAGAAAAAGATCCTGAGATTTTGAAACATATCCACTTCACTAATGAGTGTTATGTACATCTGTCTAGGCCTCTAGGGAGATTAATCAGCAAAACCGTTGTTACTGGGGAAGTCATGCTGGCGTTCCAACAGAGCTCCACGTAGTATTGCTAAACTCAACATTTGGGTCGTTGGTGGGTGATATAGTGTAGTAGCTCCCTACTTCTTAGAGAATGAAACTGGAAGAGCAGTAAGGTAGTGCAAAATTCATATCGTCAGATGCTACAAGATTTCTTCTTACCACAATTAATTAGTTTGTTCCGTAAAAGAAATAACTGCACTACAGTGGTTTCAGCAGGATGGAGCACCTCCATACACTGCTTATGAAACTCGCAACGTTTTGAGGGAGCATTTTTCCTGGCGACTAATCTTCCTTCATGAGCCAGTGGAATGGTCCCCATACTCACCTCACCTCACACCCTCTGACTTTTCTTTGTGGGGTTACGTAAGAGACAGGATCTATTCTACCAAGCCTAAGACACGAAGTCCTAAAGACCAAAGTCTATGAGGTATCAACAACATCTCAGCTGAGCTATTTCCAAAAATTATGTCAAATATTAGTGTAAGGTTGAATATTGTATTACCAAAACATGGTGATTACATTGAACATGTTGTTTAATTAAGGTTAATAAACTCCTATGTTTTACATACCTATTACGTTTGTCTTTGTGTCTAGATTCCCTTTTTTGAGCTTAAAACATTTATTTAGAAATGGGGACTTTTTGGGGGGACACCCACCTTATATATATATATATATAACATTTTAGATATTTGAGTGTGTCATTAAAATTCATCATTTTTCCACTTTCTTTCAACAGCTTATCAGCTGCTTAACTCACTTCGGTGTATGAAATATTGTAAATGGTTTTACAGACTAGGTATTGGTAGATTTTGGCCAGATGTTTAAAATTGACATGGTAGGGGAGGCTAAGGAAATTTTTATGATCCAATTCAATTACACAGCTAAAAAACAGGTATTACAATAATGTAATTCAAACGGAATTTTATCATAAAAATATCCTTAGCCTTCCTAACCATGTAAATTTTAAACATCTTCCGACTTTACTTAAAACAACCGGAACTAACGTAGTTTTAGAGTATAAAACTACTGTTAAATCTCGCCTAATAAAGAACAGTCCAGATAATGCAGCTGGCTGTCTACTCGATTAGATGTAAACATTGCGACTCGGTTTATATAGGTCAAACTGGGAAAACTTTAGACATCAGAGAAAACAACTTAACCCTTAACTGGTATGGTGCGGTTTAGGTACATAAGTGGTATGGTGCGGGTCCATATCACCATACCAGTTAAGGGTTAAAGAAAGGCAAATAATTCTAATACATTGTTTAACTCTATGGATAGATATAATCACAATATTAATTGAGAGACTTCTAAAATTCTTGTTAAAAATAGATATTAACTGAAAGGAACATTCTGGAATATTCATTCATATCTTTATAAATAATTTCAATAACATTTCGGGAACGTATAAAATGGACCATATCTTGTTAAAATATTTTTTCACTTAATCAGTACTTGTTAATATTTTTGTTAATCCTTCTATTTTCTATTCACTGTGCAGATAGATATAGGTATATGTACGAGTGGCGGTCAGAAAATAAGTTTACACGGTGTATAATTTCGTAACTAAAGGACCTACATTGATTATGTTTGTATCAGATGAATTCGTTAATCAATGTTGGCACTGCACGTCGATTCGGCTGCCATCTACCGTACAGTGGTTATATGAGTCAGTTGAACATGGCGACTCGACTGGAACAGTGCCCTACCCTAAGAAGCACTCCAGGACGTTTACGTTTAATGGCCGCTCGTAAACGTTCCAGTGTTGAACAATATGCAGCTGCATTGATTGTTGTGCCTTTTTGCATGAAGTCTGCGAGCAAAACGCCTTTGTGGTCCCAAAACACGGTAACCATCACTTTGCCAGCGAACCTCACAATCTTGAACTTCTTTGGTCGCGGAGACCCAGGGTGTTTCCATTCCATGCTGGCACGTTTTGTTTCCGGAGTACGGTGATGAACCCATGTCTCGTCTCCTGTGACAATGCGCTCAAGAAATTTTTGACCACTGACAGACTCGGAATATCGTTGCAGAAATGACAGGGCACTGTTCCAGTCGAGCCGCCATGTTCAACTGACGAATTCACCTGATACAAACATAATCAATGTAGGTCCTTTAGTTACGAAATTATACGCCGTGTAAACTTATTTTCTGACAGTCCCTCGGATATATGTTACAGGGAATCGTGTACCTAGGGATTTCATGTAAGGTTAAATCGTGATATTTTCGTTAGTTTTAGCGAAAATATCACGACTTAACCTAATCAATCGTCAGGGCGTAGAGTTGACCTAACCGGGCATTCAGTTAACTTAATCGGGCATTCAATTAACTTAACCGCGCATTCAATAATTTTCCCGTAGGTTTAACGAAAATATCATGAATTAACCTTGCATGAAATCCCTGAACATTTTAGGGATTTTATGAAACTCGAAGTTACACAGATTCTCTGTAATATATATATTATATATATATATATATATATATGAAAATTATTTCACGAAGGTAACACGTGAAAAATATTTATGATGAATAAAACCACGAAGGAAAGGAAACACAAAATGGTGCTCAAGCGCTTTCGTCTAATGACATCCTCAGGAACACTGAAGTACATAAAAGGTTAAGCCTATATATAGGTTACAGAAAGAAAAAAAGAAAAAAAAATAACATACATACACACACACACATACATATATATATATATATATATATATATATACATACATATCTATATATACAAATACATACACACATACATACATACATATATATATACTGTACAATAAACAGAGAAGTAAAAATAATAAAAATTATAAAAAAATTAAAAATTAAAACCTTAAAAGATTACCAGTGAGGCGTACAGATTTTGTAAGGAAAATATCGATTTTTAGCACAAGATCAAATGGATTATAAAATACAAATTTATATTGGAACTCTGCCGGGTTTTAACACAATGCTGCCTATGTACTTCAGTGTTCCTGAGGATGTCATTAGACGAAAGCGCTTGAGCACCATTTTGTGTTTCCTTTCCTTCGTGGTTTTATTCATCATATATATATATATATATATGCACAGGGTGTCCATAAAGTCACGCATCATAGGAAAAATACATCTATTTTGTTTATTTATTTATTTTTTATTTATTTATTTGTTCGAAATGATTCCCACCAATCTCAAAACATGTTCGTAAACGAAAAAAGGTTTCTTCGAATGTTCCTCAACATATTTGGCCTGATGGAGACATAAATAAATAGACGAGGTGTACTGTTGAATACACGAAAGCTTTGGAATAGCGTTTCATTTTTCCTGTTATTTATTATTTTATATGTTCGATTGTGAAATTCATCATATATATATATATATATATATATATATATATATATATATATACTCTGTGTGTGTGTGTATGTGTGTCTTACCTACGGAATCGCGACGATGTTGAGGATACATACAGAGCCCATCAGGACGACCGTGCGTATCCCGACATTTGCGATGTCGCGGTGAATTATCTCTATTCATTTTATCATGAAAAAGAAGATATAATTAAGGTTAGGCTAGCTTACGTTACATTACGCTAGGTTAGGTAGGGTTAAATTAGGCTTGGTTAGAGTTATTGGGTTTTTAAAAATAGGCGAGTGTCGCGATACAGAGTTGAATATGTGAGAAACTAAAAATGTCGCAGTTCTATAGGGAAACCAAACATGTGGGTGTGTATGAGAGAAAAACAAAGATTTTCAGTTGTATTTCCTTCTTGGGTATTCTGTGATTATTTTTTTATTCTTTAACAAGGAAAAAAAATTTACACTTTCTTTTAAAAAACGCATTATTGAAATCATCTTAAATTGGTTTCTTTATCGATCACACACACACACACACACACAGAGAGAGTTTTATATATATATATATATATATATATATATATATATATATATATAGGCTAAATAACTCAGATAACCGGTCCACGTTGAAAGTAAAAATCATAATGTCAGTTTCAAATATAGATTTGACTTTTCTATACACATAGATAGACACACCACATACACACACACACACACACACACACACACATATATATATATATATATATAATATATATTAAACGTTTTATTTAATTAATATAATAGTGCATTATCTCCTGTTTATGTATAGTAAACCTGTGATACACACATAAAAAACCTTTGGAACTATATATATATATATATATATATATGTGTGTGTGTGTGTGTGTATTCATAGTACTATATATTCATAGTACTATATATATATATATAATATATAATATAAAATGTTCATAATTCACATATCGTACATTATTAATTTATATATGGAAATATATATACAGTATACAGGTTTATATATAGTATTACTAAAATAATCACATTGTTTTTAACCCTTAACTATTTTATACAGTAATTATATTTCTTAAGATATTTATAATGTATATATTCAACCTTGAATACTCCTTAGACTAGCCTGCAGTTAAAAAGGTGAATAACAGGTGAAAAAAAAGTCAGGTGTATTATAAATACAATAATGTCTAGCCTCACCCGCAAACGAAATTCACGTCATGTTAATCTTATTATTGATATTTCCACCTACCTTCTTTTTATTTGTACAAAATCTAAATAAGAATAATTAAAATCCTAATCACAAAGATTTTCAGGTAGTCCACAGTACACTCCCGATCACCACCATGATGAAAACTAGGCAAGGCGGCTACCCAGATGGCAGTGGTCGTCGCTATCACAAGAGCTCAGAATAAAGAAAACATGTAGCGGGTTTTAGATGCACACTATATTAAAAAATTCAGAATTGAAAATAAAATTGTTTTTCTTTTAAAATTTACATTTTCATTTTCCCCAAGTCGGTAAGAAAATGTAATTTACGAAATGTTTTCATTAAAATAATTTAATAATCGAATATCCTACTCGAAAATTATTCACCTTTGAAAACATAAAATTTACGTTTTTATAATGCTTACATTTTTCAGACGATCATGGTATTCTAAATATATATGCCCTACGGGAGTGCCCGGCTACGTTTTCTATGAATAAAGTTTAGGTATATCAAAGAAAACGGATAAAATTTGGTACATATCAGGCGTAACTCTGTTATTTATATGAATTGGCGTTCAGTTCCCATTCTATATGTTTATGGTAAAAGAAAAAGTTACAAATTTTAATACCGTAATTATTATTAACTACATTCTCCTTATATATAAATAAATAGTTAGAAACGTAATGAAAATAACCTTATAGACATACTAAAACATTTTATTAACAGTTCGATTTCGATCATAAAGATAAATGGCGCGCGTGAGTTCTCAATTTCTCATAAACAGAATAAATTAATATACAGTGTAAAGAAGGAAGAATAAAAGCTCTGTTCATCTTAAATATTTAAAGCTTAGAAACAATTAAAGAACCATAAGATATAAAACGGATTACGAAAAGGAGTCCTCGTGAATGAAAACACATCAAGAATTCATTAGTCGGCGAATATGAAATTCCTTTGAACAATTCCATCTGCAATCTCTCTCTCTCTCTCTCTCTCTCTCTCTCTCTCGGTATATATATATATATATATATATATATATATATATATATATATATTGTGTGTGTGTGTGTGTTTTGTTTTTGTTTAAAGAGAAAGAAAAGAGGCTTGAAAGAAAAAACCTATAAATAAAAGGAGGAAGTCTTTGTTTGTGAAAAATGGTTTTAATTCTAGTGGAATAACTTTTATGGAAATATTTTCTATGAATTTTCAAAATTTCATATATATATCATTCTTTAGCGGAATATTCAGCTCTACTTTCAATATATATATATATATATATTATAGAGAGAGAGAGAGAGAGAGAGAGAGAGAGTTACAAGGAGGCACAAAGACAAGAGGAAGCCTCAAAAATTTTTTGGTCCACTCGGGGAGGTTTCTGTTATTAAACTGTGCATTTTTTAATTATTCTAGTAGTAGCAGAAAACTAAATAGAAAAGCATAAGGCTCCCCCCCCCACCCCCCACCCTCCCTGACACTGCTGACACTGGAAAGGTAGCCAAGGATATTTTACAGGAAAGAGGAGAATATATAAACCAGGTCGCCAATTACGTTATGTACACATAGAAACTGTACACTAAAGAGCGTAGTTGTATAAACTAACATTATAATATCAATTTAAAAAGAGAGAGAGAGAGAGAGAGAGAGAGAGAGAGAGAGAGAGAGATAGGCATTAAAAGATTAATTTTGCCTAACTTACCCTATTGTGTTATTATTTGTCAAATGGGCCCTGAAGGGGACAGAGCTCGAGCTATTAGTTGACCTATTGTCCAAGCATCTGCTCTATTGTTGTAGGTTAGTTTGGTTTACGTTAAGTTAAATTAAAGTTTTGATAATTTGGTCATTGAAGCATCATCCACCTCCTTCTTATTCCTCTGTCTTTTATCTCCTTTTCCACTTCTAGAATTTGGCCCCGGTCCCCCCTTTTATAGAAATTTTCGGAATTCTGGGAAAAAATACAGTGCGTTCGAAAAGTCTCTCCGCAGTGCTATGTTAAACGCATAGGAAATTGAAAAACTACAATGTTTTCATTGAACCATGATTTAGTGATTTTATTACAACCTTTTGATTTTACGGCATGTGTTGAAAGTGTTTACCACCATTTTGCAGGCACAGAGCAACTCGTCTACATTTGTTGTCAGTCTACATTTGTTGTCAAACCTTTTTTAAAAGTGTTGGTTGACTGCGGAGAGACTTTTCGAACGCACTGTATAAAAAGAATAGAAAATTAATAGAAATTAAGCTTTTTTGATAACATTATATTATAGTATAGTATATAGTCTGATCAGCGATCAGCTGTCCTACTTTCTTCCGAATTCAAAAAGGGCCCATTTTAAGGGCTGAAAACGTTATTCGGATCCTATTTTATATTTTGCAGTTTTATATATATATATATATATACACTCGTATATATATTGTATATGTTTATTTCAGTACGATGAGCCATCAAAGTTATAGAGTCTACAAATAATTGCAATTTTGACTGGATGCAAAACTCTTCTGAAGTTCAGTGAAGAGAAACAAGCAGTATTGAAAAAGTAAAAATTGTTTTACTAATTTTTTTTCTTGTGTATTTGGAGGAAAACTTTTGAATATTCCACTGTTATCGAAAGTTAATATACATTGAGCGGCAGAAAAATCGGTCCACTTGGAATATCGGGAAAAGTAAAAAAGTGGGCAAGCTTCTGTTTGTAAAAGTTTTAAAATTCGAAAATATAGTCGATGAGGTAACCAAATAACGAGACAAAACAACGTCAGCTGCGAACAAACTAGCTGTAACGAATTTTCGACTTCTTTTAAGAATTCGATAGTCTGACATTCAGTTGCTCTCAGAATGCTAGTGCCACCTTTTCCTTCCACTAGTTGGAGAAGGCATTTGCGTTTAGTAACAGATAGACTTCTAATTCTTTTGGGTTTCAGAATTGGACATTTACAATGGATTTGAGTGCCGTGAACGTCGCAAGAGTCGTCGCCCTAATTGAAGATGGTCGGAGCCAGCGTTACGTCGCCGATGCGCTAGGAATTCGAAGAACAACGGTTCGACGTGTCTACCAACGTTATGTGGAGACAGGAGAGTACAACAGAAGAACAGGATCTGGAAGATCGCGCTGCACATCTGCCCGTAACGATCGTTTCATCGTCTTCAGTGCTGTGAGAGATCGTCGCTTGACTGCCACAAACGTCCGCAATGAGTTGGAAAGGTCTCGAGACGTCAATGTATCGGAGCGAACCGTTAGAAGGAAACTTATGGAAAGTGGCTTACATACTAGACGTCTAGCAATGGGCCCGGAATTGCTCCCACACCACCGCAATGTTCGTCTTGCTTTCGCTCGTCAGTATGTCAATTGGACCATGGTCCAATGGGGACGAGTATTGTTCACGGACGAATCAAGATTTAATCTTCGAACATCCGATGGTCGGGAAAGAGTGTGGAGAAGAACAGGAGAAAGATTCGCCCCGTCCACTTTTACGGAGAGGGTTGCGTTTGGAGGAGCTCGTCGTTGTTGGTGGTGGGTTATTGACGTCCGCAAGATACTTGGAAGAGATCTTGTTGGAGCATGTGGTCCCTTTTGCTCCTTTCGTTGGCGAAGACTTCCTTCTACAGCACGATAACGCTAGACCCCATGCGGCAAGAGCCGTTAGCGATTTCCTTGACGAAGCTGGAATTTGTTGAATCGAGTGGCCTTCCCGAAGACCGAACCTGAACCCCATAGAACATCTCTGGGACACGATGGGACGGCGTCTTAGGGCTCGTCTAGTAGCCCCTAACACTCTACAGGAGCTACAACAAGCTTTAACTGAAGAGTAGAAGGGAATCCCACAGGATGTGATCGCCGATCTCATTCATGGGATGAATCGACGAATGGCTGCAGTCATTCAAGCTAGGGGAGGCAACACCTCTTATTAACCCTGGATCACAAGTTGTTGTTGTTGTTGTTGTTGTTGTTTTATTGTTTTTTTTTTCAATTTTTTGTTTTTGTCGAAATCTGTTTTTTTTTAGTTACAATTTTTGTACAGTATGTTTTATAATAAATTGTATTAAGATGTGTTTCAAGATTTTTTAATGTCCTCATAGACTAAATTTTCGAATTTTAAAACTTTTATAAACAGAAGCTTGCCCACTTTTTGGCTTTTCGCGATATTCCAAGTGGGCCGATTTTTCTGCCGTTCAGTGTATATATATATATATATATATATATATATATATATATATATATATATATATATATATATATATATAATATATACAGGGCGTCCCAAAAAAATGTATACACACTTTAACAGCTGATAGCTCAATTGATGTTTCTTTCTTTCCAAGTTAAACCCATTAGAATTAATAATGGCAGTCAGACTAAGCTTTGAACAAAGGAAATTCATTCTAAAATGCTACTGGAAGTGTGAAAACGCAGTTGAAGTGCAAAGACAGTTTAGGAGGGTGTTTCAAACAGATCCCCAACGCGACGTGCCATCACTCGAATTAGAGATAAGTTTGAAGCCGATGGAACTGTTCAGAATGTCCACAAGAAGCGTTCCGGAAGACCACGGACATCGACAAGCCCCACAAAGCAAAAAAGAGTACTGGAAACGTATCACCAAAGTCCAAGAAAATCTGTGCGGCAAGCGAGTCGTGAGGTAGGAATTTCAGAATCGTCTGTCCAACGCATTTGAGGCGCTGTCAATGGAAAAGTTACATTCCAAGATTAGTCCATGCTATTAATGAAGATGATCCGGACCGAAGAGTGGAGTATTGCGAGTGGTACTTGGCACGATGTGGATGTGGATTGGACGAAGGGGTTTCGTAGAATACCCTCCGCGTTCACCAGACCTCACACCACTAGACTCTTTTTATGGGGATACTTAAAAGACAAAGTCTACGCTATAAAACCTGCAACAGTCGCTGATGAGAGCAGCCATTGAATGAGAATGCACACAAATACCAAACGAAATGTTTCGTGATGTTTGCGATTCCATTGCTCCGCGTTATCAGCAGTGCCTGGACCAGAACGGACGTCAGTTTGAAAACAGGCGTTGACAAAACAATTAAATAATGTCTGTAGATTCTATTACATTTTGAAAATGAAATGTATTTTAATAAACACTACCTTTATAATTATTTAAAGTGTGTATACATTTTTTTGGGACGCCCTGTATATATATGTTTAGAGAACCTGACTTTTTGGATGAATATAACAAATGAAGCCATTGCAAATGATGATTGAATAATACTTTTATAACGTTTGCGGCGAAATCCATGGCTTTGGTTCAGTGTTGAGATATTTCACGCAGGAAAATGAAAGCAGGAATAGCGACGTTTCGCTCCAATCACTAGATCATTCTCAAGCTTTATAACAAAGCTTGAGAATGCTCCAATGATTGGAGCGAAATGTCGCTTCTCCTGCTTTGATTTTCTTTTATCATGTCTGTTTCATCTCTTTTTCATGAAAAGAGGCGTTATATTTAAAGCACGAGAGACCCCTTATATAGAAACGATTTATTTGTTTAGGGCAGGAATGAATAAAATGAGAGCCTACCATAAAAACAACTAATTATAATATTCTTAATGTTTCACAGAGACAAAGTGTAGTTTATATATTGCATATATTTATTTTGTCCTTTGTAATATAGATGCCATTTATATTATAAAAAAACTATAATGTGGCCATAAATTATTTTTACAAGTTTAATTCAAATTCAGTTGAATTTGTAAAGATAATTTATGAATACCCTGTACAATAACCGTAGACGTTGCTCCGCGACTCGGGGACGAAACCTCTTCTGTGCTGCTCGTTTTACTTCAGTCTCCATATTCTGCAGCTGTTGACACGTCTTGTAATTTGTTTTCTTTGACGGAAAGTGTTCTGAGCTTTCTCTGAAAGTTGTTCTCTGACTTCTCTCCGTTTTTCTTTCCTTGTCTAAAGAGCTTTTAATGAACAACGGTCTTCCTTTACTCATAAAATAAAAAAATAATGAAAAAGATATTTTAAAAGATAGCAATTATTAATTAATAAAATGTATTCTTCAAAGGACACCAAAATTTAATTGGCTAATTTTAGAGGCCTATATCAAAACATTTTTTCTTTTTGTTAATACAGAAAACGATAGTCTGATTATTATTTGCAACAATTGTTTTTATATAACATAATGTACACGTTCATAGTGAAGTAACAAGATTTGTTAAAAGAAATCCCGAAGTTGTTTTTAGTTAAATTTATCAAATTTAAAATCTCACGCGGCGATATGACAAAATATCGAGTCAAATTATCATGATTCCAATTATATCATCAGATATGAATTATATGACCTATTACCGCATATAAACATTAAAAACATTAAATATAAACAGTGGGTTTTCAGTGAAAACAAAAATACAACATATTAAGGCGTGTGTGGGGAAGAAAGAGTTAATTAAAAACAAAAAAAAATCTCCCCTCCTTTAGTGGCAAATAGATATTTGAGATATAGTGAACTTTTCATTTCTATCTAGAAAAAGTGTCCTTTCTCTGTAAACAAAATGCACTTACTAAAGTAAAATTGTCGTCTGGGACAATATGTCAACGAAGTTTGAGCTTTCTTTGATTTTACGAGTTTGAAGACTATCATGGATAAGTTTTCCATCTATATTCTCAGCGTCTCCTGGTCTGTTCCCTTGGGAATGATGTGGATTTGGAATCTTCCCGTCCACCTATTTCAATATATTTTATTTGAAATTTACAATAAGAAAAGGTAAGGGAACATCCATGTTCTGTGTTCCCCAAGGAAGTAGAGGGTAGGGGCTGGAGCCTGGGCTACCTTAGTCAGAGTCACTTAAAAGATGGGGGTCCGACCCGCCGCTTCGTCACGACGTAAGATACAGAAAAGACAACCGCCTAGCTCTAGGCAGCACTGGAGTTTGAACGCACGACTCAGGGGTGTCTCAACACTGCCGGGTGGCGTCCTAACCGAACGAGCCCTTTATAATGAGAAACTAATTTAAAAAATATTTTCCATGCATATATTCTCTGACATTCTACAGGAAACCAGAGTATGACCTGTATTTAAGTCGGGAAACCCAAGCACTCCATCCAATTATCGCCCTATTTCCATATTGCCAACTTTAAGTAAAGTATTTGAAAAAATCGTGTACAATAAACTTAAATTTTAACTAAAACGCAATTTGGGTTTAGAGGTGGACATACAACGGAAGATGCCATAAATCTGCTATTAGGAAATGTGTATCAGAACTTAAACAGCATTAAAAACACACTGCCTCAATCCTCCTCGACTTGTCAAAAGCATTTGATACGCTTTCGCATAAAACTTTACTGAATAAATTTCACATACTGTATATGGAATAAGAGGAAGTATCCTCTATTGGTTCAAATCATATCCGTCAAATCGTCATCAGTACATCAAATTAAAAGATAATTTATCCGACAAGGAGATGCCAATTAGTAAAGTTCATAAGTATCAATTCTTGGGCCACTGCTATTTCTAATTCACGTCAACGATTTTCATAGCTTAACCACATTAAATTGTGTACAATACCCAGATGATACCAAACTTACTTCTTCCCATCATAATTCAGACTTTCTGATAAGTGAAACGAACAGGCAATTACAAAATGTGTATAAGTCATGGGCGTCCGGAGGGGGGGGGGCAAGAGGGGGCAGTTGCCCTCCCTTGGAAATTTGTGTTTGCCCACGCAACGACTTCTATAATTCTACTGCAGCTCAGTCAGTGTTTCCACATTCAAGGAAATGTCGTTTACTTTACCTTTACTTTACCGAAGTGCCGTGTCGTTGAACTTAGAAGTGTTAAATAAACTATACTGAAAGATATAGTAATGGAATTATTTGCAAAGATCATTATATTGAGTGTTTTATTTATTTTTTTCTCTCGAAAACCTTTTGGTCAATTTCACTGAAACTTACACGATTATAGTTAATCATAGTATCATATAACATATAAAAAATGGACTTGACTGATAGAAAAAAAAATGCACTGCGACCATTACGAGTAAAAACCGTCATCTCCCCTTATCATAGCCTGCTTTCGGTGCTAAATTTATGTACTTAGTATTACTAAGTACATATATTTAGCACCGAAAGCAGGCTATGATAAGGGGAGATGACGGTTTTTACTCGTAGTGGTCACAGTGCATTTTTTTTTCTACCTAATAAAGAACTAATAAGAACTAAGAACTAATAAGTTAGTTTTGCCCCCCCTTGCGAAAAATCCTGCGGACGCCCCTGGTATAAGTGGATGTGTTAATAAACTTTTATTAAATCTGACAAAGTCATCTTATATAATTATTACCATCAAACATACAGTATAAATACAAACTGTCAAATAAAAATTGGGAATACCACTCTTGCAAGAGTGAATGAAGTTAAAGCACTTGGCATTAATTTAGAGCGAAAATTAGATTTCAAAGGTCAAGTACAACATATCAAATCCAAACTATCAAGATTTCTATTCATATTATTTAAACTAAAAAGGACGTTTCCTCAAAACGCACTCCTTACCCTATATTATTCCTTCATCCATCCACATTTCTTATATTGCATTACAACATGGGGTAGCACAAAGAAATATATAAAACATCCTTTGGAAGTCATTCATAAAAAATGTTTGCGAACTCTCAGATAATGACAACGGACAAAGTCATTTCAATGTTGCTGTCAACGTGTTCAGAGTTATCAATAAACATCAACATACATCACCCATTCAAAGAGCAATCATTCCACCATCAAATACACCATCATCATAACACCAGACTGCCCAAAGATTTTATACGCAAACCAAACTATACAATGGAAACTGCAGGAGATGCACTGTCTCTTTCAAAGGACCAGATGTATGGGATGCAACTCTTATACATATCAGGCCCGCTTCATCACTAAATATCTTTCGTAAATCATGAAACTTGTACTTCATTAGCTCCAGTAGTATATTCGCATTTACGTAGAGGAAGGTGGGGGAATGCCAGTGCCAAGAGGAGGTGGGGGTACCACACCTCATAAAAATGAATATGGAGTATAGTAACGTAACGTATAACGTAACCTAACCTAAACTGGAAAATTAATAAATAAAAATAAAAATATGGGGGTGCCACAGCCCTAATGCGACTATGAATATTGAGTATAGTAACCTAACCTAACTTAACATAACCATATATATATATATATATTGATGCTTAAACCATTTTAAATCTCTAATTAAAATTTTCAGATCTTTAAAGTACAATAATTCGGTTATGCATCATCGGGGGTCGAACTCCCGACCTCATTGCGAGAGCAGAAATGTTGATAATATATATATATAATATATATATATATATATATATACACTTTAATGCTAAAAGTCAGCACGCTACCCCAGTGATACTACGAATGTAGAGTACAGTAACAATCATTGAATGACGCCGAGCGTTTCTGTGTTCCCGTTACCGACGGACTCGCGGCGCCACCGCCAAAATCGCGTTTTCTTAAATAGTTACATTCTCAATGCTTTGTATGATAGAATACAATAAATTTTTTAGAAATAACCCCCCCCCCCCCTATGCAAAAATAACCCCCATATGCAAATGTTAAATGAGATCAGAAGACAATATTACGATTTGAGCCAGTTTAATTGCAATATACATATTTTTATGCACAAATAAACATACATATTTCTCGATATACAGAACCTGAAGAGCAATTTCGTTATATATATATATATATATATATATATATATATATATATATATACAGGGTGGTCCAAAAGTCCCTGTCTATTTTGCTGAAATAATAGTATTTTAGGATAAAATGTAGTAACATAATTAGACATATATATATATATATATATATATATATATATATACATATATCAAGCTTAGGTCTAAGATTCGATGTGAGCACCATCATTCTCTCTCCAAATCTCAAATCTGTCCACTGCATTCCGGAACACATTCTGAAGCAGCTCTGGGGTTATTTTAGCGGCTGTCGCGACGATGCGGGTTCGCAGATCATACAGGTCTGTAACTCTTGTTTTGTAAACTTCAGACTTTATAAAGCCCCAGGCAAACAAGTCTAATGGTGTTAAATCCGGAGATCGTGCTGCCCACGGCCTGTTTCCACCACATCCAATCCAGCGATTTGGTAAGAGCTCATCAAGGTACGCCGGAACGATGTTTGCATAGTGGTATGGAGCTTCATCTTGTTGAAAGACAACAGTGTCGAGAATGCCATCTGAACGAAGCTGGGGTTCAAAAAACTGCTGAAGTATGTCAAGATAAATTGGCCCTGTTACCGTAGCTTCTACAAAGAAAATAGGTCCGTAAATCTTCGACCAGACATTAACTTTAGGAGAATCTCTCTCCCATTCGTAGAACTCGGTTGGTTTTTCACTAGCCTAAATACGGCAATTATGTCGCTTAACCTTTCCGCATGTGTAGAATGTCGCCTCATCGCTGAAGAGAATGTGGTTTAATAAGTTTTCGGTATGAATTTTTTCAATTAATTCTGGGCATATGGCGGCTCGTCTTGGATAATCCTCTTCGTGTAACTCATGTAGCACTTGAACATGGTCCCTTTTCTTTTTTAATGTTGATTTTAAAATCTTTAGAACAGTTATTTTTGGTGTGCTCTGTCTACGACTCTACGTGATGCTGTGCGAGTGACATTCTACGATTTGTTGCAAAGGCATCTCTTACCAATTCGATATTTTCTTGAGAGGTACCTGGACGTCCAAATCTTACTTCATCTTGAAGAGGGTCTGTTCTTTTAAATTTATTGACCAGCTCGCGAATTGCTTTGTCTATCGGTCCTGGTTTGTAAAATCTTCTTTCGAATTTTTCCCTAACTTCTTTGCACTTCTTCCCTTGGAGTTACTACCATCGCACATTCTTGTACATCCATCATCGTCTATGGCCTGTATAGAAAATAAAATAGAAATATCATTATATCAGCAAAATTGATAGGGAGTTTTGGACCACCCTGTATATATATATATATATATATATATATATATATATATATATGTGTGTGTGTGTGTGTGTGTGTGTCCTAGTGTTTTCTCCACTCCCCCACTTCATGCGTTTTGGGAGCGGAGCTTAACTCTCGATAATCAGCCTTTACATACAGAAATACACATTTGAAAAGTTGCCCTTTTGCCAACCTCTCTTATATCTCTGGTCCGAGTTGTACAGATACGGGCATATAACTTATCTCTTGTCCTTTCCCATACATACCCCTCATGAGGGAAATCAATGCACGAAATGACTCATTAATTAAAATATAAAGTAAGAAGTTCTCGAGAAAGTCTCTCTCTCTCTCTCTCTCTCTCTCCAGTTTATACATATATCCCCACTACTCACACTCCTGCATTCCCCATTTCCCCCACCTCCCTCTACATAAATGCACATATACTACTGCTCCTACTAATGCCTAAGTTCACTACTACCATTATTATCATAGTAATTAAGTTCCCATTTTATAATTAACTATCTAAAATAATGCTAATTTCATTAGGCACTTTTAATTTCATAATTTAACCTTCTTTTATATTTTTTATTAAGCATTTTTTTATTAAAGTGACTTGGTATTTTTATGTGATTCGTGTGTAGACACTCGCCCCATAGCTTTTCTGATCTAATTCTATATTATTACCATATCTAAGAATTTGGAATTTATCACATTGAATTTCATATTGCTTCCTTGAGGTTGAGCTGGGTCGCAGCCAATGTTGTAACACCGTTTCCCGTCGATTAGCGACAATGGGTCTGGAGAGTAGTTAGATGGGAGACGGTTGTTTTCTACGTTCAGATTATGTAGCGACCCGTAGTTCAGATCTCATGTAAAGCTGTAGGTCCCCTCCTTCATATGACGTTAAATGTTGCGAAGGAGGTTAAACCCCATCAATCTACTTTTCTTTTCCTTTTTATATGCAGGAAGGAGGAGCCAAAGGCGCCCCCCTACAAAACGCCCCCACCCAATGTAGAAAGAGAAGTTGAGAGCCAAAATCAAGGTCCAGAGTTTTCGAGATGTCTGGACACTCTGCGTTGGAAAGTCTGGAGGTCATACACACAGGGAAAGATCGATTAAGGAAGATTGTTCCAGAGTTGACCGGTTGGGTAGATGAAAGATTGACAATACTGATTAGCCCTTACGTTAGAGAGTTGGGCAGGAAAGGGATGAGAATGTGTCGAAAATCTGGTACTGTAAGCTCTCCTTGAAGGAGGAGGCATGCAGTTAGAGTGTTCAGAAGAGCAGTGTTCATTATAATAGCGATAGTAAAGAGAGAGTGAGGGAACACTGCGACGAAGAGAAAAAGATTGAAGACAGTAAGAGGCAGGGAATTGACGAGACGAAAAACCTTTGATTCCGCCGGGTCAAGTAGAATTGTGTAGGTTGAGCCACCCCACGCATGAGAAGCGTACTCAATGCAAGGGCAAACAGAACATTTAAAAAATATACTGGTATCACTTTGTATTTTTTGTCCTTTTTGGCATAGATATATTTACAAGATGTCTTTACAAGGTACTCATAAAACACTTCTAAAGCAGACTTCAAGAAATTGAATCGAAAACAGCGGTCATCAAAAACCAAGGATCATCACCAAAGGACTGTGAAGCAATCACAAAACCAGAGGAAAAGCAACCATTAATACGTGAAACTAGGTCGAATGTTATTTCTTCTCTTTCAAAAGCAGCCTTCCTCCATTCGTCCTGTGGAGCATACATTCGTGTATAGGCCTACACTCAACTCTCACCTATTTTGATTCAGTGAGTGTAAATTCGCGAACCTATAAGTCCATCCATCGTGTTCTGCCTATCAAGCAGGTCCAACTCATGTGTCCCGCCAAAGTGTTCTATCCTGAGCTATCCTTTTAACCTTATGGTTTAACCTTATGCCTTCAAATCATCCAGTATTGCTTTCCTTTTCCTTCCCCTCGGCCTTCTACCTTCATATCTACCCTCTATCACCTCCTTCAACAATCCTTCTCCTCTCAACATATGTCCGATCCATTTCTTCTGTCTTTCTCTTATCCCCTTAATGAGTCTTCTTTCCTCCCTCACCTGTTGCAGTACTTCCTCATTACTTTAGTGTTCCCTCCAGCTTATCTTTAGCATTCTTCTCCAAATCCACATTTCAAAACTTTGCAGGAGTTTCTTTTCAGTTGTTTTCAGTGTCCATGTTTCTGCTCCATACAGTACCACACTCCATATTAAGCTTTTTACTAACTTAGCCTATAAGTACCATTACAAAAATTCAACGTGCTTGTAAACATTCCATTTTCTTTTTTGTCTGCGTATAGAACTCGTATTGCATTATTTATCGAGCTTGCAATTGTTGTGTGTGCCTTACTTTATTAACCATTGTGAATAATTTAAGTTATTAATTAAAGGAAAAAGCACTGGAATCTATCCTTCTTCCTTGTTGATTGATACGTCTGATACTTGGTGCCCCTAAACAATTAATTAACTATTTCAATACTTATCCCCTTAACCTATCAAAATCACAAATTAACTACGTCTATTTACCTTCGTTAAGACTCGATAGCCTATACAAATTAAGTTCTATAAACTTGCCTCAATTAAGCTGCCTTTATAAACTGGTAACTCGGTTGCCACTATAAAATGGTGCAGATATTTTTTGCGTTATACAAGCACACAAATAACATTCTTTGATTTGTCCTTACATTCACAATCATTATTATAAATAGTAAGAGAGCTAATACTGTTGTTACTTGTGGTATACACCTCTAAAATGACTGGTAAAAATCTGCATTTAATCTGCATTCTAATTCTTTTTGAGATTTTGTATAAAATAAAAAAATAAAAAGTCAAGAGACCTATAGTTTTCTGGTTATACCCATTTTTATAAGTTTGTAAGTTAAATTAAATTATCATATTTAGTGAATTAAATAGTTCAATAAATAGAGAGAGAGTAAAGATCTTATTGATCACATAATTGTGATAAGACCTTAATTCCCGTTTCAAATATGTGTTGATGTGGGTAACATTGCTTCTTCTCTGACATGTAGTGTGCAATTTTATCCATATCTTATTTCAAAATACTTTATAAGATGTGACGTGATGATTGCTGCTGGTTGATACTTTGCATAGCTTTTGTACCCCTTTTAACAAAAGCAGTGTTTGCACTGTTTAGAGAGTATGAGATCATTAGCTTTGCATTTCATGTGTCGACCCTTGCTGGGCTAAATTGTCTCGCACTTTAGATAGCGCATTAATTATGTCCTTTCTATGTAGAAAATCAATATTGCCGAATGTGTTTTCGCTTGAATCAGTCTTTATATATAGCTGCTGTGCATTTTTTCAAAATAAGCTTGGATTTTCAGTTCTCATTTGATGCTTAAGTGAACGAGACACTGAATGAAAATGCCATAATCTCTATTTAGTCTTTTTTAATGGTCCGATTTAATTTCATTTGCCATTTTGCGAAAGTATAAAAATAATTTGAATTATTTTTTTATATTTCTGTTGCTTTATTTTTTTATTAAGAGATTTCAAAATGAATGTCCGCGGTTAAGGTTACACTATTCTGCTTTATTTCTTTTTCATCTATTGCTTATTAGGGATGCACCGATTAATCGGTATCGGCATTTTACCGATTAATCAGTATCAGTAAGTTAAGTATCGTCCGATACCGATACTTTCAGTATATATTCTTTTAAGAGGCAAAAGTTATTCAAAATAACTTAGTAAATGAAATAATTTAATCCTTTCTGCATTGTTAAAAGAAATTCAGATTAGACCTAAAACAATTTCCGGTGCTGGTTAAGTGTGCGGTCTACCTACGATTGGTTAGGATTAATCATGATATTTTCGTTAAAACTAACGAAAATATCATGACTAAACCTAACCAATCGTCAAGGGCGATTGACAATGGGATGTAAACAAACAATTAGTAAACAAGATAAGAAGCTATAATTAAAAGGTAGACCGCACACTTAACCAGCACCCAATTTCCTTTCAAAGTCTATAGTACCAGTTTTGTTACAAGCTTGGCCTAAACAAAACTTGATTGGTACTTGTATTAGAAGTTTTAATACAAATACTAAGTAGGTTTTGTTCCGGTCAATGTTTGTTACAAAATTGGTCTAGAATTTAAAATCATTATTAAAGAATTTTAAATTGCAATGGGTAAAAGCTAAATGCTCTCCATGCTCAAGGGTTAGTCTGCTTCTTGTGGCCGCGTAGATATTTCCCCATGCGCTGAATAAACTTTCGCTAAATCTGACGAAAAGGGTGCACAGAGTCATTTCTTGGCCAGGTTAGCGAGGCTTATTCCCCGATTCTCAAATGGTAAAATCTTGCTATTTCCCAGCCACTTGAAGGGACATTCCTGATCTCTACAAACACACACACCTACGGTATATTGCATTTAAATTTAAACAATTTAAAATCATGTATGGGATATTTTGAATTAAATAAGTTATTACGTATTGGTATCGGCAAAAAGTAGGTATCGGCACATCTCTATTGTTATCATTATTTATTCTGCATTTCTCTGCACGTTTTTCATTCTACTTTCTTTGGCGGAACAGTATTCTAATGTTTCATTTGATTTAGCCTTTTCTAGAGCATATTTGACATAATTACTCTATCTTGGTTCTCTAATTTGTTTTCTATTATCGATGGGCATTTTTTGGACGTTTTACCTTTAAGTAAAGCTTTCCAAGTAATTTTTTAGTTTTGCATCTATGGATTCCCAAACAATTCTGTTTGAATCGGAGTTAATCGATCAAATATAACTTCCCCTTTTGTCTGAAGAACTTTCTATTTATTTTCCTATAATTTCATTTGCATTTGACGTCACCTGGGAACTCTGGAGAAGCGAGCGTCTTACAATCCATTGTGTTTCCCAGGTGCAATCAAAGAAACCGTCCGCGTCACTGGCGTGTGATTTCCGTTAGGAAGAAAATGGGTCATACACTAGCGTGTGAATTATTAAATGAATGAAATTACATAAAAATAATGGTGTCATCAGGGCGTGGCTTTACTTCGATGATAAATCAAAATATAACATGTATAACATACCTATACATATTTTACTAGTCTAAATTATCAACAAGTCTCAATGCATCATTCAAGGATTGGGCTAGAGAAGCTTTATTTTTTTATAGATTGGGTCTTTTTACATGCTGAGCAGCATTTACTCCAATATTTGTTTGATGGGGTTGTTCAACCTCTTTCGCAACATCTAAGGTCATAGGACGGAGGAGACCTACAGCTTTACGTAGGATCCGAACCACGGATCGTTACATCATCTGTACGCAGAAGACGGTTCCCATCCAACTGCTTGTCAGACCCAGTGTCGTTTAACTTCACTGATCAACTGGAAGTAGTGTTGCGACAATGGCCACAACGTAGGCAATGCACTCCATTAAGAATATATATATATATAGTGTGTGTGTGTGTGTGTGTGTGTGTGTGTGTATCAACTCGATTGATATGGGAATAGAAAATATGCAATGACCATCATTTTCTCTTTTTTCAGTCCAACGTGTATGTATATAAAATTTGCGTGCACAGATGCTCTCAATGTACGTAAACTCATAATTTTATTTCGCACGCAAATTCCTTGTTCGTGCGTTCGAGAAAGATGAACTCCACATTCGTAATTTGAGATGTAAACATTAAAAGCTCTTATCGGAAACCTTTATCGAGAGTGAATGTTTATGGGTCAGGACCCAAGATAAACTTACTTAACTTGTGATTGGTTCACGTTATAACCTAGCTGTACGAATCACATATCTTAAACAGGCCTTCTCCACCTTTGAAATGATCTGATGGGGCTTTAACAGAATTGGGTAGTAGTTTAACTATAAAATCCCACACACTTTTTGGAAAATATAAAACTGAGAACCGTCTAAAATTGCCGTTCTATTTTGCCTGAAATTGATAGACTTATGCTCCTTCTGTAAATCTTGTGCTTTTGAAGCCTAACGAATTTCTGTGTGACGCTTCTTTAAAAATCTAAATTCTATATGCAATAATACAGGGTGAGTCAAAAGTCTCCATACATAGGCAAAATGGTCATGATAAATAAATAATTATTTATTTTTCATTTTTTTGCAGATGATGTGCTGAGATGCCTTTGTCCCAAGAAGAGCGTATAGAGATCATTCTTCTGGCAGGATCAGGAAGCTGTCGCAAGGTTGCCGAGGATTTTAACAGGAGACACGCCTCCGGCACGCACATCACACACGACACCGTTGCCAAACTCATTGAGAAGTTCAAGAAGACTGGAAGTGTTGCAGACCAACCGAGAAGTGGCCGTCCACGAACAGCCACCGATGGAGCATATTTTGTGACTTACAAGTGATTGCATAATAAAGTGACCATTTTGCCTATATATGGAGACTTTTGACTCACCCTGTATAATAACTAAACCAGTGATACACCTTCGTCCGATTAATTTTGAGTTGAAATTGGTTTCATAATCATTACGACTGCTTTGCTATCGTTTATTATAACTAGCTAAACAGGGCCTTACGGGCCCATTTAGCTAGACCTGCGGTGCTGGGGCCTTCGGGCCTGCAGCATCAAATTTTCTTTTTTTTATTACTATTATTATTACGGGCGGCAATGTGAAGCTTAAGATTTTCATGACTGTGTTCTTTTCTATAGTTTTATTGACCAAATAATTGAACCGACAGTAATTAGGGGGCCTGAGGCCCCCAGTTGCTTGGAGTTCAATTATTTGGTCAGTAAAACTATAGTCATGAAAATCTTAAGCTTCACAAATCTTGACACAATGTGAAGCTCAAGATTTTGATGGCTGCATTCTTTTCTATAGTTTTATTGCGGTAATGGGGCCTTCGGGCCCAGTAATTACAGAGAGGTGGGGGCTGGTCACATATATATTTTCGTTCATTACTCATCAACCCCATCCACCATACGAAGTTTGGTCGAAATCGTTTCAGAAATGTAAAAGTTTTTTCTGCGGACAGACGGACAGACATTCGGTGAATTATCACTAGGCAACAAATTTCAACTTTTTTTTTGTTACAGACACGTGAACTACTGATTCCTACTAAAGCGCTGATGCTGATTTCAGATCTGATATCAAAATTTCTCTATCACGTCCAGATTTTGTGTAACCGAAAACCCCTATTTTTCATTTTTTTTCTCACCCGCTTCTATTACGAAAGCCGTCTAAGCTACTTTTTCGTGCCACGTTTTATGTTAAGCATACTTAAATAATTAGTGAACAGGGATGTCTTTCCTCCTTTATTCTGGCTTAAGACAGACAGCGGAATTCCGCTGGCGGAGTTACCACCCCTGCGCCCAACCATCCACCCAAAGCGCGTTAGTATTTTGTTGTTACTACTGAAAGGCAAATTCCTGTTCTTAAGTGAAACTTTGGTGTGTCCTCTTCCTTTGTCGCTTGTAGGATGACGAGCTCTCCTTCTGCAGGAACCAACAATAATCTCCCATCATATTTGGGTTGAAATTACCTTGGTATCTGTTTTCCATAACTGAGATCTGTTGGTGGAAGCGCTCACCATGCTCGTCACTTACAGCCCCAAGGTTGGCCGGGAAGAAGTCAAGATGAGAATGTAAAAAATGAATTTTCAAAGACATTCTGCATCCCATTATTTCATAAGATTTAAGCATGTTTTCTACGAGTTTACGGTGGTTTTCAGCTTTGTGGTTTCCAAGAAAATTTTTCACAACTTCAACGAAAGATGTCCATGCTCCTAGTTCATTCTCATTTAGGTTAGATGGAAACGATGAGTCGTGGATGACACTGCGGATCTGTGGTCCAGTGAAAACTCCAGCTTCTAGCTTAGCATCTGTCAATATTCCTTTGAATTTATCCTTTAAATATTGGAAACCACTACCTTGATGATCCATACCCTTCACGAAATTTTTCATAAGGCCAAGTTTAATGTGAAGTGGTGGAAGATGTACTTCTGAGGGTCAATAAGTGCTGGGTGTTTCACATTGTATTTACCAACAACATGTTCAGTTCTAGATGGCCAATCATGTTTTTTGTAGTGGTTCTTGTCATCTCTGCTGTTCCATAGACACAAAAGCACATATGCTTTGTGTAGCCCAACTGTAACCCAAGAAGTAATGATACAACTTTAAGGTCGCCACAAATATTCCATGTGTGGTCCTTATATTTGATGAGTCTTAGCAGCAGTTTCATCGATCATAAGTCTCATTAAGGCCAGTGGCATGTGCTACAGGTATTGAAGGTTTTTCATTGCCGTTGTGCAGTAATACAGCTTTAAGGCTAGCTTTACTAGAGTCAATGAACAGTCTCCATTCTTTTGGATCATAGCGACAGCCAATCCCTTGCATCAGACCACTGATATCGTGGCAGAAACAAACGTTTTCTTCCTGTAAGTAAAATGATGAAAACTGCAAATGGCGATGGCGGAAATGGGAAACTTTGGTGTTTGGTTGGAGAAGATTAAATTCTTGAAATCTTGAACCAAGCAACTCTGCCTTTTTTTTGGTAATTCCAAATCGCGCACTAAGTCATTTAACTCCGCTTGACTTAACAAATGTGGGGAAATATTTGCATCTGGAACATATATGCCATCTTTCCCTGTTTCTATATCACTAGCAGAATCTTCAGATGAACTGCTGTCTGTTATCGTTGCTGGTGGAACTGGTGGTGGATTTGTTTCATCATGTGGTACTGGTTTCATTGCTGATTCGCAGTTTGGGTACGTGATCTTTGATTTGTTTTTCTTCGTGAAACCAGCAATCTTTGTCAAACAAAAATAACAATCATTGAAGTGATTTTTCGGCTCACGCCAAACCATGGAGACTGAGAACGGCATAGCTTTTATTTTACCATTCATCCAAGCTATTAACATTGCATTGCACTGTGCACAGCAAATATGTGGTGCCCAGTCCCTCTGTTGGTCTCCTAACTTACAGTCAAAATAACACTTGTAGGCAAGTTTAATCTTCGTTGTATTTTCTACGTTGTGGCTTAGGTGTATATTGTCCACAGACAAAGCAGAAGTTGTCTGGGTGATTTACACAAGCACGTCTATTTGATGCCATTTTGAATTACCATACAATATCTGAAAAAACGTAGAAAGTAATTATTACGATGTGCAAAATAAAAAGAAATACACACCGTAGTACAAAACAAATGCTATAAAACACACAAGTCACCACAACCTGTCACTTGCTCATCAGCAGAGAGCTTCAACAACCGTTCTGCTTGACTGTCACGTAGCGACTGACCGTTGGGCCGTTGCCCGTTACTATGCTCTTGACTCAGTGTTGCCAACTCGGGATAAATTTTATTTATCAAAATTGTTCGAATTTGTATATAGTTGGCAAAAAAAATTGCTTTAACCTTGAAAAGCAAGTTTCATATTACTGGCATTAAGCCTATTAAAACCAAAATCTGGATGTGGTAGAAAATTTTACTAAACGTGATTTGCATTTTACACAAAATCTAGACGTGATAGAAAAACTCTAATTATAGATTTGAAATCAGCATACCGAAATTAGCTAGGAGCACCTATTTGGTCTTCTGTAACAAAATCTTTGTTGCCTAGTGAATTATAGAAAGACTAGCATACCCGCCCGTCTTACAGACGTTTTTTTTTTTAGGTAAATACCAGGGATTGGAAACCGAATCAAACTGGAATCGATAAACTGATAAACCGATATTATTTTATGAACTGAAATCGAAAAAAACTCGAACTGAAAAAATTCTGACAACTAAAATTGAAATTCGAACTGAAATTGAAAAAACAATCAAAACTGAAATCTGAATTCGAATAGATTAAAAATAACAGTTTTGCTTTTCAGGTTTTTGAGGAGCATTTGGATCGCAAAAAAATATAAATAACGTGAATTATTTTCCTTTTTTTGCGACTTAACATTTGTATGGATTTAAAATATCCATTTATCCTTTAATTCGATGCAGAAAAACGCAGCTGAAAGTACTAGAAACAATGGTTTTAAAAATGAAGAAAAAGAATTAGGGAGGAACATTTTTATCCATATCAAAATACTTTTCAATAATGACTGTGCTCCTTTCGTTGACCTAAGTTTAATCACTTGGTAAGGACGAATTCAGTTTTTTCTGGCAATTAAATTTTTCAATTCGATAATAGCTATACTATCTATATCTAGTTATCTACATAAGTGAATGAGATAATCCGTGGGAATGACCAAACTTCAACTCAAATGTTAATCCTTTGGGTTAAAAAAAAAATGGAATCGAAATTTAAATTGAATCGAACCAAAAAATATACAACTTGAATCGAAAAATAAACTCAAATCGAAAAAACTCAAAAACTTAAAATCGAAACTGAAATCGATATTTTTGCAAACTTAAACTGAAATCGAAAACTGGACTTAAAAATTTGTTTCCCATCCCTGGTAAATACAAGCAGAGCCTTCGGCTCCCTGCATTATGGGCGGAGCTTGTACTTCGCAAACTTGCCTACGGCGAGGGCACGTTGGGTTACTCTTTTGGGGGAGGTCATTCTCCCTCTACCCCCAAAACCCCCTCACCTCCCCTTTATGTAACTTGGGAGGCTAACCCCCACCCCCTTGTTGCATAAAATGGTTGAAACATCGTGGGTCATTTTTTTAATCCAAAAAATGGAACAATTTGTAGGTTTTTTTAAAATGTTTAAGGATGCCGATGCGTAGAATTATAATCCGTTACGTAGCATTCCCGCTAGACCGCTACAATCTTTGAAAACTGTACCAACAAATGTTCTTTATTATTATTATTATTATTACGGGCGGCAATGTGAAGCTTAAGATATTCATGACTGCGTTCTTTTCCTTAGTTTTATTGACCAAATAATTTAACCCCCAGTAATTGGGGGCCTGCGGCCCCCCAATTACTAGGGGTTCAATTATTTGGTCACTAAAACTATTGCCATGAAAATCTTAAGCTTCACAAATCTTGATCAATGTGAAGCTCAAGATTTTGATGGTTGCGTTCTTTTCTATAATTTTATCGGGGTGCTGGGGGCCTTCGGGCCCAATAATTGGTTGGGAGGAGGAGGGGGGGGGCTGGTCACACATATTTTCGTTCATTACTCATCACCCCCACCCACCATACGAAGTTTAGCCAAAATCGGTTCGAAAACGTAGTTTTTTCTGTGGACAGACGGACAGACAGACAGACAGACACATTTGCTAAATTATAGTAGTAATTAAGGTTCTGCAAATTATCATACATTTATTTATTAACTCTTTCATTTAAATTTTCTGTACATAATTGCATAATTTTGAATGGATTTATTTGTAATTTTATTTGTGAATTGTGAAACATTACAAAAAAAAAAGGGAATTATTAAAGGAAGAACTTTGCTTTTTTCTCTATTTCAATTTACATCTTCAATGAAAGTATAAAAGATTTCGAGAGTGACATGTTGAAAGGCAAGTTTAAACAAGCGTGAATAAGAAAAAGTGGTTTAAACGGCAGAAAACTGCCGCCAGACTTTGAGCATATGCAAAAACATTTTTGGTTAATATTCGTTTTAACGTCCCTTTCGTTTTCGATAGAAAGAGTTAATTTTCTGCTATTTTCAACCAAAACAAGAATACTTTATTCTATACTAATTTTGGCGAAAATTCCATTTATCGAAATATTTATTTTCGAAATTATTAAATTTTGGCGCCTTATTCACTAGTCAAACCATCTCGTCCGTGATGTATGTCATGTTATTATCATTAGCCAATCAGCGGCTGCCTCATTAGCACGTGATTCTCTCGCGCAGGTCCGGCGGCTGAAATTTTAATTCAGCAGTTGCTTTAGAATGGCTGTCTGTGGTGGAAGATCCCAGTCCGAGTGGGAGTCGGAGTGTGGGACGTCATCTAGGCCTAGGTTAGGGGTACTACTTACCTTTCCGGGTCCCGAACTGATTATGGGGTACCAATGCCTGGTTAGGTTAGTTGAATGCCCGGTTAGGTCAACTGTATGCCCTTGACAACTGGTTAGGTTAAGTCGTGTTATTTCCGTTAGTTTTAACTGTACGCTCTTGACGAGTGGTTAGGTTAGATTACTTTTGCCGTGAATAATACTGATGAAAATAGGGTTTTCTGGTGTATTTCATGCGGTAAAAATTCGCTTTAACTGCCCCCTCGTTTTTGACACGAACACATATTTTTCTGGTGTTTTTTTCTATTTTCTTCAAATCTGACCTTCATTTTCCAGTAAAAATCGTCATTTTTGGTCCTTTTGGAGGATATGTCAGATCGTCATTTCCTCAAAAATGGGGATTTTTCCGAGGAAATGAAGGTCATATTTGAACAAAATACACCAGAAAAATGTTTTCGTGTCAGAAACGAGGGGCAGTTAAAACGAATCTTTACCATTTTTTTTTTTAATTTTAACGATTTTTGTGAGCTTATCTACAGTAAGCCTATGAAAAGTGTAATTTATATCAAAGCTGTAACAATTTCTTTGAAAAAGTTAAATTTCCAGTGAATCACTGAAATTATAGTTATTTCAAACATTAAAGATGACAATTTTTTTTTTGCACTTTTCGCCTTTTTTCTCAATTGATTTTGGATGTTTTGTTTTTCAGCATTCATGGTGGTCAAGAGTAAAGTTGTGTACATTTTTAAATCTGTTAATTTGTTCATTTAATGAAAGTACTTTTCATGTAGAATGTCTGTGAAAAATTTTCGACAATCGAAATTAACTTTAAGCTTTATTTTGAATCTGTGGATTTGTTCAGTTTGCGAAAATTTTCGAAACGACGGGGTAAAGATTCGGTAGAACATATCCACCCAAACTGGTGACGAAAATTGTTTTTTCCGGTGTATTTCATGGTTTCAATTGAATCTGACCTTCATTTTTGCCGAAAATCCACCGTTATGGAGATACCCCACCCCCCACAAGGCTTTGAAGAGCAGGGAAATTGTGGGCTAAAAAGGTCAGAATCAATTGAAACAGCATTGACGATTGGTTAGGTTAAGTTGGGTTATTATATAGAAAACGGCGCAACCCGAAGTATGATGTAAAAAACATTTTATTAGGTCAATTTCGATGTGCTGAAGCCAAATCTGTTAACCATTTGGTGTGCAAATTACATTTTTACAGATTATAAATAAAATTACAAATTTTTGAAGTTCATTCATTTGCCCATCATTTATGTTTTGGTTCCAATAATTTTACTCCGCGAGTCAAAGTAGTTCTTAACAGAAGCAATTTTATAACCCTTTTAAAATGCGCCCTTTTAATGTTTGTATAGCAATGGAGTGTGAAGGGTGTTCTGTTAGATACATTGAAGCTATTGTAAAGTGTTACGAAAATGATGAAGAAGCAATTCTATTTTTCCAAAAACATGGTGTTTTGCTTTCTGAGTTGTCGTGCCCAACGTGTGGTTATTTTACTCTTAGGTTAGGTTAGGTTAGGTTAGTTTTCATGTGCTTGTTAGCCATTTTTTAGGCAAATGCTTCAAAATAAGAGTAAAATATAAATAACATTTACTCTAATTTGAAGCATTTGCACACCAAATGGTTAACAGATTTGGCTTCAGCACATCGAAATTGACCTAATAAAATGTTTTTTACATCATACTTCGGGTTGCGCCGTTTTCTATATAATTACCATAAGTTGATATTTTCGTTAAAACTAACAAAAATATCACGATTTAACCTAACCAATCATCAAGGGCGTACAGTTTACCTAACCGGATATTCAGTTGACCTACATTAAATATTTTATTTTCAACAAAATTGGAAACAGTACATGAAACGGAAAATATCCAAATGGTGTAAGCTATGATAGGCCTAGTAACATCTTCTTAGTGTCAGAACTTTGTATCATTTTGAAAATATTAAAAAATAACGTAGCTGCTTGCACCATTTTTTCTGCTCTATCGATTGATATACATTTCGTTACTGTAGCATTCGCTCAATAGTAACTTATGTTCAACACAAAATTTAAATAGCTCCTTATCCTGAAAGCGAAACTTTTCAAAAAACACAGTAACTGACATGTCACAACAATCCATCTTTACGCCTCAACATCAAAACACAAACTGACCAGATCTGACCTAATTGAGTAATTGAACGGTGTGGCAACTAAGGGGTTGCCAAATGTCGCTAGATATACCAATAATTGCTAAAAATATTGGCAGATGTCGCTAGATATATCTCAAACTGTCGCTAAAAATGACATTTCTTCAAAGTATCATAACTTTGTTATTTTCTAATATTTTCAAAATGATACATAGCTGCTTGCACCATTTTTACTGCTCTATCGATTGATATATGTTTTGTTACTGTAGCATGTTTCATAGCAATGCAAGTGTCTTGTAAAATTTTACCTTTAATAATTTTATGACTTTCTTTCCTATAAGTTTTCACCAAAAAAATTAAGCATTATTTATTTATGAATATATAAATAAATAAGGAGCAAGTGTAGTTTACGTCCCCTGACGCAAAAGGGGACACAAACTACACTAGGTCGTCAAAGTTGGGGAACGTAAACTACACTAGGATCTTTAGGAGACATTTTTTGGATGAATCCATCAAATAAAACGTTATAACTAACGAAAGTATTACGACTTAACCTAATCAATCGTCAATATATATATATATATAAATTGACGATTGGTTAGGTCAAGTCGTAATATTTTCGTTAGTTTCAATTTTTTATTTGATTAGGTATACGTGGACAAAGTTGAGGAACGCAAACTACACTAGGATAATGTAGGGGTACGTAAACTACACTTGCTCCATAAATAATGGCTAACGCTATACACTTACATGGTTTTCATACACTAAACATTAATTAAACCAGCATATATTCATATTTTCTTACACGCAAATTCAATATTTCACTGTAATCCATAATCTTCTCGTAATACTTTGTTCCTCTATTCTCTACTTGTATAATTGGTAAGGGAAACAGTTTGTACTAAATTTCAATCTCCCTTTAATTAAATTAATTAACTAGCAATTAGGCAAACATCGCTTGAAAGCGTTTTCCTAACGTCGTAATCTAAAATCAATGACAAGCTTCGCGGAGAAATATTTTATAGTTGTCATCAAATATGTAGGTCCCCATACGATAACGTACCATACTGTGTAAAGTAACGTTTGTGTATACTTTAAATATTTATGGGCACAGTTTGCGATTTAATTAAATGCTGTTTAGTCATACGTTTACTGCGTGTTAAATTTAGCGTTTGTGAACAAGCATTTTAAATTATATAGATTAATTACTGGTTATATATATATATATATATATATATATATATATGTGTTAAACACAGACCATGCATGGAACAAGGAACTCTTCTGGGAAAATTAAATCCACTATAGTCTGAATAAGTAATGGTAAATGACAAATACCATAGTTTTTCTTTTTCATGATGCTAGCCCGACGTGGGCAACGGGTCTCTCGCAAAGAGATCCCATAAATATAGTTTCCCTCACCAGCTATCTGCAAAGCAGACAGGATCCAGCTTTGGGACATGGACCTAGAGTTTAAAGCAAGCCTAGTCCCTACATTCAGAACCTCTATATAAGTAAAAGACTCGTTGCATTCACGTCGGATTGAATAAACAAAGAAAAAGGGGTAACTATTGTATTTTTAGCCAAAAAAAACATATAAATTTCTCAGGGGACCATTCTGAGTTTGTGTATATATATATATATATATATATATATATATATATATATATGTGTGTGTGTGTGTGTGTGTGTGTGTGTGTGAGTGAAAAGAAGAAGCCAAATACAAACTCCAAACTTTTTAACTCTTCCTTAATTCCAAGCGTTTCCGAGACCATGACCTCCTCCTTCATTGGCCAAAACAAAGTATTAAAACGTTAGCATTAAAGGATAAAAAGTTAGAAATTAAAGGCTAAAATATTAAAAGGTAATCAGTACAAAACTTTAGACCACTTACAGAATATTATGAGCACAGTGAGCATCGCAGGAGGAGGCGCAACGTACCTAGAAGAAAGTTGGTACAGAAACGGAGGTAAATGAAAAGAACGTGGAAGGCAATGGTGATGTGAAGAATTAATCAGGTGGTTGGTCAAAACAATGATAACATATAGAGTTTAAAGAAGAAGTATTCATTCAATGCTGGCTTTAGGTGAACATATAAGGACTGAAGAATTTTAAAATCTGATACAAATGAATGTCTGGCGAATATTGGGAAGTTCTTATTGGTTATGAGATGGAAGAACTGGTGATTGGTTCTGTGGGAAATACCATTGTTTGTCTATCATTTGCTTCAATTGTAGGGTTGTTTGACCTACATTTGAAAAAATAATTTGTTTTACAGTACTTATTGGTTATTACAGCGGTTAACAAAAACATTGTTACTTCACTTTTGGTGAAATTAAAATTAATATTGCGTTTATCTGAACAAATATGGGAGCAATCCAAGAATAAGCACCTCAGTTAGACCCCAATCCAAGAAACAGCACCTCAGTTAGACCCCAATCCAAGAAACAGCACCCCAGTTCGACAGTTCGACCTCAATCCAAATTAAAGGATTTTAACATATAAAATTTCAAAAAATATATTTTAATGTTTACGAAGAATATTGCAATAAAGAAAATTAGAACAACGTAATTAAAATAAAAATACTGAAATAAGGTTAATTGAATGCCAGGTTAGGTCAACTGTACGCCCTTGACGATTGGTTAGGTTAAGTCGTGATATTTTCGTTAAAACTAACGAAAATATCACGACTTAACCTAACCAATCGTCAAGGGCGTACAATTAATCTAACCAGGCATTCAATTAACCATTTTAGAGCAATTAACGCCATTTTAACTCCATTTTAACTCCATTTTAGAGCAATCCAAGAATAAGCACCCTCGTTCGACCCCAATCCAAGAAAAGGACCCTAAATTGATTTGGGGTGCTTATTCTTGGATTGCTCCCAAAAACGCTTTAATTTAGTAATTAAGAAACATTTGTTCAAACTTAGCATATGTGGTTATCAAACCGTTTGATAAATAAATTTGAAGACTCGTTGGTTACCTTCTCAGTTTAACCTCTCTCAACCACGGTTCCTTTACGAGTATGAAAGTCCTTATTAAACACACACACACACACACACACACACACTGTTCAATCACGATAGATAATAATTATTTAAGTTGAAGACAAATATAACAAATAATATTTCTTAATTATAGTTTTCAACAAATTAATTTTAGTCAGAATGATTAAGTATCTGAATTTTGTTCAATTTAAACTTTTCGCACCTTCACCGTGCAGAAAACTCGGATTCAAATGAAAATTGCAATTAACAAATTCATTTGAAAATACTGGATTAAAAAAAAATCTTGTATAATTATGTATTGTTGTACTAACCACATATGTTAAGTTTGAGCAAATATTTCTTAATTACTAATTAAAGCATTTTTGTTCAGATAAACGCAATATTAATTTTAATTTCACCAAAAGTAAAGTAACAAAATGTTTTTGGGAGCTATTGAAGAATAGGGACCCCAGCCTTCTTTAGTTAGGCTTATAAGGCTAACTAACGAAAATATCACGACCTAACCTAACCAGTCGTTAGGTTAACTGTACGCCCTTGACGATTGGTTAGGTTAGGGCATGATATTTTCGTTAGTTAGCCTTATAAAGCTAACTAAAGAAGGCTGGGGTCCCTATTCTTCAATAGCTCCTGTTTTCGTTAAACGCTGTAATAACCAATAAGTGCTGTAAAACATTATTTTTCCAAATGTAGGTCAAACAACCCTACAATTGAACCAAATGATAGACAAACAATGGTATTTCCCACAGAACCAATCACCCCTTATCGAAACCTGAATATTTAGGTATTCGCAATCCCCCTCACCAGTTCTTCCAATAAGAACTTCTCAATACTCGCCAGACATTCATTTGTATCCGATTTAAAAATTCTTTAATCCTTAAATCTCATGGGCTACGTTTGATTCAAACGTAGCCCATGAGATTTAAGTCGTGTTTCCTCATTAAAACTTAAAATAAGTTAATCCTGGACTCTGGATTTCTAATCAGGTTAGTCTTTTTGAGTGTAGGCCTAATGAGGCTATTAATTAATTTGTGGATGTATAACTCAGAATACGTTTGTAACTTGTTCTTTTTCTGTTTATTGCTCTAAAGTCGTGGTTCATTCCTTTTAAATATAAATTAATAAAAATTTCTAATGCTAAATCTGCACATAAAAATTTAAATTTCAACTTTTCACTATAATTTAAATCAGTAATTATAATTTCCAAAAGTTTAACTATTTCAATATGTAATTAAAATTTCCTCTGTTGATTTCCTCATGCGAGTTAAAATGTGTTAATTAAAAAAGTTTAAAAATTGAAGAAACCATAATTAAAAAATCAGATTCAGAAAATTTAATACTGATACAAAAATTTAAACAGGATTAATCTTTTTTGAATTGAAGATAAAAATTTTCTGTTAAATAAAATTAAAATTTTTTTGTTAAAGACGACGTTCTCGTGAACATTTTTTTTTTTTGTGAAGCGACAAAATCCGGCTGTGTAATAATAAAATGGTTACTGAGGGCTTTCCTATATCTTTTTTGACAACAATTTTCTGTCAGCAGTGGCTATGGGAGAGGGAGAACCTCGTCTGATCTGTACTTTGCTGCTACTGCTGCTACTATTTACACGTTTTGTAAATGAAAACTTAGTATGAACGTTGTCAGTATTCTTTATTTTTACTCGCTATCTTTCTTCTTTCTCGGGTTACCCTCGAGTGGATCGTACGATCTTTGTTAGCTTGTAACTCTGTAACAAAAAAGATGTCTGGTGAATTTTACTAAAACGTTTGGTAACCTCAAAAACCTGTAGGTTTTATGCTATGAAAGTGTTAATTTTAAAATTTATTTTAATGCAAAAAACAAGGATGTCAGAAGTAAATTACTGTAACAATATTTTAGTTATTTACAGTTAATTTAATTATGTTCTGTAAAAATAAAAAATAAAATTTTGTAAAAAAAATTAAGGAAAATTATTTCCAAAAGAAATAAAAAAATTTTTCGGGATAATAAATAACACTGCGCTGTATGAGTTGTTTAGAAAAGTATAGTATTTTAGTAAAGCCCATGGTATGTGAGTTAAGATACAATGCATAATTTGTATCTGGCACGTCAGGAATGATAGGAATGTGACATAGGTTATTCTATCCAAACGCTTCTATTTCTTGAGAAATGTACCTTTCATATGACTAAAAGGGCATCATATTTCCAATTATGGTTGGTTTGCTGAGTTTCATATGCATAAGCATCCGATTTTATTTAAAAATTGAACTAATGTACATTTTCTTTGTTTCAGATTTAGATTAAATATGCCGAGAGTTTGTAATAATACACCTAATTCATTCTGTTATACAGGGTGTACATAAAGTCAGGATCTATTTTTGTGAAGCACTTGGAAATTATATGGAATTCAATCATAAAATGATAAAGTGGTAACATTTATTAAATAATTAAGAGTAGGATTCGACGTGACGCCCATCAGTATCCCTGCACAGCTCAAATCGTTCCGCAGCATTTCTAAACACATTCTGGAGCATTTGCGGGGTTATGTTATCTGTAGCAGTTCGTATACGTGTACGTAAGTTTTCAAGACTCGTAATCTTCGTCTGATAGACGTGCGATTTGATAAAGCCCCATGCAAAGAAATCTAAAGGGGTTAAATCTGGTGATCTCGCTGGCCAAGGTCTGTTGCTTCCGCGTCCGATCCAGCGATTTGGAAAACGTCCATTTAGATAATCCTGAACAATTTTAGCATAGTGACAAGGAGCATCATCATGTTGATAGACGACGGTATTAACAATCCTATCCCCGTCGTCTATCAACATGATGGTGCTCCTTGTCACTATGCCAAAATTGTTCAGGATTATCTAAATGGACGTTTTCCAAATCGCTGGATCGGACGCGGAAGCAACAGACCTTGGCCAGCGAGATCACCAGATTTAACCCCTTTAGATTTCTTTGCATGGGGCTTTATCAAATCGCACGTCTATCAGACGAAGATTAGATTACGAGTCTTGAAAACTTACGTACACGTATACGAACTGCTGCAGATAACATAACCCCGCAAATGCTCCAGAATGTGTTTAGAAATGCTGCGGAACGATTTGAGCTGTGCAGGGATACTGATGGGCGTCACGTCGAATCCTACTCTTAATTATTTAATAAATGTTACCACTTTATCATTTTATGATTGAATTCCATATAATTTCCAAGTGCTTCACAAAAATAGATCCTGACTTTATGTACACCCTGTATATGCGGACGATTTACTACTACTGTACTAAACAAAGGCAAGAAATCACCGTACAAGTATGAAAGCATTACCACGCCTACTTTGGCTGTAAGATCGGCGACCAGGGCAAGGTTTGTAAATCATGTGTGGAATGTTTGCGCACTGGGCTTGTGGGAAGAAGGAAATAAATACCTTTCGGCATCCCCATAATTTGGAGAGAACCGAGAAATCACTACCACGAAGTCCACGATTGCTACTTCTGCATGACAAACGTGGCTGGATAATAATAAAAAAAATAAGAGGCACATCACATGTACGAGTATTCCATCAGCCATCCTCCCTGTGCCACATTCAAGCGAAATTCCTGTGCCGAAGCCGCCTCTTGACTTTGAAAATTTTGATTCAGATGTAGACAACATCTCAATAACAGCAGTGTTATGTTTAAATGAACATGACGAAGAATATACTGTGGCCGAAAATCAGTCACCAAAATTGATAAGTCAGAGTGATCTCAATGACCTAGTAAGATATTTAGCATTACTGAAAGATTCGGCAGAACTTCTGGGATCAAGGCTCAAAGAATGGAATCTACTCGCTCCTTCGACAACATTCTATTAGTACAGACATCGTGAAAAGATTTCATCAATTTTTTCTCAACTGAAGGATCATTGGTATACTGCAATAATATAGTAGGTCTGGTAAAGGCGATGGGCAAAGACTACCAACCATGTGACTGGCGCCTATTTATTGAGTCCTCAAAGCGAAGTTGGAAAGCTGTCTTACTGCATAATGGAAACAAAGTTGCCTCTCTGCCTATAGGGCATTCAGTTCATTTGAAGAGAGACTCGTGAAAATCTTTAATTTCTTTTAAACAAAATAAACTATGAAGAACACAAATAGTTTGTGGTGATCTTAAGGTGATCGGCCTTCTTTTAGGCCAACAGGCTGGCTTTACAAAATACCCATGCTTTTTATGTCTGTGGAATAGCAGAGACAGGGAGGAACACTATGTGAGGAAAGAATGGCATCAGAGAAAACAGATTACTTCAGGACAAGCAAATATCATTGCTAATCCACTGGTAGATCGTAACAAGATACTATTACCTCCACCCCACATAAAGCTTGGATTAATGAAAAATTTCCAAAGGTCTCAACAAAAAAGGATCTGGATACCAATTTTTATGTCAAATATTCTCTCAAATTAGTCATGCTAAGCTGAAGGTAGGAGTGTTCGTCGGTCCTCAAATAAAGCAGCAACTAAGCGATCAGCATTTGAAGATGCATTTACAGCTCATGGAAAAAGATGCTTGGCTAACTTTTAAGGCTGTTGTGAACAACTTCCTTGGTAAAGGAAATCTGATTGACTACAAAGAAATAGTTAGACATGATCCGAAAATATCGTTTGCTGGGATGCAACATGAGTGTTACTCGTAAGATACACTTCCTAGACTCTCATCTTGATTTTTTTTCCTAAAAATTTAGGCGCGGTAAGCGAGGAACAGTGAGAAAGATTCCACCAGGATATTTGAGAAATGGAATGGAGGTATCAGGGAAGATGAGATGTTCGAATGATGGCAGACTATTGCTGCAGTCTAAAGAGAGATTTACCGAAATCAGTACACCAGAGAAAATCGACGAAAAGGAAGGGACCTTTTCCAGTTTGTGTACCGTTTTTCATATAATTTATTTTTGGTTTATAAGGCTAACTAACGAAAATATCATGACCTAACCTAACCAATCGTCAAGGGCGTACAGTTAACCTAACGATTGGTTAGGTTAGGTCGTGATATTTTCGTTAGTTAGCCTTATAAGCCTAACTAAAGAGATTGATATTATCACTCATTTTTGATCTGAAAAGAAGCAAAAATAAATTATATGAAAAACGGTACACAAACTGGAAAAGGTCCAAAGGAAGTTTCTTTAGCTACCTACTGACTGCTCTAATAAATTCAATACGTTACTGTTGATGAATGGTTGGTTCAGTCATTCACAATTTTTATATATAAATATATTGTATCTTGCTTAAACCCGTATCTACATGCATTATATATAGGCTGACCATACGTACCGTTTTGAACGGGACAGTACCGTTTTTTTTATGGGTTCTGTCACTGAAGAATAATTGTAAGCTCAATATGTTTATGTACTTACTTTTTCATGAATACAGAATATTACATAACCCCCGTCCCTTTTTTGCCATCCCAATGTCCCGTTTTTGTCTCGAGGAAATATGGTCAGCCTAATTATATATATTTGTGCATATATGTACGTACAGGGTGGGCCGTAAGTTTCCATACATAGGAAAAATAAACATTTTTTTATGGACAACCATTTTTATTTATATAATATGCTCTACATGGTTGCCATTGTTTTGAAAACACATTTCAATACGTGTTCCCCACTGTTGATGAACACGCATTAGCACAGTTGACGTTATGCTTGTAATGGCGTTGGTGATACGTTCCTTTAGATGATTTATGTCTCGTATCTTTTCCTGATACACCATGGCCTTCAAGTGCCCCCAAAGATAGAAATCAAGGGGGGTGAGATCTGGGGATCTGGGAGGCCACTCCACAGGACCACGCCGACCAATCCAAGCATCCGGAAACTGCTGATCCAAATACCGACGCACGTGAAGACCATAATGAGGTGGAGCTCCATCTTGCTGGAAGTAAACTGGGAAGTTACCTTCCTCGTTTAGCAGGGATGGGAAAATCTCTTCTTGCAACATGTTAAGATACCTTTCGGCATTAAGATTTCCACTGACAAAAATTGGTCCAATAATTCTGTCACCCCATATCCCGGCCCACACCATCACTTTACCGGCACCTTGCATCTTCGTCGGACTCAGCCAGTTAGGGTTAGCATTACTCCAATAACGTATGTTTTGCCGATTAACCTCTCCATTGACGTAAAAATTTGCTTCATCAGTAAACAAGATCTTAGTTGAAAAGTTTGCATCCTCGTTCACTTTGGTTAATGCCCATTCACAGAATTCCATCCGTCTATCCGGGTCGTCTTCACTCAAATGCTGTGCCATATGCAATTTGTATGGATGCCATTTGTTTGCTTTCAAAATGCGCCTGATACTCGATCTGCTGACACCACTTTCTGCAGACAACCGTCGTGTACTTTTTCTGGGACTCCGTGTAAGCGCTGTAAGTATCGTAGCTGTTGTGTCTTCATCGGTGGCTGTACGTCTTGGACCACTTCGCGGTTGATCTGCAACATTTCCAGTTTTCTGAAACTTGTTAATAAGTTTTGCCACAGTGTCGTGTGTGATGTTCGTTCCATGTTGTCTGTTAAAGTTCATTGCAACCATGCGACTGCTTCCCGACCCAGCCATCAGTATGATTTCAATTCGTTGCTCTTTCGTCAAACGCATATTCTTAGGGTATCTGAAACATAAAAACAAACGTTTAATTTTTCCTATGTATGGAAACTTACGGCCCACCCTGTAGTAATGTATACGTGTGTGTATAATATGCGTTTTTGGGCATGCATTACCAATGTAAAATGTTTAAATTGAATAACATATGCCATATGATTCGTCTGTTCTCTTATCAAATTGGTTACATTTTTTTATCTATACGTTACGTGTGATTGTGGAATATCTAGATGTGATAGGAAAAAACTAAATATACAGCTGAAAAGAGCATGCCTTTGTTATCTAGAATCACCCATTTTCATTGAAATAACTAAAAAAATTTGAATTCGCAGGGCGATGTTAATTTCTATTAATTTTGGGATAATAAATAATTTGTTAATTTGTTAAAACAAAAAAAAAGCCTATTGTTAATTTCAATGCATAATTATTGATATTAACAAAAAATGTTTTGAGAAAATTGAATTCATTAAAAAAAAAAAAGAATCTTTGTGTACGTAGCTGACAATGCAGTCAGGCCAAACATGTTTATAAAGGAGGGGAAACTTAATTGTTTCGGAAGCTGTTGTTTGTCAGTGATGCGCAAACTTGGGGGAGGGCTCCCAAGGGGGAACGCGGAAATATTTATAACCTATTACAAAAGCGAGGGTGAATGACGTGGAATGAAAGTAGAATAAATTATCGACAAATACTTCATTAAAGCCTTTTATTAAAAGTCTTGGTTTGTTTCATTGATAGAATAGAAACTGAACTTGCAAAACAATTATGTTTTATCTTTATGATAATAATAATAATGGAAGTTCAAATTAATGAAAGGCAATTAGTATTAGAGTTTAACATAAAAATCATAACAAACGTAAGTTTTTTATATAACTTAAAGTTTGATACAGTTTTTAAATTAAATTGTTTCATGAAATTGCGCGCCAATTAGATTATTAGAAGGAAGGAGGGTGCACCGATTTATTTGCTTATTCATCAGGGACAGACTAAAAAAGTTTGCGAACCGCTGGTTTATATGATGATAAAAGACTGCATTCTTGTAGTTAGTGGATTAAAATTTAAAATTACCTTGTGGGTTGGACTTGTCGACTCTTTATTTTAGTGCCGTTTTAAGTTTTTCGGTGCATGCACCCTTTCCGTAACTCGCAGTCAGAAAAAGTAAAGTTGAAAAGAAGAACCGTGGACGTCAGCAGTATAAACTTCATTGTCGGTGCAAGGAAGCGACATACTGAGTTTACCTACATATCTGTGATGGCTGTCTAACGAAGAAGAGGCCATCTTTTCCGCCGACACTTGCCATGTGGGGAGACAGACATGGATAAATTTGAAAATTTCCCCCTCAAAAAAAAAAAAATTCCTCCTTGGATTCCTTCCTTCACGGTCTTTCGAAACAAACAAACAAACAAACAAACACTCCCGATGCCGGAGTTATCGATTTGAGTAGGAAAAAAATTCATGGCTCTTTTCACGATGCGTTCCGGCGCGTTCCGTCGTGTTCGCGGCCCCGTTAGTTTATCTTTCTAGCTGCAGGACGAGCAACATTCTCACACATCAGACTGATAGTCTGTGTGTATATATATATATATATATACAGGGTGGGCGGAAAGTAGCTCCCTATTTTGGATTGGTAAAAAAATACATATATTATCCATTTATTTCAGAAGAAATAATATGAAAAGGTAGGCATACATGGTAGGTTTTCTCTAAAATTCAATGTGGGCTCCAACTCTTTCCACCAGCTTCTGGAGCCGCCCAGGAATGGCGTCCACTGACTTTAGCAGGAACTCCGGCGGGATGGAGGACATGACTTCCCGAATTCGGTCCTCCAGTTCTTCCAATGTCCTCGGTTTGGTGCGGTAGACTTCTTCCTTTACCCACCCCCAAAGAAAGAAGTCGCACGGTGTCAAGTCGGGGCTCCTGGCTGGCCATTGATGTGGACCACGACGACCCATCCAACGCCCAGGGAAGTGGGCATCCAGCCACTCACGGACAACAAGAGCGAAGTGCGGAGGGGCGCCATCTTGCATAAATATCAGATCGTCGATGTTCTCCCATGTGCTGACAACCGGCCAGACCTCGTTTCGCAACATAGCAAGGTACCGCTCAGCATTCATGGTGTTGCGCAGAAGGAACGGGCCCACAACCTGATCTGAGGTCATACCACACCACACCGTTACACTGAACCGATTCTGCCGTTTTTCAGCGGTAACCGTGCGACTTCTTTCTTTGGGGGTGGGTAAAGGAAGAAGTCTACCGCACCAAACCGAGGACATTGGAAGAACTGGAGGACCGAATTCGGGAAGTCATGTCCTCCATCCCGCCGGAGTTCCTGCTAAAGTCAGTGGACGCCATTCCTGGGCGGCTCCAGAAGCTGGTGGAAAGAGTTGGAGCCCACATTGAATTTTAGAGAAAATCTACCATGTATGCCTACCTTTTCATATTATTTCTTCTGAAATAAATGGATAATATACGTATTTTTTTACCAATCCAAAATAGGGAGCTACTTTCCGCCCACCCTGTATATATATATATATATATATATACATTACAAGTAAAAACCAAATAGCAGAGTCGCCTTAACACTACAGAGTTTGACCCCTCAATTTTGAACCTTATACCCTTAAACAACAGAGAGTGAACAGAAAAACTTAAAATAAATATTTGAAGAAGGGGATCAAAACATAACTTGTATTGTGTTCTTAGTGCCATTTTTACCGTATAGCTAAACGAATACATCTGGTTAATAACAGTCTATTTACTATTCAAATTCTGAGTTAATACTTCGTCAGCGTCAAAACAAAATTTCCTAAGTCACTTTTTGACGTTTTTGAGTTTTTGTTGCTAATGCCATGTAAAAAAAATTGCGAATCTTTTGGTACAAATTTCGTCCTTAAAGGATGAACTATAAGGGTGATATTTGCAAAAATTCATATTTTCCGTAGTCATAATTAATTTAATTTAGAACCCTTTTTCCGTTTTTCTTAAAACCACAACAAATAACAGGAAAATATGGTATGACTAACAATTTGTATTATATAAAGTTAAATAAAAATATTAAATAAAATTAAAATAATCTACATTTTATTTTCAATTATAGGGGTAACTTTTGCTTTTCCTAATTAAAATTCATTTATTCTACACTATTATGCAGATAGACTGACATATAAGCGTATAACTAGGCTGACCATATTTCCTTGAGACAAAAACGGGACATTGGGATGGCAAAAAAGGGACGGGGGTTATGTAATATTCTGTATTCATGAAAAAGTAAGTACATAAACATATTGAGCTTACAATTATTCTTCAGTGACAGAACCCATACAGAACCCATAAAAAAAACGGTACTGTCCCGTTCAAAACGGTACGTATGGTCAGCCTACGTATAACCAACATATCTATTATTTACCTTCAATTACCAGCTCAAACATTATTATTATTGCAAAAAAACCACTTTTTTCTACGTGAAGGTCAAAATATGAAAATAAAAACCCACTCTAATAGACAGAGTTTATTTCCACGACAGTTTCGACGCCAGTGGGCGTCGAAACTGTCGTGGAAATAAACTCTGTCTATTAGAGTGGGTTTTTATTTTCATATTATTATTATTATTATTATTTGTTTATCGTTATTATATATCTATATATTTTTTTTGTTGATAAGTTTACTTATTCAAAGTAGTTGTATAATTCTTTTACGCACATTAAGTACGATAATCACAATTGGCAACTCAGTCCAGAATCTTGCCAGATAAAATGTACCCAGATATTATTTTCCAAACTAATTAATAATAAGCAATTTTAAACGTATGTAATTTTTCTATTGCTTTATCTGTAACGAGAAATAGTTATTATTATTATTATTGTGTTGCCAATTATTGGGCATAAATTACACAGGCCTGCGAATGAGAATTTTGTAAGAGTTGTTCTCTTACGAATAACTGATTTTATATGATTCAACTACACTGATTTCGAATAAGGTGTCCATTTTTCTATCACATAAGGATTTTCTGCAAACTGGAAGCGAAAAAACAGCTACATAAATAAATATTATTTATTTCAATTTACATTAGGTACCTATTTCGCTTTGTTATGCTAATTACAAATGCAAACAACTTTAAAAAGAGAGAAGACTATTAACGTCAATTACATATTCATCTTTATTTGCCCTGAGTTTTCTTGTGAGATCTATGCCTTTTAGTCTCGAATGTAGGCGCTGTTCCTTTTCTTTTATGTAATAATTCTGGAGTATCCCGTTTCAACATCCAGCAGCAGTAAGCAGCTGTCATGCTGATGTCCCACCTTCCCTGATATCTCAGTAGTTTTTAATCAAAATTTAATTGAGTCAGTTTTAATGAAAATTACTTACATGTGTAATAAAAAATATTAGTTTGTGAAAATCTGTACGTGATGGCGAAAATGAATATTATTTTCAAAATCAGCGTGCAAAAATTACTATATACAGTAAGTGATAAAATATTTCGGACAACAAAACCATCGCAGGCATGTGTTATCTACTAGCCATTATTATGTATTCATATTCGGAGATAGCAGCTGTAAACACGTCACCTTTTATAGTATTTCAAATGTAAAAATTTAATTTCAAAGCCACTTTATCATGTAATATTGGAGGATATATTTTAAATATTTTTACTCGGAAATGAAAATCGGTGATTTATTCCTACTGTAGTTAATTTATTATTTTTTAACGAATAGCTAAATGAATATTCCTTCAATTATAACACGAATTCCCTTATGCGGTGAATTTAAAACAAACATTTTTATAATGCAGAATGTGTAGACGAAAAACGAAATATAATATCTCTATAAAGATGTGTTTATTTTAAAATAGTTGAAATATGCAAAATTGAAATTTGATTAATGTAAGATTGAAATTTGATTAATGATTATAGGACCATCAGACTCAATTTAACAGCATTACCCTAAGTGTTCCAAAAGCCATTTTCTCCACACGTCTGCAATATAGAAAACGGAATTTTGGTTTAGTGAGGGGGAGAGTTCTAATTTAAATGTTTGTTTATGTTCATTCTATAAATTTAAAACATTACTTGTAAGCAATTAGCATCGCAGATTAATATAATTTCTCTTCATTAGTTTACTAATCCACATTTTCAGTAGCTTGCCGTAATTATGCAAATGGGCAAAGGATTGCAAAATTCCCATAACGTTATAATACGTTTCAAAACGACTGGAATATACAGTAAGCTCCCGGATATACTTATTTGTACATTGAGGGAAGAGCCCCTAATTTTCGTCGTTGCAAAGGTACATGGCTACAGATATAAAAGTCATTCGTTTTTCTCATTAACGAATTAAGAAATCTGTTGGTAGTCGTTAATCAAAATACGTAGTGCAAGTACACAACGAGTTGAAATTATGGTGAAATCTCGAAACTATCTGTGTACTGTTATACAGAGAGATGAAGGTACTTAAGCCCAGACTCTAGTCGAAAACTTCATTCTTTATGCGAATTCTACAGCAAAAGGTGGGCTAATACTTCACAACCTCTACCATTTTGTGAGTATTTTTAAACTTTTTAGCACGTTAAATGTTAAACATTATTTTTCAGGATAGGTTGTGAGGAATATCTCACTCCAGATGTCCAATTCCAAAATATTTCTTGTGCATGAAATATATATATATATGTGTGTGTGTGCTGGGGAGAAGTCAAGTACACATTTTCAGTCACTTCGATTTCACCCGGAATTTATTATTTTCATATAGGACATCATCTCTGCCAAAATGTACCTCTTCAGATCTTGAACCATGCAATATTTGCTTATAGAAAGGAAAACCTGTCGCAAAGAGGCAGTATTTAAGTACCCATCTAATATGACCTGTTGCAGCTTACTTTATTGTAATCAGGATAAAGCATTTTATTTACAAATGTAAGGTCGAGATCAATAGCAAATTTAGACAAATAAATGTTTTATAACCCCTCAAGCATTCCGCTCATACGAAACAGAACACGTTATTCAACAATCTATCACGTATTCACATAAAAATCACACATTTCAGCGATTTGAAGCTGTGGAGTGATTTTAATTACCGATATAAAAAATACTAGGAATGTAATTTCGCCTAAAAAGGCTGAAATATCGATTAATAACAGAATACTAGTAAAAAGCTAGGACTGGTGTGCATTACTCTATTACTTAGTCATTTCACGTGTGTAATCTAGAATTAAATACACATTACACTGGTATGCATTAATTTTGCTGTCAAGAGTTTTGTAAGTGATTCTTATAGAGTTTTTCCTGCTGATTTCGAATCTGCAATCCGTTTTTCTCAATCAGCTCAGGTTATCCGGCTATGGCCTCACAAGTAAAATAGAATCTTTCGTGATTTTGTCAAAGCGGAATTGGAACAGTAACATCTATCATCACTTGTTTCACTTGTATAATATCTTTTTTTACTTTTCAGGCATATAGATAAAATATTTCATAATGAATAGAGCGTGTAAAAATGATCCCAATAGATTCTGCTACATATGTGGGACGGTTACCATGCCAAATAACCAGTCCCAAATCACTAAATTTGTGAAGACAATGTATAGAGCATACTTTGGAATTAAGCTAGGGGACCAGGACAAAAATTTCGCCCCTCATATGTGCTGCAAGACGTGCATTGAAAATTTGAGAAGATGGAGCAAAGGCAGAGCGAAATCTTTGCCTTTTGGAATTCCCATGATTTGGAGAGAAGGAAAGGATCACGTGACAGATTGCTATTTCTGCATGACAAACCTCCAAGGTGGGCTTATAAATTTATTTTTCTTAAATATTTTGAAATCCTCGTATGAAACTTGACATAATATTCACCATAATGTAATATTCACCATATATAGCATAATATTCACCATAATGGTAATCATACATTTACATATACATATTGTTATAGAAAATACATTTACACATACATATTGTTATACAAGTTACATTTACATATACAATGATTGTATATTTTCTTTCTTTTTCATTCATATTGTCCCCGAAGGGACAATATGAATGAAAAAGAAAAAATATACAGACTCCATCGACCTATTTCATATCTTACAGACCGCAGCCTTCCCTCACGAGCAGAGATGGGCACGATCTTGATCTTCAAGATCAGATCGTGATCTGATCTTGATCTTGAAGATCACTTTTATTATGGTGATCTTGATCTTGATCTAAGATCACTTTATTTCTTGTGATCTTGATCTTGAAGATCACTTTAGACTTCAAGATCACTTTTAATTTCAGATTCTTAAATATGCCGCTATGCGAATGTCATTTGTTTTTTGTCCAAGCGACATCTGGTAGCAACTTTGTTCAACACCGACTGTTTATGTTTTCTGTTAGTTGGGTGACTTGCGTCATGCGTGGGTTCATGGAAGGTGTAGTTGCTGTGGAATTTAGGCTCGTAAAAAGTGTAATTTACTGTGCAATTATGTTAAAAGTGTTCTATTAATATATTATTATATATAGGCATAAAATAGCCTATAGGTCCGTATTCATAATAAATTAATTCTAAACATATTTTATTTACAGATTGAATTTTTTAATAATGAGTGCAATTTTACAACTTCAACAGGCTCCCAAGGGAACCAAATATTCTAGGTTGTCACCAGAACAGTATTCAATATATTTAGATAACAATGTTGGTAATAAGGATCAATCTGTGCTATTGAACGGAAAATATTTTCAAATTGTCGAAAAAACTGGAAACAGTATCAAAGTTATTTGTAGGCAGTGTACAAAGAAAACTACAATTCTGTCTGCTGGCCTCGATTCAACAAGCAATCTTCTGAGGCACCTCAGGGTTAGTACTACTTAGTAACTAAGTAGTAAGTAGCAACATTAACATAATGGTTCAAGTCATATTTTAAGTGACTGGTGCCATACAAGACTAATGCTACATTTACATAGACGTCCATTTGAATATATTGTGCACTTCAGATATTAATAGATTATGGACTAGTAACTACATTAAAAACTGCCGATATCCAACTATAATAAAACGCCAGGTGTATCTGTCTTTCTCTCTGTCTGATCCATGTCTGTAATTTCTCCTATTTAGTTACTGAAGGACGAAATTCGGCTTTCAATTTAACATAGGATAAAAATGCACTGATCATGGTGAAAATAATTTTAGTTAAAGATAACAAAATTTTAGAATCTTGTTAAGTATTAATTTCAACTAGAAGTTTGATACTCTGATAAATATTATACAGGGTGTTCAAGAAGTCTCTCCGCATGATAATAATTTATTTTCTTGTGCAGAAACTACATGCGGATCTTTTGGGTGAATATGAATCGGAGAAGAAATCTCGCAAGCGTCCAGCTAAAGAAGAAGATGCCAGCGGCAGCAATGCTGGCCCTGCCAAAATTGCCAAGCAGTCAACACTAAGCATGTTCCACATTTCCAAGCAAAAACCAGGACCACCAATATGCAAGGATATCCTTGAAAAGAAGATTCTCTCGCTTGTGGCTAATGGGCTCCTACCATTGAGCCTAGTTGAACTACCTGAATTTAAGGATCTTCTTTCATGTTAGTATAACTCAAATATTTTGCTATTTTTTCCATAGCTAATATCTGATTAAAATAATTAATCATATTATTTGTATGAACATTAGACTATCGCTAGCCTAGCTAAATATTTTGATATTTTTTCCATAGCTAATCTATTGTATTTGTTTTCATTTTTAAATATTTTTTTCAGACGTCAACCCGGCTGTTCAGGTGCCATCTAGACGCACCCTGGCTAGATCTCTTGCAACAACAACCAGTACAATGAAGGAAGACATACAAGCAAAACTGGCAGCAGTTGACCATGTGTGTGTTACATGCGACATATGGTCAACTAATCACCGCAGTTTCATGGGAGTCACTGCGCATTGGGTATGCTATTGATTTAGTGTATTATTTTTATATAATTGATAAATTGACCATTGGTGATAGACTGATAGTCTGATAGACTTATAGTATAATCTTTTCAATTATTCGACATGTGTTCCTCATTCATTAATTTGGTGAGTCTTCATTTTGCTGTGATTCACAGTAATTTCACACTAATTCACTGATTCTGTCATCTGTCATTGTGTCTGATTCACAGCAAAATGTGGAAGAGTCCATATTCACAGGCTGTGAATATGGACTCTTCCACATTTTGCTCTTATGGGATGGGTCACTGATGTGGTGGTATGGTAGGCGACTCATCGCTGAATTGCCTCCTTTATATCACATAGTTCTTCTCTTCAATGTTTGGTGGCGCAGTTTAGCTGGTGCGTGTCTAACCAATATTATTAAATTAAGCTTAAAAAAATGTTCATACAAACATTGATTTTATATTCTTACATTACAGATCAATGATGACTTGTCGCGAGGATCAGCTGCACTGGCATGCCGAAGATTTCGTGGAACACATAGCTTTGATAAAATTGCTGGAATATTGGACAGGATCAACTCGGAGCATGGTTTATCTTATAGAAAAGTTGTATCTACAGTCACCGACAATGCATCGAACATGGTGAAATGCTTTAAAGAGTTCGGTGTTCGTGTTCAGAATCGTACTGACGACATTGATGAAGATGATGCAGATGAAGATGATGATGAAAAAGATTCAGATGAAGAGGTTATCATCAGCAACTTTCCTGAACATTCAGGAGAGCATGGAGAGGAGTCAGTGAAACTATCATCCCATATTCGATGTGCCTCCCACACATTGAACTTGGTAGCAACAACTGATGCAGATAAAGGACTGAATTCACCTGGACTAAAGAAGATAAAGCATTCTGCAATGGGAAAATGTTCGGCGCTGTGGAATGCTGCTGGTAAACCCAAGTCAGCAGAAAAAATACAGGAAATAACTGGCGTCCAATTTAGGTACCCATGCGTCACCCGATGGAACTCAATGTACGACTCATTAAGCCAAATATATAAACATAAGAACGACGTGAATGTAGCTCTTGAAGAACTGAATCTACCCATCCTCAAAGACAATGAATTGGAATTTATTTCAGAATATTTGTCTGTTCTAAAACCAATTGCAGCAGCCCTCAACAAATTACAGGCAGAGAAAGAATGCTACTACGGTTGTCTTCTTCCAACAGTCCTAGTGACTCAAGATGCCCTCGCAAGATTGGAGCCTATCCAACCAAACGACCTGCGCTTGAGACACTGCATGCCATTACTGGCAGCAGTCGTCTCTGGCTTCAATGCCAGATTTGGTCATTTTTTGTCGTTGAGCCCCGAGGTAACTGATGCCGTTTTGGCCTCAGTATCTCATCCGTATTTCAAACTTAGATGGATATCATTGTTGCAAGGGCCTAATTTCGGCGATCATGAAGCAATCAAGTCTCAAGTAAAAGACAAGCTGCAAATGGCTGTAAGAAATTGTAATTCTGACAGCAGTGGTAATAGTTCGGTGAACTCAGACTCATCATCTGAAGACGATTTCTTCAGAACTATGGACGGCTCATTCTCTGCTCCTAACAACAAGGAAGACTTGGAAGTCCTCAATTATTTGCAGGACACCAGTAAGGCACTCGACTCTTTAGATAGGTATCCTGCTATAAAGAAGATCTTCAAGAGGTATAACACCACGCTACCTTCCTCTGCACCAGTGGAACGGTTGTTTTCGTTTGCTGGCATGGTTCATAGCCCCAAACGAAGTCGTCTCTCGGATGGTAACTTTGAACAATTGGTTTTGCTGAAAGCAAATGTTTACAGCGGTTGAACATTAAATTAACACTCTCAACTTGCGGTTTTTACCCTTATATTGTCAGTAATTGCGTACTGCAGTAAAACTGTAAAATTAAATTCTATGTAAAAAATGTTTACTTATATATGCTGACCATTCATTGATATGGGTTATGGACCTGGTGAAATGAGAATTGAGAAAAATAGAACTAAAAACTATATGTAGGTCATTTAATAGTTTTTTCTTTGCTGATAAGTTATGATAATACTAAGTTTTAAGTTTACCACCTGAAAAACTGAAAGAGGAATCGTCAATCCCCGTGGTTTAGATCAGGTGACATGGGTAGGATGCGATGCTTGTATTGTCTCAGCCCTCAGGGGAGTATTAGGAGTGATACTTTTCAGGAGTGATTAACAAAATAATTTGTTTTTGTTTACTCTACAAGAGTACAACTTTTTTCAATTCATATAAAAGTGATCTTAAAAAGTGATCTTGAAAAGTGATCTTCAAGATCACGATCTTGATCTGGATCTTCAAGATCACATTTTTCTGGTGATCTGATCTTGATCTTCAAGATCACATTTTTCTGGTGATCTGATCTTGATCTTCAAGATCACCAAAGTTGGTGATCTTGCCCATCTCTGCTCACGAGCCGCCACTGTCTGAATACTTCTTCTATTTCATATGCAAGTGTTATATCCATGTTTGTGTTTCTATTTTCAGGAGTTAACAAGAAGAATAAACACATTGTTGTATACCCTGATATTCCTTCTGCTATGAGACCTGTACCCCATGGTCCTGGAATTCCAATACCCGACCCACCTCAAACCCTGGACTTCGATGATTCTGATGATGAATCAATGACCAATGCCAATGACCAGTCCCAGTCGTATATACCTCAAAATACCGCTTCAAATGAGCCGAGGCCTCTCAACCAGGCCAAACTTAATGATCTTATCAGGGATTTAGGACTTTCCAAATTAGCTGCCGAGATCTTGGGCTCACGACTTCGAGAGGACAACTTGCTGGCTCCGGGAACAACATTCTCCTGGTATAGGAAACGAGAGGAAGAATTCCGCAAGTTTTTTGCAGTGCACGAAAATACCTCTTCCTTAGTGTACTGCTGCAATGTTGAGGGGCTAATCGAATCCTTGGGCCTGCCATATAACGCATCAGAATGGAGGCTATTTATAGACTCGTCTAAACGAAGTTTGAAAGCAGTACTTCTCAACATTGGGAATAGGGTTGCATCAGTCCCTGTAGCACATTCCGTACAACTTACTGAGAGCTACGATAACATGAAAATTTTACTGGATGCTCTCGTATACGACCAACATAACTGGAGGATCTGTGGAGATTTGAAGGTAATACTAATATCATAAGTAAACTATTGCTATTGACTATGTTGTTTTTCAAAGGTTATTTGAGAGCGTATAAGAACACTTAACTTCCCCACAGAAGTGATACAGTCCAATGCATAGATTTTTTTATCTGATAGAACAAATTCTCTAAATTCTTTAAATATTTTCATTTTTTTTCAGATTGTGGCATTTGTATTGAGAATGCAAGGGGGATACACGAAATACCCATGTTTCCTCTGCAAATGGGATAGCCGAGCGGATGAGAAGCACTATGCACAGCGTGAATGGGCATCCAGAGATAATTTTGAACCTGGGTCGCATAATGTTGTTTCAGTGCCCCTTGTACCACCAACAAAAATTTTGCTCCACCACTTCATATTAAGCTGGGCTTGATGAAAAATTTCATCAAATCAATGAATAAGGAAGGTTCAGCATTCCGATATCTCGAGAGTAAATTTCCTCATATATCTGATGCTAAACTAAATGCTGGGGTTTTTGATGGTCCTCAAATTCGAACTTTGATCAAGGATACTCAGTTCGAAAACGCAATGACTCCAACTGAGAAGAATGCCTGGCAGGCATTCAAATCAGTTGTCACTGATTTTCTTGGCAAGCGTAGAAGTCCAGAATACGAGTCCGTTGTCGAAAACTTGATGGAAGCTTTCAAAGCTCATGGGTCGCGCATGTCCATAAAAATGCACTTTTTGTGGTCCCACTTGGACTATTTTCCTGAAAATTGCGGGGATTATAGTGAGGAACAGGGTGAATGATTTCACCAAGATATCAAAATAATGGAAGAGAGGTACCAGGGAAACTGGGATATCAATATGCTGGCGGACTATTGCTGGTGTTTGAAGCGAGACGTGCCCGAAGAAAAACACACACGGAAAGTCAAAAAAACTTCATTCCTTCCTCAATAAACTTTTTTCCATATTCATTGTATGAATAAAAGTATTTATTCACACAATGTTTTCATTTTTCACGAGTGTTCTTATAATATTACTCGTATCTACAGTGTTTAAGCTAAAAAAATCAATAAATTTGGGGATAAAATTGGACTTATAATAAATGGCCAATAGAGAAAAAACCTGACCTGATTGAGGAAAACCAATGTCATTTTCGAATTCAGCATGGTCGAATTATATAATATGAGTTGAAAAAACCCTCACAGCAGACAAAAACATTTCATATGCATACCAGTGTTATGTATCGTTATCCAATGCCCATGTCCAGCATCGAACTCTTTATAGAGTAATGGCAACACACCTATAACAATGGCTTTGTATTTTTTATTTATGTCGATAATAATAATAAATGAAAACTAATACATATCCTGATCGTTAATTCTTATTCACGATTTATGTATTACACTGGTCAACACTCATTTTATTGCCAATCATATTAGAGTGATTTTGGGGTAACTTTGTGGTGCTGATTCCGAATATGACATCGGTTTTGCTAGATTGGCTCTAATTTATGAGATAATTGGTACCCCATTGAAACACGTAAAAATGCAAAAAATTTAATGTTCAGGCGGAGCCTACTTACAAATCGCATTGAAATTGTCTCAAATCATACAAAAGTAAACACATGAAATACATAATGGCATTTTATTCGGTCTCACCATCTAGAATGTTCCGGTAGTTTCCCATATGCACGCGTTATGGTTACGTTTCCTATTAATTGAGGGTATTCATTATCTCAAGAACTAGAGCCAAATCGGAAAAACTACTTTCATTTTGGAATTCAGCAACCCCAAAATACCCTAAATTCGTACGAATTTCCTTGGCAACGAAAAAAAAAGTTTTTTGTTGACCTGTGTTATTAACTGGATTTATATGCATTATTCTTAATTAAGAATCTAGTAAAATCTAAAGCTTAAGAACGAAATTAAATATGTAGATAGAGCAATTTAACATTGCCTATCGCTGACTTTTCTATACTGTGTACAGCCCATTCATCACACTGCCCACAGCCCCGCCGTTCTCTCTCTCTCTCTCTCTCTCTCTCTCTCTCTATATATATATATATATATATATATATGAAAATTATTTCACGAAGGTAACACGTGAAAAATATTTATGATGAATAAAACCACGAAGGAAAGGAAACACAAAATGGTGCTCAAGCGCTTTCGTCTAATGACATCCTCAGGAACACTGAAGTACATAAAAAGGGTTAAGCCTATATATAGGTTACAGAAAGAAAAAAAGAGAAAAAATAAATAACATACATACACACACACACACACATATATATATATATATACATACATATCTATATACAAATACATACATACATACATACATACATATACAATAACAGAGAAGTAAAAATAATAAAAAAATTAAAAATTAAAACCTTAAAGGATTACCAGTGAGGCGTACAAATTTGTAAGGAAAAATATCGATTTTTAGCACAAGATCAAATGGATTATAAAGATACAAATTTATACTGGAACTCTGCCGGGTTTTAACACAATGCTGCCTATGGTCAGGTTTCGATATATATAAAAAAAAATAAAATGCAAATTAAAAGTTAATCGATTTTTAGCACAAGATCAAATGGATTATAAAAATACAAATTTATACTGGAACTCTGTCCGGGTTTTAACACAATGCTGACTATGGTCAGGTTTCGATATATATAAAAAAAAAAATGCAAATTAAAAGTTAATAAAGTAGAAACAAGTTTACCAAAGATTTAATGTTTTACCCTTCTTATCTAAGTCTTTTTCAAAGGAATTCAACATAACAGGATCGAGTTGAAAAAGACCTTTGCTTATGTTGAAGTTATTTGAAAGTTGGATAATGGCAGACTCAAGAATATTTCTATTAACAATGTTGCTTGAATGGAATAAAACTGAAGCATTATTCCAATCAATACAGTGGGCTAACTCTGACAAATGGACAAAAAGGGCACTGGACAACTGTCCTGTTCTAACGGAATATTGATGCTGTTTTATACGTGTGTGCAAATCCTTTCCCGTCTGACCTATGTAAAAGGAATCACATTGTTTACAACCAATTTTATAGATAATGCCTGAATTATTGGTAGGGCTATTTTTTACTATGATATTTTTCACAATATTGTTATATGAAAATACTACATTAATATCCAAAAGTTTAAGTACATTAGCAATGCCTAAAAAGCTCGGGAAAAATGGAAGGACTAAAATATTTTTTGACAAA
>JAJOZX010000786.1:87500-317500 GCA_023014485.1 Bathynomus jamesi
ATGTAATTGTCTCTCATTTTAAATGCATATGAATAACATTCATCGACACTTACGGAGAGCATCCCGCACAACTCGAGCTACTGTGGCATTATTAGTTGCCTCGAGTGGTCTCGAGAGGATCAGGCGTGGTTTTCCTGGGCCAGAGCAGTCGAGCTTACCCACTACCACATTGGCAACTTGAAGTCCAGGTGTCTGTCGTCTCGTCAACTGACACCCAGAAGTTGGCGTAATTGACGTCTTGTCTGATCTCTTCAATAACCTAGAAATTTCATGTAGTATTTAAGTTAATAAATACACACAATGTGCATAACTTGATAAAGAGTGATATCAACAGAACGCTCGTTTAGCCATTCTTTTACATTTGACATAATCAAAATTTAATACAGTAAAATGACAAAACTTAAAGAAATGAAGTGAAATAAAACTCAAAATTTAAACAAAATAAATTAAAATATTAAATTATTTTAAATCAATATGAAATGAATTTAAACCTGTAAAATGAAAATTAAAATGAAGTAAATTAAATCAACATATTTAAACTTACAGATTCATATTTTGGATGGAAGTAGTTTCTCCTCAAAGTAGATTCATCGGGAATTTTCATTTTCGTGTACTTTGCTAAAAATTCTTTGTATGCCGCATTTTGCAGCTTGTTAAAAGGTATGTTTGCCGCCACCATTGAAGCACACAAATCAGCATGGAACTGCTACTGCAACTTATCCGATTCTGTGGGACTTGGAAAGAAAGGCTGGCATGTTGCAGTTTTCTTAGAGTTCATCAAATGCATAGCAGTATTTTTGTGTTGGTCCAAATGGCATTTTTTCTCGCATTTTACCTGCAAAGATGACAAGTATTACTGAAAAACAAACTTAATTACTGCGCCATGCATTAAAATAAATCAAATTAACAACAAACAAAAAGCTATTATTCTCTATTCATTATAAGAACCCAACTTAACTTAATAATTTCTTTAGATACCAATCTTTTTATTTTTTAGAAACTACAGAAAACGACAATTTTTAGGGTAACTAAATTATAAAATGCATTAATCGAACGTCGAAATTGGTTGTTCGGTTAATTAAATTAATATTAAAATAATTTAAAACAATTTGTTTTTCACCACTCTTTACCAATTTATCTTTAGGATGCTATTAAATTCGGAAAAGCTCACTTTATCACTCATTGTTGGAGCGTCAAATTCCCTCGCATGCATTTGTTTACATCGAGTGGGTTTGTTATTTTGGATAGAGAATAAAAAATGTTGCAACGTACCTCTTTGGAACAAGGTTGGCAGAAAATAACTCTACCATCCGTAGTGAAGTTTGGGTCCTTCTTGATCCACTGCCTGAACAGAACACTTTTGGCTGTCTTGTCCTTAGGCATTTTTTCTCACTTATAAAAAAAGCCGTAAGCACAAACGTGAGATTGAGATTTTATTTAGCAAAAGCACTTGAACAAAGACACCACGTTGCACGCACCAAACAAAATGATCGAGGCCGAACGCGTCACAATGACGTATTGTGATCTGATTGGCTGTATTTGACTGACGTATTTTGATCTGATTGGCTGTGCTGGTTGCCTCAGGACTAGCCTCGGTTTTTCCATCCCCTGCCCTATTTAGGCCTACAAGTTTAAAAAAAATGCGAGTTATTTTGCTTTACTTAGTACAATAAAATTAAAAAAGGCATATATAGGCACGTATTTTAAAATTAGGCACTAACCATCAAAATAGGCGTTTATAGGCACTATAACATTTAATTATATACATCCCACAGTCCCGCAATGGATTTCTCTAAAAGAAGCCTATGAATCTATAAACGGGAATAAAAAAGGCAAAAGGGCAAAATCCGGTCTCTAGTAATGACTTTCCATAGTATACAAACGTTTTTCATATGTGATGTATAAGAGATGTCGACATTTCATTTTTTATAATAGTGAGCGATCGACTTATGAGGCTAAATATTAATGCTTTAATATTTGGTTCAGATGCTCCTTGAATATTACAGCTTGCTTTTCTACTTTTCTTCGAGCTAAACTCTTCAATTAATTGAGAATAATCTAATGAATTTGTTATATCGTTTTCTATTGATAACATAGCTAATGATTGCAATCTCGCTTGAGACATGGTGGAACGCAAATATGTTTTAATAAGTTTGAGACGCGAGAAACTTCTTTCAGCCGAAGCAACAGTAACTGGGATGGTTAATACTATTCGAAGTGCAACATAAACATTAGGATAAATCTCACTTAGTTGTTTTTGCACTATATAAACAAGGGCATTTCCGAGATCTGTTTTCTCAGGTATAAACCTGCAAAGTACTTTAAGTTCTTCATAGAGTTCTAAATCATTAATATCACTTGAACAGAACGCGCAAAACGGCTTGAGCGAGGCCCCCTTTGGCGCGAGGCCCTAGGCGATCGCCTAGTTCGCCTATAGCTAAATCCGGGCATATATATATATATATCGTCGGGTGCTGTGATTAACAATCACTTGTGAGATCGAACAACGCATGTAGGATTCTAAAGGTACATTTTTATACACATCACTCAGTACCGATATCCGTAAATATTTGTGCATGTTTGAAGGAGAGCAGCTTTAGCTCTATGCAAACTTCTTATACGTGGCTAGTTACTCAAAGAGCCGTTGCTGGCTCGACCATAGACATTTAAATTCTTGTACATATTCTGTTTCAATTCTCATTTTGGGGCTGATACTGGAAGAATGACTAGAGTTCCCCGTACATATATGCAAGTCCTTAGCTTTGCAACGTTGAAAGAACACTACGGTTCTGCAAGCGTAACTCGTCAGCTTTCAGGAGACGCATTAAGTCTTTACGAGAAGGCGCTGATAGCCCTGTATTAGAGCCCTAGACCAAAACACCCATCTTCACATCGTGTATACTACATTCAACACATGAATCAGTCACAAATCGCGAGTCAGCAGTATGGGCATCAGACTTCAATGGAGGGAATGAGCGCCAAACCTCACTCCGCAGGAGATTCCATAACCCTCATACATCGCATCAACGTTGCCTAGTCATAAAAGGTTGACTGATATATATATATATATATATAGTCATTTTTACCATCCCTTTATATATGTTCCCTTGTTTACAAAAGTCAGTATTCTTTCTGTTTTTTCAGCCAGTTCTCCATCAGTTTTATTTCTACCCATCCTTTTTGTCATTCAGATAAATTCATTTACCGTCTTCTCTCCTGATAAAGCTCAAAACCCATGCTCAAACTTGTTCACTGTCACAATCCTGTGGGTCACTGTGTTACTACTGCAATATTTCTCAAAGAAATTGTACTGTCGCCCCCTCTTACCTTTAATTTATCAAAGACCTTTTAAATTGAACAATCTGCCTATACATCTCTATAGCGGAGAATCCACCTTCCACATTCCTATTCCTATTCCTCTTCCCGTTTTAAGACCGGCCGCATTTGGTTCAGATTTTCGGTTCTGTTAGACAGAAGATGGGAGTGCTGGAACATCCATTTCTCCTGTCACCGTCCTCCTTTACTGATCTTTTTCCGTGGCTCATCTACCCTGTGAGTAGTCCAGCATGATCCCACACACACACACACACACCCTACAACTCAGTACATATCATATACTGTACATGCGTCTCACACGCTACATAATCTTTTCAAATTTAAAAAAGGCGCCAATTTCAAGAGCCTTGGAGTCCTCTGAGGAGAGGACCTTAAATGTCCCCACTTCTGGCCCCCAGCTGTGACGATACAAGGAACACAGACCAGGGTAGCGGGGTTGGATCTGCTACCACCCATTCGAGATGGTCTTGTTCCTCAGCCTGATTCATAAACTTCTGCAACATTCGTGGCCTTTTCTCAAATTTTCAATCTGCTGAACACCACCTTTCCTCCTCTAAACCCCATCGTCTTTTCCTCACTGAGGCACAGATGCCTGCGGTGACTGCCAGCAACCCTTTTTCTGTACCCTTTTACTTTCTCTATACTCAGATTCACTCCAAAGATGGATGATGTATATATGTACGCAATGACCTAACTTGTTCTCGTATTCCGAACTCGGATCTCCCGAATTCTATACCCTCAGACTACGGCATGCCAATTTCAAACTAAATACATCTGCGCTGTTTCCTAATTCTACTGACTATCTAAAATTCTTTAACTGCCTCACTTCCAAAGTGGATTAAATTCTATTCCGCTCTCCATTGCTGAAATCTTCATTTTAGGAGATTTCAATGTTCACCAGCACCTTTGACTTTCTTGAATGACCTAGAGCAGATTGTACAGCATCCTACTCTTAACCTGATCGCCATGGAGAAAGACCCAACATTCTAGATTTATTTCTCACCACTCAGCACTCTTACTCTGTGAAACATTTTTCTCCGTTGGGCTCCTCCATCAAACATTTATAACTGTTTCTTCTTCTATCGCTCAAATCGGTCTTTGAATCCTCCCAAGAGGGTGTGCCTTTGGTACTTTAGCGTCACTGATTGGGAGGCCTTTAGGCAGTACTTCTGTGATTTCCATGGAACGATTACTGCTTACGTTGCCGCGGCCGTTCCGAGTGTGTTGAGAGCATCACGGAGGTCATTCTCTCGGGGATGGAGGAGGCGTACATTCCATATTCTACTCCTACTACCAATGCAAGAAACCGTGGTTTAACTTTACTTGTTCTAATGCTATCCGCAACAGAGAGGAGGCTTTCAGAAGGTACCGTCCCCAACCAACTCCTGACTCTCACTCAGCTTATATTTCGACCCGAATTCATGTAAAATCCGTTCTTCGATTTGTCTAAAATTCCTTCATCCGTCAAAAATGTGAAAACCTATCCAATTCTAATTCTTCGCACTCTTTCAGGCATCTAGCTAAGAACCTCTTCAACAACTTTACCTCCTTCTTTCCCTCCTCTCTTCCACCCCGACGGCTCAGCTGCCAGTTCTTCTCCGGACAACGCTGAACTCTTTCCTCAAACTTTCGCTTTCACCTCAATCATGGACGATTCCGGTGTTGTTCCTCCATCTCCTCCTCTCTCTGACTTTATTATGTCTGAAATTAGAATAGTTTCCAAAAATGTTCTTTCTGGCCTATCTGGGGTCAGCTCTAGGATGGTGTACGGTCCTGATGGTGTTCCTCCTCCTGTTGTTGTTGCTGTTGGTTAGTCGATCAGCCCACCCTGATCGAGCAAGCCGGTGGCATGCAGGTAACCGATCGCCCTCTCCGGAGTGGACCAGAGGTTCAGCGCACTAGTGATGTGCTGTGTTCTGTGATGTGCTAGAGCGGTACAGTCTGTTATAATGTGTTCAATTGTTGGTGGTGTGTCCTGGCACAGGTGGCAGGTGTCGTCTGTGGAGTTGTCTAGTCTGTGTTTATATGTCTGTAAGTTGGGGTGATGTCCACATCGGAATCGTGCTGAGTTAACTCGATCCGATCTGCTCAGGCTGGTCTCTGACCTGTTAATGGGTGGCGGCTTCGCACCTAGGACCGCATTCGGACCGAGTCCTTCAGTGCTTTGTGGGTTAGGTGTGTGTGTATGTGTTTTCTGTACTGTGTGATATCTGTGGGGCGTGGTATGGAATGGAATATTTGATTATAATGTCTCTCTGGTGTTACCTTAATGGTGCGAGGTGTCGGTACATGATTGTACATGTAGTGGCAAGAGTGTTGTGGGTTAGTTCTCGTTGCTGCCATGAATTGTGTTCTCATATCTAAATGTTCACTAACTTTCAGTATTTTTGTTTCTGTGTGCAGGTGTTCTATTGGTGTTGTTTGAGTGCATCCTGTAATGATACGAAGTGCGTTGTTTTGCATTGTTTGTAAGGTGTTTATGTGTGTGTTTGAGATAATGGGTGCCCAGCATGGGCTAGCATAGTCCATAACTGAGCGAATATAATGTTTTTATATGAGCGATGTTGTTTCCTGCTGGTGTCCAAAGTTTGTGCCTGTTAGTAATCTAAGCGTGTTAAGTCTTGACGTACATTTGTTTTTAATGTCCTGAATGTGGTTTGCAAAAGATAATGATGTATTGTATGCGACCCCAAGTATTTTGGACCTGTGAGTGTGTGGAATGTTGTGTGTTGTTTAGTGTAAACTGTGGAGTTATCTGGTGTTCTTTTGTGTTGCTTGTAAGCAAGGTGATGGTTGTTTTGTGGGCGCTACTTTGAGTCTATTGTGTGTGAGCCAGTCTTGTATACTGTTTATGTATGTTTGTAGGTTATTTGTAGTGGTGTCGATGTTGTTGTGGGTGGATGTTAGAGTGATGTCATCTGCATATGATGATAAGGTATCTATGGGTATTGGAATGTCATGCATGTATAAGTTGAACAATGTTGGTGAGAGAACAGAGCCTTGGGGGACCCAGTTCGGAAAAAGCTTGTTTTGGGATCACTTACCATTAAATGTGACATGTGAGTATCTTCCTGAAAGATAGTTGCTCAGCCACCTTTTGGTGTTATTGTGCATGTTTGTGTTGAGTATTTTGTTTATGAGAGGAAAGCGTGGGATAGCATCAAATGCTTTACTAATGTCTATTGTTGCTAATAGTGTACGTTGAGGTGGTCGTCTGGAGTTGATGCCATCCATGATGTGCTGTGTGAGGTTAGTGAGTAATGTCGTGGTTGAGTGGTGAGGTCTGAATCCATGTTGAGTAGGCGATAGTGGTATGTGTGGGTTGGTGATTTGTAAGATTAGTCTTTCTCTTACTTTGGAAGGTGTACATAGTAAAGTAATGGGTCTGTAGGAAGCTGGTTCTGTTGGATTTTTGTTTGGTTTGAGTAGTGTAATAATTTTGCCTTGTCTCCAAATGTCAGGAATAATACAGTGCTCGTATGAATATGTGCTGATATTTGTGAGAGCTAGTATTCCCTGAGGGCCCAAGTGTTTAAGGTGTATGTTAGATATGTTGTCTGGTCCAGTAGCCTTCGAATTCTTAATGTTTTTCAGGATCTTGGTGGTCTGGTCTGTATTGAAGAGTGTAATGGTCGTGTCGAGTCTGTAGGTTTTCTTGTGCCTGGCTGTTTGTCTGTCTGCGTGTTTCTGGTGGTTGTCTCTGTTTAAGTGACTTATCTTTGCGTAGTGATTAACTAGAATGTTAGCTTGTTGTGTATATGTTGGGATATTATTTTGTCTGCGACAGATAGCCGCGTGTGAGGTGTGAATGCCGCTGTTAAAGTGGGTAATGCTGTTTATAGTCTTGTATAGCCTGGATGTATCTGTGGAGTGGTTTAGTGTTGTTATGAATTCCCTAAATGTTTCTGTTTGTTTTTCTTTGAGTGTATTGTTTATTTCTGTGTTGAGCTGTTGTATCTGCTGTTTTATGGCTTCTGTGTGTGGTATTTGTGTGTTATGTTTGAGGTTGTTACGTTGCCTTATGAGGTGGGCTATTTCTCTAGTGTAATTTGGGTTGTATTTCCCAATGTTGCCCTTGGGTATGTATTTGTTTGCATTATTGATGATCTGATTAAATATCTTGAGTGATTTATTGATGTTTATGATGGGTGTGCTGTTTAATGTGGTGAATTGTTCCTCAGTCTGTATTTTGAACTGTTCCCAATCAGCTTTCTTGTAATTTCTGTAAGGGTGCCTAAGGCTGTTGGGGCAGAGTGTAGAACGTGTTGTAATGATGATGGGCAGGTGGTCTGATGACAGTTGTTTTTCTGTTCTCCAGTGTGTATGTGTTGCTAGTGAGGGGGAACAGAACGTTATGTCTTGGGAGGAGTTTGAGTATCCTGCTTGATGTGGTATGTGTGTATATTCTTCTGTATTGTTAAGAATGAAGAGGCTGTTTAGTTGTGTGGCTATGTTGGCCGCCGCTGGCGCCTCTGGTGTTGCTTTGGTTGTGCAGGTACCAACTAGTGTCTTTAGCGTTGAAGTCTCCTCCTAAGATGACATTAGTGAGAGAGGTCAGATTGTGTAGCTGTGGATTGTAATTGGCTGGCATCTGAGGTGAACTATCTGGTGGGATGTAAATGTTGATTAGTGTGGTGTTGTGTTTTGCGCCGTGTTTTAATGTTAACTGCCTGTATTTCTATAGTGTTATCTGCTTGGATTGTGTTTGTAATGTTTTGGGTGGCATCAGTGTAGCTAATGCTTTTACGTATATAAGTGATGAGTCCACCCCGTGACCCCCAGTACGATCTTGACGGATCGCCGTGAAGTCAGGGATGGTGGGTGTTTTGTGTGTGCGTTTTAGTTTTGTTTCTTGTATATATAAGTGCTATGTGAATATTTTGTTTGTGTACGAATTCCCTAAGCTGCATGATTTTGTTTGTGAGGCCATCTACGTTGTACTGTAATATGTTAATCCTATTGTTGTTCAGAACTGTGCTTCAGTGCTAACATCCTGCCAGTCAAGCTCTTACGTTTTTGTCTCTCATCTGGTACTTTGCCTTCCTGCTAATAGTTTGTGCTTTCATTCAGCCTGTCCCAAGGAAGATTAACCGCTCTAAACCCTTCAGCAATAGACAAACTGTTTTGATTTCTTGCCTTTCTACAATTTTTTAATCTATCCTTAATGGGAAGAATCTTAAACACCTCTCTTCTCACAATCTTCTTTCAGATCGTCAATATGGGCTCCCCAAGGGTACTTCTACCGACGATCTTCCTGCATCTCTCTCTGACTCATGGTCTTCCTCCTTTCAGGATTTCGGTGAAACTCTTGCTATTGCGCTAGACATATCGAAAACTTTCGATAGAGTGTGGTACAAATTTTTAATATCCAAAATGCCCCCTTCGGATTTTATCCTTCTACCTGTGCCTTCACCTCTAATTCTCCTTGTAGCCGATCTGTAGCTGCGGTTGTAGATGGCCTCTTTTCTTCTCCTAAAGCTATCAACAGAGGCGTTCCTCAGGGACTGTTCTGTCAGCCAATCTTTTCCTTTTATTTATTAATGATCTTTAATTCGACCTTCCTCTCCTATTCACTCCTCTGCCGATGATCCCACACTTAACTTCTCCACCCGCTTTTCAGAGCTTCCTTCTCAACAGTCGCACCATGATTCATGTAGGACGACTATGGAACACCTGACCGCTGAGCTTTCTGTTATCTCTGATTGGAACAGAGAATACCTTGTGACTTTCATTGGATCAAAACTTGGTTCCTCCGCCTGTCTACTCGTCACATTCTTCAATACGACTATAACCTTGCCTTCAACAACATACAACTCAGTCCTTCCTCTTCTCTTAACATTCCCGGCGTTTCCTTTCTCGTGATCTTTCCTGTAAAGGTCACATATACTTTCTTTACAAAACAACTTCTAAGAGGTTAGGTGTGGTGTACTGCGTGTGCAGGGGTCTTATCCGTTTCTGTATGGAATACGTTTGGGGGTGCGCTTTCGTGGGCAATCGCCCATGGCTCCTCCTCCCTGCATAAAACAAAATAAGACAAAAAAGAGTATTTTTAAGCACTTACCCGCATGAATGTAATATTCTTTCCGCATATTATGGATTCATTATCTTTACACGTAAATACTTCAGCAGCACGGTGCTAGGGTTAATACCTTTGTTTAATTCCATAGGGTTTCTTATATTCCTCAAACTCTTGAAGTTTTGATGTTTCTTGAAAAAAAACTCCTTAACTAGTCAGAATGTTTTGAATGCACCACCAATACATTTAGAAAAACTTTAATACATATACAGGGTGTTTGAAACTTTCTGTACAAATGTAATGGGGGATAGGCAACACCAAGACAAACCCTTTTCGTCTATAAGTGTATGTCCGCTGACGTCACCATTCGGCGCGAGAGGGCGCCGCTGCAATTGGCTAAAGGTGAAGTGGGCTAGACTCGCGCTTGCCGCGGGCATTCTTAAATCGGACGTAGTACGCGTAACATGTTTATTTAAAGAAGGCATGTTTATTTAAAGAAGGTGGAAAGTTGAGACCGGTAGCATCAATGCATGCCCGACAGCGTTGAAGCATTGACCGACGTACACGTCGAAAGATTCCCGGCATTTCGGGAACAGTTCCAGCGGCGACAGCGATTCTTGCTACGAGGTCTTCTTCTGAGTAAATGGGAGTCTCGTACACGAGGTTCTTCATGTGTCCCCGCAGGAAGAAATCGAGGCATGTTAAATCGGGCGATCTCGGTGGCCAGGCTACGGGCCCACCCCGGCCTATCCATCGGTCCCCAAAAGTGGCGTTCAGATAATCCCGCACATCGTTGCTGGAGTGTGCTGGGGCCCCCGTCGTGTTGAAACCACATTCGTCTACGAATAGCCACGGGAACATCTTCCAGCAGTTCCGGCAACGTTTCTTCAAAAAATATCCGATAAACCCGCCCGTCGAGTCGGGCAGGCAGCAGGTACGCCCAATCAACTTGCCATGGACGATACCCGCCCAAACATTGACGGCGAAACCGTTCTTGATGAGCATGCACCCGTGTAGCATGTGGATTTGCGTGCGGCCCACAGGTGAGAATTGTGCATGTTAAAACACCCTCACGTGTGAAACAGGCCTCATCTGAGAACAACACATAAGCCGGAAAATTAGGCTGCACCGCTGTCTGCTGCAGAAACCAGCGTGCGAATTCCACACGAAGAGGGTAATCCCGAGGTTGTAATGCCTGGACTCTCTGACGATGAAACGGATGTAACTGTGCTCGTGCAACACACTCCAGACCAAGTCGTGGTTCACACCGAGGATACGTGCAACACCTCGCGTGCTTGCGCTTGGATTGTCCTCAAATCGCCGTAGGATTTCTTCTTCCATGTCAGGAGTGCGCACGTTTCTCTCCCGACCAGTGTCATGCATGTTTGCATGGAATGTTCCAGTTTCTCGCAGTCGCCGATGCAAATGCGCAAACGTTTGGTGGTTTGGCACACGTCTGGGGAAGCGCTGTCGGTACAACCTCACAGCAGCTCTTCTGTTTCCATTGGCAGCCCCATACACCATATGCATGTCAGCCATCTCAGCAGTCGTGAAGCGCTCCATGTTACGCGGACTACGTCCGATTTAAGAATGCCCGCGGCAAGCGCGAGTCTAGCCCACTTCACCTTTTAGCCAATTGCAGCGGCGCCCTCTCGCGCCGAATGGTGACGTCAGCGGACATACACTTATAGACGAAAAGGGTTTGTCTTGGTGTTGCCTATCCCCCATTACAACTTGTACAGAAAGTTTTCAAACACCCTATATATATATATATACATATATATATATATATATATATATATATATATATATATATATATATATATATATATATATATATATATATGATCATGTACATATATATATATATATGATCATGTACAGAATTTGAAAATGATGGAACTTGTCATTACTGAGTCTACTGGCATTAATAACTCTACTAAACATAAACATAGATTTGACAAACCTTGTGGAGCTACTATAATACATGTTGATAGCTTTGTGAGCTTGATTTTTCTAGAGAATCTAACTATTGTATGGTATGTTTTTAAGAAACTTGTTCCTCAATTTTCTCTTCTTTTCCAGGGCATCGTATGACGAACCTTTAAAAGATCTCGAAATGCATTACCACCAACATGCGCAAGTGACGGTAAGTAGGATCGAAAGAATAACTAGGGGCCCTTCGGCTCTACTATTGAAGTGACCCCTCAAGCAACCAGCCAATCTCCGCCCACGTACGGTATGGAAGCTAAACAAACAAGGCTGAATGTCACGTTCAGCCCTGAGAACCAAAATTCATCGTCGACAAACTCATTATCGGGAGAACCAGATGATAAATGCCCTGTAAACCTCCAACCTTACACGTCATCTGCAACATTCCAAGCCCCTTCAAATGCGACCGGTATCCATACAGAGTGAATGAGTTATCATTCATCCAACTGTGTATCTCTTACCTTAATGCAAAATGTGAGTAATACCCCTACACTTTCTAGTAGTCGCTAAAACGCCAGGATTGATCCCCGAGTCGGGTATTCGAAGGGTTTCGAACAAGGACTTCCCAACGTAGTTCGATGTATCATCGCATATGCTCTTCAGAACAATGATGATCGGGAGACCCGAGTAAGGTTAGCGTTTGGGCTTGAGCCAAATAGCGAGGATTGCGAACAGTGGCAGATGATGTTGCCTACATCCTTTCACGTTTGCGCAAGCTTCTCAAAGTGGTTCAAAGTTTAGCTTGGAGAATTTCATGGTTGAAATTGACCACGTATTCCGTGTTGTGGGGGACAGGGCCACGCCTTATACACTTAACTTCAATTCTCAGTCTATTTGCAGACGTCACATAAACTCCGAGCGTGGTTGCGGATTTATAGCTATAATCCTGTCTCATATGTTTACCATGCTAAACAAGCGTCTAGAAGTTTCCGACTGGAAGCAGTCGTAGAAAGAGCACAAAAAACTAGCTACATATTGCAATCTTGATTTTAACTGTAATATGGGTCCTGAATAGCTGACGAAGGTAGAAGAACAGATGAAAGTTGGGATTGCCGTGTTTAGTCTGGATCAAAATGGCAGAACAACATATGTATTTAAAAGCTGCGTGAGGGAACGTACAAAGCCTCTACTTGTTTTAGGGCTGGTGGGGGTAACTTACCTTCCTATTAGACGTAAACTATGATAAAAGCCGTAAATCTGGAAGACATCACGATTTGTGTAAGGGTTGTCTCGAGTTTACGAATGATCTGTTGAAACATTGTAAGGAATGTCAAATGGTTTGCAGTCAGTGTAAAAGTCCCAGGTGTGAAAGTCTGGTAGGTGACACTGAGGAGAGGGACTGTGATGTGTGTAGGCGCACAATTTTCAATAATAAATGTTTTGAATTCCATAAATCAAATGGCACGTGCAGGAAAATGAGGATTTGCGAATACGGCATGTTTCATACGCTGAATGATAGCGGTGAGTTCGGGCATAGATGTGATGAAATTTGTTGTACTACATGTTATGAGAAATATAAGGCAGATGGAGTAAAGCATGTTTGTTATATGAAAGCTGCTAAGCCTAAAAATAAACCTTGTATAACCGTGTATTATGATATAGAAACTTACACAAAAACAAAAGAGGTTATCCCGCATTTACTCATAAGCTAGACTATCTCTGACGAGCGCATGAACATTGAATGCGATGAATGTCGTAAATGTGGTAAACGAACAAACATTTTTAAGGTGTCTGCAGGAGATTCCCCTGTAAAGCTCTTTGTGAACTATATTGTCAAGTTAGCAGATCAGTTAAAAAAAATGACTATATTCTTGCCCACAACGCGGCAAAATTTCATACACAATTCCTTTATAAGGAGCTGCTTGAACACGAGTCCTCGGAGATATTTACAGGTGATCCCCTGGAAAGAGGAAACAAGCTTATACAGATGCAAATAAGGAGAAATGGCAGTTTAAAGACACTGTTATTTACACTAAGTAAATTAGCCAGGCTACCCAAGGTGATAGGCGTAGGCGCCGAAGTCTCAAAAGGGTACTTCCCTTACACGTTCCTCACTCGCGACACTTTAAATTATGTCGGCCCGCCACATCCCAAACACTTCTTTAACTATCAAAGTATGAGTACAAGTGAACGTGAAGATTTTGACCACTACCACACCAGTTTTAATGAAGATAACTTGCGATATAGCGAATAAATGTGAACGTTATTGTGTGAATGACGTACGCGTAGTTAGAGTATGCTTTCAAGCCTTCATAAGTATGTACATAACCCGATTCAACTGTGATCAACTACAAGCCGCAACCACGATCGCCTCAGTATTACTGTATTCAAGAATAACTTCATACCTAAAGACACGTTGGCCGTCATTCCTCGAAACGTCCCGCGCAGTTATGGGTATAAGGCTATTTACTGGCTCTCACACACAAACACAGAGAGGTACATCTATAAAACACGCTCGCAACACGGGGGAAGTTGCCATTAAAATCAATGGCTGTGTTTTTTGGGTGGACGGCTTAAGTGACGATCCAACCACTGGTGAGAAGACGGTGTACTCTTTTAACGGTTGCTGCTGGCATGGATATCCACGCCCTGCGTGCCGTCACAGGGGACCTTCATGGAAGAGCCCCTGCCGACAGCCTCGCATGGACCCGTACCCGCGACCAGCTTATAAGTTCACAGTTCACTCGCAAGATTTTGTGAGAGGATGAATATGATGCCTGGATGGAAACCGATGAGCAGTATCGCGAAGAAATAAGAGCCATCAAAAGTATAATGGCGGTGGAGCCCCTCAAATGAGGTGACAGCTTGTTTGGAGAACGTACAAACCCCTTCAAACTTTACTTTCCGCCTACGGACGGGATGAAGCTTCACTACTACGATTTCTGCTCATTATACCTTTACGTGATGAAGAACAATCCGTACCCCGTAGGTGCGCCTGAAAAACTTGTGGGTCCAGCCATGCCTACCATCGAGGAGTTCTCAGCTGACTTAAGTGAGCGCTACTTTGGGCTTTCTTTCGTAGATGTTCTACCCCCCTCGCGTTATGGATGCCGATCTTGCCTGTTGTTATAGACCACAAACTCCTGTTCCCTCTGTGGAGGTTTCAGAAGCTCCCCAACCTTTTCACACCATATATAAATACTTTTTTGAAGGATAAAGTAGAAGCCTCAGGATACCCACGAGGCGTTGAGTCCGAAAATGAGGAAACGGCGTATATTCAACGCTACCATGATCGTGAAGGGATACAACTTGATCGACCCAAATTGAGGGGAACCCTGGCAAGCGCTTTAGTGCAAAGTTTTGCCTAGTCTTTGGGGCAAATTTTCCCAGAATACAGACAAGTGGAATGTACATTTAGCTCAAAGTTATAGCGAAGTCTGGGATTATGCAGACGCCAACGATAAAGAAGTTATGAAAATCGTGAATGTGGGTAATACGTACATAATAAGGTACAACCAAACCGAATTGGCTACAGATAAATCACGTGTCACAAACATACCTGTAGCCAGTTTCAAAACAGCCTATGCACGTATCAAGCTGTGGTATCTTGCATTCTCTCGGACAACGGGTTCTGTACACTGATACAGATAGTATGATATTCACGGAGAGGGCAGGTGAATATATGCCTCCTAGGGGAATTCCTTGGGGAGTCGACTGATGAGATTAAGGATGAGTATGGAGACATCGCATACGCCGATTCTTTTGTCTCAACAGTTACCAAAAACTTACGGTGCACGTGAGGGTGGGGGATGAGTACAAGTACATCGTGAAGGCTGAAGACATCACGCTTAACCATGCCAACTGCCAGATCGTTAACTTTGAATCGCTCAAAGATCGTGAGCTTAGAAGACGATGGTAATGACCAACCGCCCCATCTGATTGTGGGGAGTCATAACTTCAAAGCACAGAAATTAGGGGGCGTGAAGGAACTGGGGGTACGAAGGTTTGTTGTAACACCTACAGGAAACGAAACCAGATGCCTGGTAGTTACGACACCGTACCCTTTGGATACTGTATCGACTAGATGCATCCCTTGTAAGGCTTAGCCGTATTTAATTATGTATGTATCTGTTACATCTTTTTTATTATATGTTCTTTGTACCACTGTTTACCATGCTCTCTTAACCATTTTCTGTGTAATGTATTTGTACTGATAATAAATTTCTTGTTTTGTATTAGCTTGATTTTTATTCTAACAACCTTCATTATATTAGTTATGGGGATATAAAAGCTGTATATGTACACGCCAGTGATGGTTTATGGCATTTGAATATAACAATTAGCATTTAGCTGTATAGCAATATCTGGTAGTATGGTCGACCGTTGTGTTTAGCAAAGGACAAATATTATTTGTTTCATTCAAAGTACCAAAGTTATGTTAGTGTCTCTTATTGATAGCGTCAATGGAGTCATATAATTTCTAGTGTAATTAATTATTTCTAAACAGAATTTCGTTTCCATGCCTATTTTAACATTTTTAAGTGTTAACTTTTTTTTAGCTCAAAACAATAATTTGGGACAAAGGGTTAATATTGCAGACACCATCATCGCTCTGTGCAATACATGTCAATCAAATAAGTCCCTACAGAGCCGAATAAACGCATGATGTTTTCCACATTCAGTAGTAATGATGATAAGACAGCTATTATTTTAAGTCATTTTATAATCAAGGTTTTAATCTTCCTGCAAGCGTTTGAAGAGCTTGTTAGGTATACATTCGCTTAGTATGAAAAGTTAAAATATGTCTACATGAATAAGATAGCTACTTATCTTCTCATAGTCAAATTTCAGTTTAAGCCTATACATGTACCGATGTGTCGCGTGTTGAAATCGTGTAGCTCATTACAGTGTCGTTATTTTACTGAGGTTATTGCACAAACGAAAACTCGTTTAAATGATAAGAATATGTAATATAATAATGGATACAAAAGGCCACAAACAACAGCAATCAGGATGGCTCATATGAGAATGTGTGTTGAGGAAGCTCTGATAAAAGATGTAAGAAAATTAAAAAGGTAAATGAAAGTTTTAAAGCATAGCAGAGGAGAGAGATTGGTAGGAAATAGAGAACTTTAAAGATAAAGCGAAAATTTAAGAGTAAAGAGGTCTGGTTCTAAGTGAAATTCGACAATACTTTTATGCGGTATAAATGTTTCTAACGGGGCTTTAAGACAAAGTAAACAGCTGGTCTCTTTAAAAGGAGCCGATTGAATTACTTTGAAATACGTTAGTGACATTCCACCCTACAAATTAACTATACGTCTGGATGACAAACGTTTAGTTTCAGCAGAATTAAGATGCTTTCTGCTAATTTGAGAGCAATACCCTGAGTGCCCCTACATTTCTGCAGTCAAAATGTTTTAGACATCGAGGTTATCAAAATATTTATTAATTATATATATATATATATATATAATTATGCGACGGCACTGTGCAAAACTTACAAAAACAACGTTCTGGAAGACGTCGAACATCTTAGATAAAGTGTCATTTAACCATGGAATTTGTAAATTTTTTGAATTAACTAATCATTACAACATTTATGCTTCAATATCAACACTAAACATAAGTATCTCAAAACAGTCGGTTAAAATATTAGAAAATATCGCACATGAAGTCTCGAAAATAATAATTATAATTTAAACATCTGTAACTTTTTTGTTCTTCAATTTTTAATAAAAATAATTACATATTTAGATTCAGGAGAAAATTCTTTATTAAAAAACATATAAAAAGTAATATATTTATTATCCTCATAGCTGGTATTATCGAACAAAGTGGGTATACATTTCTTTGGGACACGCTGTATATATATATATATATATATATATATATATATATATGCACTAAAATCACAGAATAACACGTGATCTTATTAATAAGCAAACAACCACAGGGAAAAGGAAAAGGAAACACGAAGTCCGAGCGCTTTCGTGATATATTCACATCCTTCAAGGAGAAACAGAAAATAGCAGAAAATATTTTCTGTTTCTCCTTGAAGATGTGAATATATCACGAAAGCGCTCGGACTTCGTGTTTCCTTATATATATATTTATATATTATATATATATATACTAACTTTGCAAACATTAAATGGTTCATAGGTGAATTAATGATGTAAACAATTTTTTAAATATGAACTATAGATGAAATGAAAACCTAATGATGATGCAGTCCTAGATTAGTTTAGGCGATGTATTTATAGCCTTGAGGTGTGCTTCGGTCAGGCCAGCTAATCTTTTACGCGTGTTGTTGTTCATCGTTCTCTATGTTTTTCCCCTTTATTGCAATTTCTCTGCGATACACGATCTACATATTTGTCGTGGATAAAACATGGTGGTAGGACGCGTCAGTAAATATATAAATAAGCTGTTGCGGAACTCTGTACCGTATTTTAAATTGATGATACTGCTATTAACATTGTATGTGTGTGTGTGTGTGTGTGTGTACACTCGTGTGTGTGTATGAGAATAATGTGTGAGAATGTTGCTCGCCCTGCAGCTAGAAAGATAAACTAACGGGGCCGCGAACACGACGGAACGCGCCGGAACGCATCGTGAAAAGAGCCATGAATTTTTTTTCCTACTCATATCGATTAATCCCGGCCTCGGGAGTGTTTGTTTGTTTTGTTTCGAAAGACCGTGATGGAACCCAAGGAGGAATTTTTTTGTCTGTTTTATTTGTTTAAATATTTCTCACGAAGGACCGTGAAGGAACCCAAGGAGAATTTTTATTGAGGGGGAAATTTTCAAATTGATCCATGTCTGTCTCCCCAAATGACATCATACTACTAACCGGAGCAAAGTAGGAAGGCACGATAAACTCTCTTCTTTTGATACTAGGTAGTTTAATTAAATTGAATAGGCATGACTCTAAAATAATAAGTAATTAAGAAGGTAGAAATCATCTTCTAAAAATGATAGAAAAGGAATCAGTGCCTCGCGTAAACAGGATATCGAGAAATCAGGGATGGGAAACTGATAAATTTTTAAGTCCAGTTTTCGATTTCAGTTTAAGTTTGTGCAAAAATATCGATTTCAGTTTCGATTTAAGTGTTTAATTTTTTTTCGATTTGAATTTATTTTTCGAGTCAAGTTTTATATTTTTCAGTTCGATTCAATTTAAATTTCGATTCTATTTTTTTTTTTTCAGATTTCTTTAAGAATGTCTTTGTACTATTTATATTATTTTTTGTGGGGTACCCATTTCACAAATTCAGATTTAATTTTATATTTGTATTTGCATTCGATTTCTGGTTTTCAGAGAGAGAATTTGCTTTAGTAACTATCTTTACTTTTGTATGATTAAACATGTAAGCATCTATAGCCAACTGAATCAGCACGAAACCCTTTTTTTTTACTTATTCGCTTCATTTCTTTCACATGAAGTTTTATTTAACAAAAACTTTCAATTCGAATTGTTTTATTAATTCGTAACACTTTTTAAATTTTGAGGACCTTTTCCAGTTTGTGTACCGTTTTTCATATAATTTATTTTTGCTTCTTTTCAGATCAAAAATGAGTGATAATATCAATCTCTTTAGTTAGGCTTATAAGGCTAACTAACGAAAATATCACGACCTAATCTAACCAATCGTTAGGTTAACTGTACGCCCTTGACGATTGGTTAGGTTAGGTCAGGTCATGATATTTTCGTTAGTTAGCCTTATAAAGCAAAAATAAATTATATGAAAAACGGTACACAAACTGGAAAAGGTCCAATTTTAAAGCACAAGACATGTATAAAATATATTAATAATAGTATTAGAAAGGGGAATAAAACAATTAAATGCACCTCTGTTTATTATATACAAAATACAAATACCTCGTAAACTCGCGTGTTAAAATTAGAGCGAACAATTAAAATATTGTCAATGTTTTGGGCAACAAATTGTTTCTTTGAGGACTTAAAATCAATCTGAAAAGAGAAAAAAGCCGTTCCACACTAACGGAACAAAATGCCGTTCCACACTAACGGAACTAAAAGCCGTTCCACATCGAATTAAAGGATAAATGGATATTTTAAATCCATACAAATGTTAAGTCGCAAAAAAAGGAAAATAATTCACGTTATTTATATTTTTTTGCGATCCAAATGCTCCTCAAAACTGAAACGCAAAACTGTTATTTTTAATCTATTCGAATTCAGATTTCAGTTTTTGATTGTTTTTCAATTTCAGTTCGAATTTCGATTTTAGTTATCAGAATTTTGTTCAGTTCGAGTTTTTTTCGATTTCAGTTCATAAAATAATATCGGTTTTATCAGTTTATCGATTCCAGTTCGATTCAGTTTCCCATCCCTGCTAGAAATGTTTAATTACGATTATGCTTCTCTTCTGAAGTGAATTTTCTATTTTGGCGTAGTTGGTTGAAGTAGTCCAAAAAAAGTAAGTGCGTGGGCTTTCTCTTTAAAAAGTAAAAAAAAAAAATCAACTTGAAGTTTGTAAAGAAGAGGACAAAAAGTCTAAGGGCGTTCATGAATCCACCTTCATGATTATACAGAAACGAGTTATTTACTAACATTCCATTTAACAGTTAACGAGATTTGTGATTATATCTGTGATAAATTGTTTCATCAAATGAGGAATTATCGATCAATAACTTTATTTTTATCTTCAATAATGAGATATACGCGCATGTTGATGGCATCATTATGGGAGTCACCCCCTCTCCTACCCGACCCACCTTTACTAACTACTATTCTTGTCATGGATTCAGACCTCATCACTCAACCACGACATTACTCACTAACCTCACGCGCACATCATGGATGGCATCAACTCCAGACGATCAGCTCAATGTACACTATTAGCAACAATAGACATTAGTAAAGCATTTGATGCTATCCCACGTTTCCCTCTCATAAACAAAATACTCATCATAAACATGCACAATAACACCAAAAGGTGGCTGAACAACTATCTTTCAGGAAGATACATGTCGCATTTAATGGCAAGTCATCCAAAAACAAACTTTTTCCGAACGGGGTCCCTCAAGGCTCCGTTCTCTCACCAACACTGTTCAACTTATATATGCATGACATTCCAACACCCATAAATAACAAGCTTACTTTATCATCATATGCAGATGACATCACTCTAACATCCACCCACAACAACATCGACACCGCTACAAATAACCTACAAACATACATAAACAGTATACAAGACTTGTTCATACACAATAGACTCAAAGTAGCGCCCACAAAATCAACCATCACCTTGTTAACAAGCAACACAAAAGAACACCAGATAACTCCACAGCTTACACTAAGCAACACCAACATTCCACACACTCACACGACCAAAATACTTGGGGTCACATACAACACATCATTATCTTTTGCAAACCACATTCAGGACATTAAAAACAAATGTACGTCAAGACTTAACACGCTTAGGGTACTAACAGGCACAAACTTTGAACACCAGCAGGAAACAACATCACTCATATACAAACAATATATTCGCTCAGTTATGGACTATCCTAACCCATGCTGGGCACCCATTATCTCAAACACACATAAACACCTTACAGACAATACAACACAACGCACTTCGTATCATTACAGAATGTACTCAAACCAATAGAACACCTGCACACAGAAACAAAAATACTGAAAGTTAGGGAATAATTAGACATGAGAACACAATTCATGGCAGCAGTGACAATTAACCCACAACACCCTTGCCACTACATGTACAATCATGCACGAACACCTCGCACCATTAAGGTAACACCAGAGACACATTATAACCAAATACTCCATTCCATACCACGCCCCACAAACATCACACAGTACAGAAAACACAAACACATGGCGGCTTATTCACACGCACCTAACCCACAAAGCACTGACCTGACTCGGTCCGAATGCGGTCCTAGGTGCGACGCCGCCATCCATTGACAGGTCAGAGACCAGCCTGAGCAGATCGGATCGAGTTAACTTAGCACGATTCCGATGTGGACATCACCCCAACTTACAAACATATAAACACAGACTAGACAACTCCATAGACGACACCTGCCACCTGTGCCAGGACACACCACAAACAATTGAACACACATTAAGACAGACTGTACCGCTCTAGCACAATATATAACACAACACAATATCACTAGTGCGCTGAACCCGACTTGCTCGATCAGGGTGGGCTGATCGGCTAACCAACAACGACAACTATTCTTGTCATCGAGGAGGCCGCTTGACTGAACCTTTACTAGTGTGTGTGTGTGTTTTATATATATATAAAACTGCTATTTGCTTAAACAATTATTTTCCCTTTGGATTCATGTATAATAATTTTAATTGATCATAAAATTTACCGGATGTAAAAAGTAAAAAGATATGTTCTTTTTGAAAGTATTTACAGCTGCTTAGGTTAGGTCAACTCAAAGAGAATACGTAAATGAAAGTAAATATATAAATAAAAAAAATCCGAAGCTCTTATTTAAGAAAGGATGCGTTTTTTTCTTACTTTTCTATATTGCAGATCCCACGAAACGAATTATTCTTGCGATCTCTCGTGTTATTCTTTCTTGTTCTTCTTTATTATCTCGTTGAACCTACGTAGCTTCTTCGGGGTTCATCTAATTACCTCGAAAGTTTCGGGTTAAAATGCATTTATACGAACTTTTGAATTTTCCCTTTTCAGAAAGATCCCGTTTTCTATGGCTTTAAGAAAGCGGGAAAGGCAGCTCCCTTTCAAGTTTTTCATCAGCCACATAATCACTCGGAATTAAAAACTTTCCAGGTCCCGCGTACAATCTTTAAGCACACTCCGCCACTATTTGTAACAAGCTTGGTGTGTTTTAGGTATTTCAGTATTTTTATTTCGATTTAAAAATAATTCTCGTGAAGAATATTTTGTTTGTTTTTGATAGGGTTGTTTAACCCCCTTCGCAACATCCAAGGTCATCCAAGGTCACGGATCGCTACATAATCTGGACGCAGAGAACAGTCTCCCATCCGACTACTAATCAAACTTAGTGTCGCTTAACTTCGTTGATCGATGGGAAGGAGTGTTATGAAGCACTGGTCAACAACGTCACCACACTTTATTTTCATTTACAAATGTAAGAAAAAAAATCATTAAATTTCAGTGGATAAATAAATATTTTGCAACTCAAGAAATTCGCTCATATCTAGAAATAGATCAAAGTACAGTATGTTATTCCCTAATTTAGATTTTCATCTCAGAAATTACCCAATTCCGTATAAATAATACTAATCAATAATAGGGTCTTCTGTCCTTTTGCTTATGGACCTATCAAAAGCCTTTGATACAATCTCCCTACTATTTCTGATCTCCATAAATGACTTTCACAACTCTTACAACGGAAAAGGTTTCCAATATGCGGATGACACCTCCCTGATGTACTCGCACTATATCACATTTTTTTTTTTCTGTAATCACACAGAAATTCGATGCTCTCTCATTCAGTGTTCATACTTTGTTTTAATTTTTGTTCTATTTTATTAATTTAAATGACTTGCATCCATCTCCGCCATGTACTCAAGGATGAAGTAGGAGGAATCCATATAAGAGAGAAGCTGGCTGTTAGTCTAGTTGTCTTACCACCTTCAACTCGCTTGAAGTTTCTGGGAGCAAAATTGCTTTATTGCCCCTTCGATGGAGGGAGACGGGTGACATGATTTGCGTTAAAGGTATCGAGGGAAAGCACTCCGTGAGAGGGTTAATTGGCGTTATTTTTAATTGACGTTTTTTTATTCCGGTATACGTTTGTTGTTCAATAACGATGAAGGAGAGATTATATCTGTAGGGGCATAAAGGGAAAATTCCTTTTCCTCGCCTCTCTCACATGGCTTGGCTTGTACAAGTAAACAAGGTCATAAAATCCAAACACGTGGGCAAGAATAGCCTCATAGAGAAAAGCAAATCTTACTTTGTTTCTAAAATGCCCACAAAGACTACGAGTCATCAGAACGAGTCCACTTGAAGTCGACCGGCATCTGTTGTCACTTTTTTAGGCCTGCTGGCCCCTTGTGTGGTTAGTAGGCCCTGGGGTTCGGATCCCCAAACCTACAAAAGAGCTTGATCTTAACGCCTGCGCGTGTGTGGTTGAGCCCGGGCCCCTGTCTTTTACTCACGCTCTCGTTTCTATTCCACCTTTTTCTATTTTTCCCATCTTTTCGTCTGTTCAAGTTTCTCTTCTTCACTGTCTTTTTTTCTTGGTCATATCGACCACCACCAAGTCGACTTCATTTAGCGCTCTGCTCAGGCCTCACTCAACATCACTTCTGCAAGATCAACCTGCGACATCCGTCCGGCCTTTGCCTCGCTCAACATTCATCCATTTTGACCTGCGAATCTTCATTTCTTTTCAACGAGTATTTCATCATTCAAACAGGCTCGTTGGCCTTTCCGTCTTCAGAGTTACCTTCATCGAAACCCAGATTTGTAAACCTCACATAGGCCAAGCTCATTGGGCCTACTGAGCTATTCTTTCATCGTACCAAGCGGTTTTGCATAGCTTACAAACTCGATATACTCTCAGCCTACCGAATAGGCTCTCTTCAGTGTCCTCAATACCGTTCAATCTAACTCACTCAATTACGACCGCAGTTGAGCCTATTCCATTCCTGTACCAATAACGTACTGTCTTTATCTCGTTATTGTTTTTAACACCATTGTATCATCTAACTCTTATACTGTATAAAAATCATTCCTTATTGTCAAGAATCATTTCATTGTAATATTGCACATTTTCTGTATAAACAATTTTTAATCACTGAACAAATAAATAATTCGTTTATTTTTCTAATTAAACGAAAACCACAGTCATTTCTATCTCCTTTATTGAATATCGTTTGTTTGGTTGGTTGGTTGGTTGGTTGGTTGAAAGGCCCAATTGGTGACCCTATAACATTTCATTCCATTTTTACTCCACATATTATAGTGGGGCTACCGTCACATTGACCTCTATATATAAATTATTAAATCGTGTTCTCGCTCCAACTGCTACATCTTATTTAAAAAAATAAAGTCCCGTAATATACTATATTGTTTTATAACCGACCAACCATTTTATGCAACCCAGTACCCACGCGGCTCATAGCCGCAATGTATACACAGAAATAATACAGATGGCCAATTCGACACGTAGTTCATTGACTCGGGGTGTTATTGGGTAATGGAGTCCCCTTCGTTATATTAATGAGACAATTTCCAGCTGACTAACTGAAGCTTGTTATCTGCATTCTCCCCTCGCAATAAGAAATGACAATGAAGTGTATTTTCCCCCCTTCTATTTTGCGAGCTTACTAAAAGTTTTATCTTAGTAATAATACGAGGAAAGTTAAGTACCACTGATGTTATGAATATGGAAAATAGACCATAAAAATTTAAAAAAATTAGAATTAGCAGGTTTTTCATTTTGTAGTTTATTCTAAATGTATGAAATTTTTCTTAACTTTCATGACTTTGGTCCCTCTTCTAGAATGACGCCTATTCAGGAAGTAATTTTAGAAATTGCTGTGGCAGCTAAACTACAAGGTGTGTATAAAGTAACGCGAGTAGAGAGAAAAATCCAATTTGAATTATATTAACGCGATTGAACATGAACGAGTAATATTTATTACATGTACTTTATAACAACTGTATATTCGATAGTAAGGTTTAGAAAAGATGTTGAAAATGTCCACCATCGACCTGTCTACAGGCTCTTGCACGGCGTATCAATTCAAATTAGATTTGTCTTTCACTTGCGTTACTTTACACACAACCTGTATTAGAGAGATAGAGGAATAGGTTGAGATCAATTTCTTCCAGATAATGCAAACCTTTTAAGGAGGGTTTAGTTTTATGAGCGTCTCTTTTCGGTGGTCTGAATTATCTTCAAAAACTCTTAAAGAAAAAGAGAGACTATTTTCTACATTTCAGATCTAATTTCATGTGTGCGCTATATTAAAAAGTCCCATACCATGTTTACATTTAGAAGTGTATAGTAGGGTGGAGCGAAAAATACTTTTTTTCTAGTATGAAGTTCTAATAGTGATTGAAAGTTGCATTTAGTGGGCGATATATACCTGCCAAACTATGAGTTCATTTGTTTAATATTTTCAGCTGCCACCAGGGGGCTAAATTTAACACAATTTTGGGTAAAAAGGAAAAAAATGCTTCTATTTTAGGTTTATCAAACTATTATAAACTTTTATCTTAGAATTATCTAATAGTTTGATTAAGATTCTTAAATGATAATAATTCGTTTTGTAAAAATGCCTTTTCATATGCTTATTATCTTCAGCTGCCACAAGAGGGCTGAAGTTAACTTAAAAATGACAATTAAGTATGATTCTGTATTTACTTGAAAAAGGGAACAGTAATAAATTAGGATGTCTCTCCTCCTTTATACTGTCTTGAGACAGTTAAGAAACGTTATTTCGTGCCTTAGCGGAGTTACCACCCTTTCCCCAACCAACCTCCCTCTAGAAAGGGTTCTTGCTGAAGACTATTTAGTAATTTGCTTTTGTGTCAAATTTTGGCTGTTTTTTCCTTGATTCTAATGTAGCACGAATCCAACCGTCTCTGTTTGTAGGTCCGCAGACTGATCCAGCAGCGTCTGTAACGAGCTTGACGCATCTCTCTACGGCTTGTGTATGACATGGAAACTGAAATAATTCTGAATGAAGAGTAGTACCATGTTTGATGCATGATTCAATATCATCAAGAGAAACTCCTTTGGTTATCGGTGGTTCTGCTATCTGAAAATCTTGCCACATAATGAGATCTGTATAGTCTTTGGCATAAAAATTTATTTCTGGCACCTTAAAATACCTGATAACATCTGTTTCTTGAATGCATGCCCTTGCTTTTATGATACGCCTAAATCCCAACTGACGCACATGCTCCCTTTCATCAGCTATCATTGCAATGAGAATGTTTTCTTGATTTGCGTAATATGCATTTCGCTGAATGACTGAGTCATGTACTCTCCTAAGCTCTTCACGGAGATACCGGCTTCTTGCAATCATATGCCACATATGTTTAGCACCATATTGGCATAATGGTTTACGCTTTATCTGAAACCACATTGGTGCGTATACCCTAACAATGAAAGTAGCTAATTCTTGTAAATTGCCTGAAGGATTCTCTGTGCTTGCATATAACCGCAGAGTCCTGTTTGCTGTGGTGAGCCACCTTGAATGTGATATATTGCCTGGACTCTTATGACTAAGACTCTTTGAGAATGTTCCACTTGATATAGCCTTGTGAATTTCAAGAAGGTATTTCTGGTCAGTACTTATGTCATCTACATCAACTTCACACATGTCCTCTTGAATTTCAATGGATTTGAAGTTAACTATGGGAAGCTTTTCACAGTCTGAAAGTGCTCGGCCAATTTCTCCTGAAAATGCTCTTGGTCCAGTAGTGGTACCATCCAAGTGATGAAACAGATGGCGCAATGGAAGTTCATTAAGGTGTAAAAGGCATATCAGCCACTGCAATGGCTTATTAAAGGCTTCTTCCAGTAATCTTATTGTGCCTCCAGTACTACCAGTGTTAACCACTGTCGAATCACAGCCAACTGCAACGATGTTCCCTATATCAACATTCCTTTCTTTCAAGCAATTCACTAGCGCTGTGCAAATGTATTTAGCTTTGCCACTGGAAGGTGTCACATGTGCAAAGTACAGAGAGTGTGGTTCAGATATTATGCTGATATGCTCTTCGCGTTTGGTTCTTTGGTGGTTAGAGCCATCACTCTCCTGGACTTGAATCATTGTTTTATCCTTTCTGCCATCAAAGTACAATCCCCGCATGGTTTTTGGCTCTCCTATCTGTTGTAGTTCCTTTCTCTGTTTTTGTCTTTCACGTCTTAGCTTACTTCTGTCTATAATATTCCCTTTGTCTTCGGGAGTAAGTGAGTAACAATTTTAAGATCTGCCAATACTGCAGAAGCAATAGTAGCCCCAGCTCTGTCCGACATTTTAAATCTATCACAAGTAATTGCTAATGAAGGCAGTGGCTCATGCATCTGTTGTTCTGATATTACATATTGAGTCGAGGTTGTATCTTCCTCATTATCTTCAGATATCTCTTCTAGTTGTTGAAGTTCACTTGTCTCTGTTTCGATTTGTAAGTTGGACGTATTGGTTATAGCAGCACTAGTTGTTTGTGAGGATTCCAGACGTGCTTTTTCCATTTCCTTTCGATGTTCTCTTGCTTGTAATCGTCTTGTGTGTGCTATGTCAATGCTTCCCATCACCATTATTCTGCGTGTTCGTTGGTCATTTAAAAAATCCTGCTCTTTTGGAGGGACTTTCTTACTCTTTTCACATGAGCATCTCCTAAACTCCTTACATTTGCAGGTGCAGATGTCAAACAAAGTGCATTTTGAAGAGTTTCCAAATTCTTCAAGCTGATTTTTGTACTTAGGCTGATCCATCCTTGCGTGACTTGTCTGGCTTTAATAAGGACCTGTATTTATCATGGTACACTCGCATCATCTGTAAAACGCGTGTATGTGAAACTATTGGCAAAGAGGCCTTCTTCCAAATATTTTCTACCTTTTTGGAAACTGCCTCTGCTATTTCAGAAAATGAAGGGTCCTTGTTATTCATCTGCTCCTTCACTAAATGTTTTGTGAACAGGTAATCTTTCATAATGCAGTTATAAGTTGGTAGTTGCATATCACTCATCTCACAAGGTACTTCAAATATGGCACACTTCATATGTTCTCTAGTGAAATGTTTATATTTAGTATTTGATGCCATAATATTTTTAAGAAAAATTCACAATCACAAAATATCCTGTAACATTAAAACATTATATAATTAATATATATAATATATTTTATAAGTATATATAATATATTATATAAATATATAATATATTATATAAATAAACTAAAATTATATAATACATTATAACAAGCATTTTATAATAAAATCAATATTATCTCTATATAAATCACTTTAAAATAAAGTTTTATAATATTCCGATCATATTCAAAAACTCTCCGATCAACTGAGCGACTAGGCCTACTACCTAAGAAGACAAATGTTAACACACTGTTCTAATGACTCACAGAAAGAAATTCCTTCACACCAAAACCCTCCCCCACAACATTCTGTGTAGTCTCAACATGACTCAGTTACTCTAAATTGTGTTAACTTCAGCTCTCTTGTGGCAGCTGAAGATATTAAGCATATGAAAAGGCATTTTTACAAAACGAATTCCTATCATTTACAAATCTTAATCAAACTATTAGATAATTCTAAGATAAAATTTATAATAGTTTGACAAACCTAAAATAGAAGCATTTTTTTCCTTTTTACACAAAATTGTGTTAAATTTAGCCCCCTGGTGGCAGCTGAAAATTTTAAACAAATTAACTCATATTTTGGCAGGCATATTTCGTCCACTAAATGCAACTTTTAATCACTATTAGAACTTCATACTAGAAAAAAAGTATTTTTCGCTCCACCCTAGTGTATAGTTTCACACTGCTGAAATAATCTAGTAGTAGCGAAGTATAGGGCTATTTATGCTGTTAGACCAACTTAAGGCACGGGTGGTACATGCCATTCATACAGTATACAATAATTACATACTTTTTGGGGGGGCGGCAAATTTGTTGCCAACAAGTTATCATATACACATTTTGTGATGAATAAATTTACCAGATAAATGTAATACAGTTACATATATAGGCGTTAAAGTAACGTGTAACGGTAAATCCGTTACATACTGTAGGTCTAAAATTTAATGTATAAAGGTAACTACGGCCTTTCTATCATTTAACGCGAAACAGCATCTACCGCCATTTCAATTAGCGATGCCCATCTATCGTCTCGCCTTCATGGTTTTCGATTTTAACGATTTTATGTATTTTAAGCTTGACATCGTTTTTGTTGCAACTTTGTCGCTTTAAACTAGCAAGTGCAAAATGTACTACATTTTATAAATTATCCTCTAGTTTAATTTTTGTTTTCGGTTCCATCAGTAATTCCAGTGTAACAAAAACGATATTTTAAAAACTTGAAAAGCTATCGAAATTTGGTTTTTTGTACACTGGCCAGCAATTTCATTGATAACTGTTCCGCTTTTTCTCAATATATTGTTGCCAAAATAAATGCAAAACCACTTTTTTTATGTGGAGGTCGAAATGTGACGATAAAACCCACACTAATAGACGAAGTTTATTTCCACAACAGTTTCGATGCCCACTGGCATCCTCTTCGGGTTGATACAGAAAAACGAATGAACAAAAGTGAGTAAGGAAACAATCCAGGAAAGGTAAGGAACATTCTAGAAGGCCAGAGACCATTCCCTGTAAAAATTGTGATTTAGTATATGTAGGAGAAATTGGAAGAAATGTTGAAATTCGAATTAAAGAACATAAATATACCTTCAGATGTTGTAACACTAATAACGTAATTTTTTATCGCACCAGCCAAAATAATCATGGCATAGATTGGGAATCAAGTAAGTTACTTTATAAATGTAATAATTATGTCAAGAAAAATAATAGAATGTGCATGTATAGAACAAGAGGATAATTTTAATTTGTGCGAAGGTACTTATAAGCTGGACCCTTTAATGAAATTCTTGGTCAAGAAATCCCTTCCGGTGTCGAGTAAACGGGATCTAACCTCGGTGTGAATTTCTTAATGGTCTCTGGCCTTCTATAATATTCCTTTCCTGGATTGTTTCCTTACTCACTTTTGTTCATTCGTTTTTCTGTATCCACCCGAAGAGGATGCCAGTGGGCATCGAAACTGTTGTGGAAATAAACTCCGTCTATTAGTGTGGGTTTTTGTCGTCACATTATTGCCAGTTGACCTAGTTTCTCGCTCGATCAACTGATTGCCGAGTGTAAGTACCAGGGTTGCCAAGTCTGGAGCACCAATACCAAATTTCCTTTAATTTATTACCAAATTAGACAATTTATTACCAAATTATATATACGTACAATAAATATATATATAATTTTTTTTTTTTTTTTTTTCAAATTTACTGACAAAATAGAAATGAAGCGAAACTCTTATACATACCTTACAAAACTATAAATACTATGAAATTGATCTTTTGTCTTGTGAATTTGTGATGTTCATGTTAATCATACAGAGCATCTAGATCGCCGTCATCGCCTAAAGTAAAGTCTGTAGAGGATGAGGTTGCACTTATTTGGTCATACATTTCCGCGGAAAATTTGGAAAGCATCCTTTGTTATTTTCATGTCTTTGCAACACATGCCATTCATAAAAAGATGTGTTCTAATTCTCAGGATAGCATCCACCATTTTCAGCTTCATCCGATTTCGCACCTTCGATTTAACGGCATTTGCGTGCGAGAATATTCTTTCAACATCAGCATTGCTTAGCGGAGTTGTTAAACATGCTAATGCGTATGATGACAGCTCTTTGTATGTATTGGAATTTTCCTCCTGAAAGTGCTTAACTTTTGACCAGAATTCAACTGGATCATCTGGAATACCCCCACTGAACATCTCTTCGTCAATCCATGGGTGGTACAAAATTCGGCGGTACTGCTCCTCGCATTGATCAAGAGTATTTTCGAGTAAATGCCGAAATGGAAGATCTTTAAATGCTGATCTCTATCTGAGAAAGAACACAGCTTGGAGATAATTTCCCAAGACCATCAAATAGATTGTAATTTTCGGGAAGACGTTGCTTTACCTGAGATACAAGTTCAATTAGCATGTCCTGGCAACGCTGATGTAAAACCAAATATCTTTCGTCGCCACCCGAAAGAAGTCTCTTACATTCTGATGAAAACTTTGTTCCAAAATCTACCCTTTCTTTTGACAGCAATAGACCTTGAGTACCGTACACTCGTTGATGAAGTGACCTAAAGTGAATTCCCAATTCATGGAATAGAAACGATGGACTGGCATTCATTCTTTCAAACTATGAGATAACAGGTGAAGCAAAAACGAAATACAAGTAATTGCAGTCATTAAACATTTCGCATAATAAGTGAGCTTTGTATCGGACATCTTGAGCCTTCTAAGCTAGCACACTGAAAATATGTCTTAAGCCCTAGCCAGTTCCTGAGAATGTTAGAAATGACTTTACCTCAAACTAGCCATCTAGTTGCTGACATTTTTAGGAAAGGCAAGGGCACAACCTTCCTTTCATCTCCAGTATTCAGTCTCAAACAGCAGTTTGTATGACTCACGCCTAAGTGCGCTTTTTTTTAAACCACTTTGGAACTTCACACATGAAACCTAAATTAGAAGGCAATTTTTCAAAACCCTTTTGTGCACACAGTGCTAGGCTATGACATGCATTGCATTTTAATGCAGTTAGGTGACCGTTCCTTGATACGAGACCAAAGTGAGTTCTTTTCTCCAGTCATATTATTAGCTCCATCACTAGAATACCCAATGCAGTTTCCAAGCGCTAGCCCGCTTTTAACTAAAATACGTTTAGTTGCTGCAAACAGGGCCTCACCAGTTGTTTCAGTGACCAGCACTAATCCTAAGAAAGCATTTAAGATTCTCTTCACAGTATCGTCATAGTATCGCACACAAACAAATTTTTGCCACAAGCTATATCAGTTGATTCATCAACAAGTAAACAATATTTTGTTGTCTAATTTATCTTGAAGTTCCTCCTCAAGAGAAGCTGATATCACATTTGTTATTAACATAGAACACTTAGTGCGATGAATTCGCAAATTTTCTAGTTTACTTCCTCCCCCTTCTTTTTATTATTTCACTTAAGTGGTCTATGGCAGTAACAGAACTGTGACAACTTACAGCCACCGCAAACTGCAATTCTACCACCTTCAGCTCTTCATTAAGTCCCTTTGATTGCTTAATGCAAAAACTTTGAAACAAGCCCGACTTTGCACCGCTAAGAGCTGAGGTTCGCCGTTTATCTTCTTTTGAATCGGCATGAGCTTTCAGTGTAGCCTTTCTAGGCTGTAAAACTTTAGCGCACACTTTACAAAAAGCCTGTTGAGATGATCCAATTGCTCTTTTCACCCATGGATATTCTTTTTCCCATTCACTCATTCACTACGGTACAATCGCCCGGTTTCATAATCCGATTTCCACTTTGACATTGTTGCAATTAATAAGTTATAGTTTAAGGAAAAAAAAACTTCACTCAACCGTGAATCTCGATAAACTGGCTGACGCATTAATACAACTAAGAACACCCCACCAATGAGCAATGACAAGCGAGAATTGCACGCATGCGTAATGCAGGCCGTAACTAATGCTGCCACATAAAATTTTAAAACGGCAATAAGTTCGTAACATGTTCGTTCGCATTTTCTATAACAATTCAGAGTAAGCTCCAAAGTCAGTTAAACAGTAAATTTGTAACTGCAATTTGCTTTAAACATCAGTATCGTTTTGGCAAATTTGAATGAGCATGTATAAATACTCAGGACTGAATAATTAGTAAAATTGATCGAAACTTTTAACAATGATTTGTTGTAACATGTTCATAACATGTTGTGGAATGCAATGTTTATGACAATTTTTCTCATTCTTATTTATATACAGTATTACCAAATTCAGCTCATTTCATTACCAGAATACCAAATAAATTTTTAAAATACCAAATTTGCCCAGATTTGGTAATGAATAATACCAGATGGCAACCCTGGTACGTACGCTCAAATATAGTATCACTTGGCTACTGAAGAGCGCGGGTGAATACTGGAACCAGAGTGGCCAGACGTCCGGCTGTAGGCGGACAGTCCGCCTTTTCAGCACTGTCATTAGGGTGGCCATTTCCAAAAAGGAGGACACTGCGTATGTGGCCGTACGTTTACATACATATATAAATATATATATATATATATATATATGCATATAACTGCAATGACAACGCAGTATATAAATGAATAGAAACGACATAAGTATTAAGGAACGTCTCTGCACACAGAGGAGAGAGAACGAATAAATGAAAAATGAGGCGAACCGCCTAGAAATCGAACCCAGGGCCTTCCAATTGCCGGTTGGACGCGCTACCATTATGCTACGGACCTCGATTAATCACAAATCGAAATTCTCCCACATAGGGCAGAAACCAATGCCCTTAGAGTGCACCCTCGCAAATCGTGAATATGCGCATATAACTGCAATGACCACGCAGTATATAAATGAATAGAGAATAGAGACGTTCCTTAATACTTATGTCGTTTCTATTCATTTATATACTGCGTGGTCATTGCAGTTATATGCGCATATTCACGATTTGCGAGGGTGCCCTCTCAGGGCATTGGTTTCTGCCCTATGTGGGAGAATTTCGATTTGTGATTAATCGAGGTCCGTAGCATAATGGTAGAGCGTCCAACCGGCAATTGGAAGGCCCTGGGTTCGATTCCCAGGCGGTTCGCCTCATTTTTCATTATTCGTTCTCTCCTCCTCGTGTGCAGAAACGTTCCTTAACACTTATGTCGTTTCTATTCATTTATATACTGCGTGGTCATTGCAGTTATATATGCATATATATATATATGTATATATATATATATGTTGACGTACGGCCACATACGCAGTGTCCTCCTTTTTAAATGGCCACCCTAACTGGAACTGCATGCAAGGTACCTTACACAGGTATAACGAAATGATAGTCCCCCACTGTGACGTCACTTTCATCGTGAGTAAGGTAATTAAGGAGACCAAGCTCGTACACAATATTCTGAGTTTGGCATAATGAGTCGGGTAGCATGTCATTTTTTAGTCAGTCGTTGTTGATCCGTTTGTGTGACGTCATCTTTATATTAACGCCAAGTTTGGTTTATGAATTCCAGCCTACTTTTGGATTCTTTTTATTCTCGGCTAAGAACGGGAACAGTAACAATAGTGTATTGTATTTTCTTATTTTATCAATATGTATTCTAGCTGTATTAATTAATAATGTGGATTCCATAGTTCCGTTTTGTTTTCGCAGATTCATATTTTTATGCAGCAAGCCATACCAAATAATTCTCATCATACTGAGGACATTTCTCAGTGTGAGCGTTGCAACGCGAGAGGAGCTTCTCCAAACAAACTGATTAGGACCTACCTTAGATCCACAATGAGCCAGTCTAGGCTCGGTAATCTAGCCATCCTCTCCACTGATCGTGAACTAGCCGAGTCAATTGACTTTAAAGCTGCTGTGATAGACGAGTTTGCCTCGGTAAAGGCTAGGAAGATACGAACCACACAGTCACAACAACCGCACGGTTGGTAGGCCAATGACCATTTAGAAAGGCGAAAAACAAAAGTGCAACTGTTTAATTGCAAACATATTGTACTTAATTAGATTTGTAATAGTTACTTCATGAGGCTTTGTGTTCAAATCAGCACGTAAGTTCTGAAGTGGCGGCACTTTTCATCGATACGCCACTGTGTTCAGGACAAACGAAGCACAGGTCACCCGAGAACTTCAACTGGTGCTAAAAGCAGTATTTATGTACTTTCCAGGATCGCAGTAAGTCCACAACGATCAGTGAGAAAGATTGCATATGAAAGTGGACATTCAAAAGACATCTATACACCGAATATTGCAACGTCACAAATTTCATCCATACAAGAATTACATGGGGATGATACAGATCGACGACTTAAATTTTGTGAATGGTTTAAGTCAAAATGATACCTAGCAGACTATATCAGGTTTAACGAGGCGGCGTTTCCACCTGAACGAACAAATAAACCGACAACACCGTGTACTGGGCACAGGATAATCGTCATGACGCTGTTGATGCTCATCACCAAACTAACCCAAAAGTAATGGTGTGGTGCGGCATTCGTGGAAATCTTGTTTCGGTACCAGTATTTCTGGGAGGAGGACTTAATGCCGAACAATATCTCGTTGTTGCATGATGTGTTGGAACTGTATTTGGACGAAATGCCACTAGCAGTGCGACATCGGTTTTACTTTCAGCAGGATGGAGCACCACTTCACTTTGCTCGCGAGGTGCGACGTTGGTTGAAGTTCTCCCTGGGCGACAGATTGGGCGCAGGGTCACGCGTGGCCACCAAGATCCCCAGACATCACACCCCTAGATTTTTTCTCTGGTGTCACCTTAAGTCATTTGCGTTCATTAACCGTCCACGTACCATTGAAGGCCTAAAGAAAAAATATTCGTGCCGTTTGTACCAAATCGCACCAAAGACTTTGGCACGTGCGCCTTTAAGTTTGGAACATCGTATCAACATGTGGAAACAACAAGGACATCAATTTGAACCTATGTTTTCATTAATTTTGTAAATTTAATTTAAAATAAATGACCGTCTTTGGCGTTCTGATAACATAAATGGGGTAACTTCGACCATTTTAAAATTCATAAGAAATATGTAACTTCGTTGTATTAACCAACTGGGATACCGAATTCCCTCCCAAATTTGACCAATATTGTTTCTGCAACGTCCGTAGTTATGGTATTACCTCCCGCCAGATCCCGTAAAAGCGACGACAATGTTCGGAGTCAAACACCGTTTTACGATAGCGGTACGTTCCCTCCGTCACATGACCCAATCATTACTTTCACTGTGCGTATCTGGAGGTACTACGTAAATCTCTCTTTCATACCTTATTCCTATCGCGCTCCAACCAGATCCGCCCGACTGCGACGTAATATATTCTATTACGTATCAAGCATCGTGACCACCCCATAAAAAATGAGAAATGGGTTTCGGAGAGAATGAAAGTGAGAAAAAAAATCTACATTAAAATATTTCGAGTATGACAAATACAGAATTCAATCGCTCCCCCACCCCCGTCCAAATTTTAAGAAAAATTTAAAATTTTTAAAACTTCTAAATTGGCATATTTTTTGGTACGAATCCTTTAATTGTGTTATGCCATTTAGCTCTAAAGAAAAAAAAGTTCCAGTCCGCAAGACAGTTAAATAAACTAAAAAGGGGCGATAGTATAGAGTCCTTATTGGCGAATTTCTAATGGATATACGGTCTATAGAATTTAAAAATACTGCATCATCCACTCAGACTCGTGACAAATTTACGGACGTTAACTTTGCGAGTGAATCTTCTCTTTTGAACCACCACGTTAATGCACCATGTTTTGAATCGGTTCAAGATAAAAAATATTTTATAAAAACTAAAAAAAATGGCCCCCGACTCATCCTATTTTTTTTTTTTTTATAACTTCCCACTGAAAGGGAAGAGCGGGCGCGCGTTCGAGACGAAACATTTTAAATGGGAAGACACATGAATATATTAAAAGATAGAAAAATACAAAAAGCGACAAAATCAAGTTTTACTGCGATAAATTCAATTTCATCATGACGCTTCGTCCAAATAGGAAATTTCATATATACATGACTAAGGGCGGCCGCACGCGGGATCGTCTCGCGACTTACGACTGAAGACTGGGGTCGTCTTGACTAGTCGCGCATGACTTTCATTTACAGAATGGGAGCCCCGTACACTGCAGCGACCGCGACGCGACTCCCAAGAATCGCGTTGCGGGGGCTCCCATCCTGTCAATGTAAAATCACGCGCGACTCAATCCTCTGTGCAGCCGGCCTAAATAAGTCCAAAGTATTAAATATACAAGGAAAGAAATGAGGATTCAGTTTCTATAGAAAATAATTAAAAGAAAAAGACTTGGTCGTTTCCCAAAAAGGGATCGAGAAATGCCATACCGTTCATTTTATTTTTAACAAACACTGAGAAAAAAGTAAAGTTAATTCGATAATTTGAAATCTTTTCCAAATATTTTCCAAGAGCAAAGAGTCTCAATGACATTTCCTTTACTCCCTTCATGAAAGGAAACGAGTCAAAATCACCGAACAAATTCACTTAATCCAATTATGAAAAAAAAAACCTTTATTACGCTTTGTAATGCGAACCAGAAACGGCAAAATGGTTGGTGCTGACTGGATTATAAAAGCTTTTCAATATCATCTGCTATGTTTATAGTTTCAAATCGCTTGCTGTATCTGAAAACCAAATTATTATTATTATTATTATTTATTATTATTATTACTACTTATTGTCTTAAAACCTTCCTAATTTTTTAAGAGTATTTGTTACTAAGAAAGGTTTGAAACTGAGCAGGCACAGTCCAATATTGTTCTCGTCTGGCAAACGAGAAATGGATTGTGGTTGCCGGCACAGTTTTCAGCAAATAGCGATTCTGTTCTTAAATTAGTATTAATTTAAAAATGAGATTCTCGTTCAGATATTCTTTTTTGCCTCGTTTCAAAATGTAAAGTATTTGTCGTGTAACCAATACGATAGGAGTTTCATCCTCTTTCGGAACGATTAAATTTTCACACACGTCTTAGTACAGCAGCAGCGACAAGACATGGATTTTAAATTGTACACGTCTAGAAAATAAAATTTGAAACTAAAATGCCCAATTCTGACTTCTGGTGCTTTCAGGTTAACGGGAATACCCAACAGCCCGCCATCAAACTTATGTATTTTTGCTCTCGTTATTTTCGTTTAAACTAACGAAAATATCACAACTTAGCCTAACCAATTATCAAAGGCGTACAGTTGACCTAACCGGGGATTTTCAGTTATATTAACCTGTTAGGTCAATTGAACGCCCTTGATGATTGGTTAGGTTAAGTTGATATTTTCGTTAAACGAAAATGACGAGCAAAAATACAAACAGTTTGGTGGCGGGCTTCTTTCTAGAAGAAATTAATGAATCTGGTCGCCAATGTTTCGCATATATTACATTCTCTCCAACACACGAGCTTATATCGGTATGAAGTCTGACTGGCCTAATTGGATTAACAAAGTAGAACCTACATAACAGCTTGTAAAAACTGTTCCTCTGTTTAATTGCTACTAGTAATTTTAATCTTTTATTATGATCCAAATCCCAAAATTTTATTTGAATTTCAGCACCAAATACGTTATCAAAAATCTCATTTCCGGGGATTCGGAGTGAGGGGGCAGAAACAATCCGGGTGTAAAGTGAAAAAGGTAATGAAAAGGAGAAAAGGCAGAAAGTAAAGCACCAGCACCAAATACTACAAAATAAAATGCATAATTTCTACTTCAAAATTCTAGACTTAAATAAATTTCATTTTACCTAACTACAAAAGTAGTTACCAAGAGAAAATTGAAATGGAGGGAAGTGTGTGTGTTTGAAACGTGATTAATTATTATGTAAATACAGAAAATAAAATTACGTTGATCTCCATTTGGTGAAAAAATCGAATCTGAATTTCCATCTTATGGAAACCAATAAAGACTAAAATTCCGAAGAAAGGGTCTCACCTCATGACTGGCTTTCCTTCCGTGTCAATGAGAAACTTTTCGAAATTCCAGCCGATGTCGGAACGAGACACGGGAGACCAAATGATGTATTTTGGGTCATCTATGAATGAAACGCAGTCGTCGGCGGGTAAAGGAAGTTTCTCTTTCAAAAACTGCGGAAAAAAGTTTTTATAAGCATTTACTGTATTTTTAAAACTAGAAAAGTTTTGAAACGAACAAATTTCTTGCACGGGGGCGTGATGGCGTATTGTGTAAGTTTATGAATACTAAATTGGGGGTTCAAGTTTTTTTTTTAACCCTTTGACGACCAGTATAAGTTTCTTTGAACTTAAAAGTTTAAGTTATTATTATTTACAATTAGACATGTTAGTAACTATAGTCGCTTAAATGACCCGTTTTTGGGTTAATTTTCCGACAACTAAACGATACCTATATAAACACGTAGATTTATTTGTAGAAACGTAGCATGTCCCTCGGTCCTCAAAGGGTTAAAGAAAGTTTGAAATGGAAAATGTATAACTTCATCAGTGATAGAGTTGGTGGCAAGTATCACAATAGCGGCTTCTTTCCTTTTAAATCTCTCCTCCGCCCTCACATTCATAAGCAGCACTATCTTTTTACTACTAAATTAATTTAAAACGTTTTATCAAAAAACCCCATTCTGCCAATAAAGAATATAACTTGTTCGCAAATGGTAGTTATATGCTGTAGACTATATAGAGTAAATGTTTTATTCATCCATAGGCCTTATTACATCCAGTGTATGCTCCTTTTATAATGGAATTTATGTAACGATTTGTACATAAAGTAATTTACCCTTTTCTATATTTCTCTCTCGACTTTATAACACCGACATACAATATTCCACATATAAAGGCATTTTAAGTATAACCGCATTTAATTAAGATTGAAAAACAAAAGGGAGAAAAGTGTAAATCTAGGACCCAATGGGGCTCGAACACGTGTCGAGTGGTTTCAGTCAGCTCTTCTGCTAATCCCGAAATCCAGACCCTCCCCACAAAAATGTTCGTTAGATTAATATCTACGCTGTTTGACAGTGCTCCCTTGAACTCCCTCGTCTTTATAAAAACTTTTTATTGGTGATTCTAATAATTTGGCCAGGATCTGTGTGTGTTTTATTATAAAGGTGGGGGAGCATGGTCAAACAAGGCTTGAACGAACTTTTTTTTTTTAGGTGGGTTGGGGGTGGGCGGGGGTGCTGGATAATGTGGTCGGTCGGAGCGCTGACTCAAACCACGCAGGGCGGATTCGAATCCCACTAGCTCCTAAGTCCCTACTTTCATGCCTTTGTCCTGTCCACGGGTCTACGTTGTAACCAGTGTCTATCACCGCTTCCCGTCGATCAGCGAAGTTTAGCGACAATGGATCTGGGTAGCAGCAGCTGGATGGGACACCGTCCTCCGCGTCTAAATTATGTAACGACCCTAGTTCAGATCCCACGAAAAGCTGTTGTAGATCCTCTCCGTCACTCGACCTCAGATGTTGAGGTGGTTATAAACAACCCCCACCAGTACAGTGGCTCGTCCACAACGTTCAGCATCGTAACTTTAGTCGCATAACATTAACATTTATTTTTAAGGTTTCTTTTTAACGAAACTTAAACAGGAACTAATATAAACTGCTAAAATTTAAAGCTCAAAGATGTACTTACAAAAAATAAATCCGTTAACAAAATTTGATTAGTTTATTTACAATTTTTGGAACGATTACTTTTCCGGTCGATAGTATTTGAAATGAAATACAGGGTGTTTCAGGTCGACCCTAGAAATATGAAAGTGCAGATGGAATTCAGTTTGAACATTTACTAATAAATTTTCCATCTACACTTCCATATTTCTAGGGTCGATCTGACACTATTACCTGTTCAAATTCCACAAGACCTTATCCACGCAGAGCTACAGTAGATAACTGTCTGCATAAATAACATTTTCCTTTTATCTATCTATCTCGGGGGGGGGGCAGACCTCGAACTTTGGCTGTAAAATCCAAAGTTATGGTCAGATTTCATTATTTTTTTCACTAAGGTGAGCAGATTTCAAAGAAAACTAATGAAAATTACAGATTTATTGAACATTTCTTTATGCCACTGGAAATTCTCCATTTACACTACTACTGCATTGTATGTGCAGATAAAAAGTTACAAAGTACTCACAAATGGTGCTACCTTGATGTTAAAAAAAACTGCTCGATATGTTTACCACGAACTTCAACATTTTTCAGTTTCGGACGAAACTCATCTATGGCTTCATTGATTTGTTCTTGTGGTAAGCTCATCCCATTTTTCCAGCTGTCGTAAATGAGCGACATTCCTAACTTTGACCCGATAAATTCTCTGTGGCAAATTTTCCCAAAGGCCGTAATCGACAGGATTTAAATTAGGACTGTTTGGTGGCCAAATTTAATACCGCTACCTGGTATTATTTTGATATCTCGTGTTTTATCGATTTTTTTGAGAAGCTTGTCCAAACCTGCGGCAGTTGGCTTACGTTAATTAAAATCGCTTTAATTATCAACTTGAACCTATGATTAGCAAGATTTTGAGTATTCGCCATTAATCCAATTTCTCAGCTAAAATACTAAAAGATGGCATACAAACCATAAAATTACCTAGCCCTAACATACTAAAGTTTCATGGTTCTATGTACCAGATTTGCCGATATATGAAGGATTTAAAAGGTCCCTTTATTTTGCCGACGCGATATATATCATAAAAGTTGAAAGGTAAATGAGAACAAGGAAAATGGTTATTTATGCACACAGACTTATCTACTGTAGCTCTGCGTGGACAGGGTCTTGTCGACGTTAGTGAGAAAACTATTATTAATAATTTGTGAATGAATGATTGTGAAAATTCTGAAGATACGTGTTGTGTAAATCTTCGTGTCTGCAGATCTTTTACGGAGTGCCATAGAATAGCCTCAGTTCACGTACAAAATGAAGACCTACCACTTAAAATTTATATAAAATCCTCGTTCAAGTCGTTTTGATATATTTATTTAACTAGACCATAAAAAGTTACAAAATCATTACGAATAAAATTTTGCATCTCATTTAATTACTTTCCGTAAGAAAATAACTGGTCGCAAATATGAGATAAAAAAATGGTTTGAAATATATTGGCAAGTTCATTATCGTCTAAAGATTAGGATTTCCCAGAACCAAAAATACTCGTACGATTAACTGTCAAGTTAGTTTACTAGTTAGTTTAATGGTAACTTAAAATTTTAAATCTGTCTAATAGTCTAAAGCTATTCTCATTGAAATTCACCCTCACACTACAGTATCAAAATGAAAAGCAAAGTGCTCACCATAATTATAATTAGCCTCTTAAATTAGATTTTCCTCAGTCGAGCTAAGACAAACGGAAACCCTAATTTAGCTTTAAATTTAAACGAGCAGATGTAACTACTCAAGTAAAATTTGTTTTAGTTTCATACATATTCCCATTCCGTTTTCTACCGTGCATGCGGTTTTCTAAGTTTTAAACCCGAAACTATTTTAATCAATTACTTTCAATACTTATCACTGACAAATTGATTTAATAAGGGCTAAAAATGCATTAAGCCTATATTGGGATTGGCTGTGATGATGCAAATACTAAAATCTCTTACAACACACAATAATTTTAAATTAACGAGTTTCTTGAGTACTTAAATTACGCCAAAAACATGGTCGAGAGAGACTCAAAAAAAAATCTAATTTGAAAGTATTACTTAAAATCCAAACGTTTAGTCTTCTAACCCAGATTAAAAAATAGTTACGTATTTCTCATTTTCTTTCAGCACGAGTATACTGTAGTACGTTCCATTCCGAAACAAAGGCCAAACACAAAAAAGAACCACAAATAATAAAATACTCTTTTTTCTTTTAGTCTTAGCTGTGAATAGTTTTTATTATTGCTCGTTCCAGCACGCGTCTTACTTTTATTTCTGTTATAATTTTTAGTTTTTTGTTAAATTTATTATTGTTTGATTTATCTTACCGTTTATTACCTTCAAGGAATCACCTGAAGATCAGGGCCCCCAGCCGCCTTTAGTTAGCTTTATAAGGCTAACTAACGAAAATATCACGACCTAACCAAACGTCAAGGGCGTACAGTTGACGTAACGATTGGTTACGTTAGGTCGTGATATTTTCGTTAGTTAGCCTTATAAGGCTAACTAAATAAAGAAGGCTGGGGGCCCTGATCTTCAGGTGATCCCCTTCAAAAACATTTTACTATTTTATGGGTTTTATAGCCTGCTAATAAAGCTTATAATAAAATGAGAGAAGATACACAACTTCTCTTCCACTTCTCCAAACAATTATATAATGGATGAGACTTCTCGAAGGGGGATCGAGAAAGCCATTCTGGTTCCCATACCAGACCCCAAACATTCAAACCCCGCAATCTATTCCTTTTAGCTCTTTTGGGTCTTCAAATACTTTCTTCTAATTGAAATACCTTGAATACGGGATGGGCGTTCGAACCATTAACGTCGACTTTGGCGAATATTTCCGCTTTCGGGTCGAAGTTATTGCCGGGCCTTACAGCTCTCAACGAATTCAAAATTTCGATTCCAGAAGAATTTTCCTATTGAAACGGTGAAAAGAAATTTTTCTTTGGGGTAACAAGTTTCTTAAATTTAAAGGATAAATAATAAAAGAAACTGCAACTGGACGGTTGAAAACCAGACTAATCTATTTGAAAAAATATTTAACTTTTTTTTTTCGCTTAAGCAGGTGATCTCTCAAAGATCACTTTGTATCGCGGCACCCGCGAAGAAAATGTATATATTTCCTTGCGGATATATCTACAGACGATCTGTATAAGTAGATCAATCTGGCTTCGAGCCGTCAAACTGATGATTATTATATACAGATATACGGGGGATGCCCATAAATTATCTTTACAAGTTTAATTTGTAAAAGTAATTTATGGTCATCCTGTCCTATAACTTCAAACAACTGGACTATTTTATCAGATACCGTATAAAACGCGAGGCATATATAAATGGATGATGGAATTTACGTATTACAAGAGAAAAGTGATAATTTTAAAAGCAAGAGTCTATAATGAAAATCTCTGAAAAGAAAAATAAGAATTGCATTCTTTACTTGTTTAAAACAAAAATAGCTTATAAAGGACTAACTCTCATGGACGCCAAACTAAATTCAGTTTGGGTTAGGAGTAAAAAAAACAACTCCAGGACTATCAGGTGTCAATCTTGAATAATACAATAAAAGCAGCTGTAATTATCGTAAAAATAAAGACTAAAATAAAATTAGTTTTTGTAGAGAAGAAATTGGATACAGACATACATTTAAGTAAAAAACTTCATTATTAATTAATGAGAGTTTTGGAACTTTCAACTTTAATTAAATAACACCCTTCACAAACTGTTTTACAGTTTAAAATGTCTAACTTTTCGAAAACTTTTGCAGTGAAGTCTTTCGCTCCGAAATCTTTCTTTGTGTGGGGATAAAAGTTTTAAGCCATTTTTTTCCACCTCGACAAAAGAAAGTACAATAAATTTTTTAAGTTAGGTCAATAAATATAGATTAGGTTTTCTAATCTCGTAGCTTTATAAAGGTTCTTAAATCAACTTAGAAAGTTTAATAAGGAGAATTATTTTCAATGAAAAATATATCTTAGTACGGTAGTTATTAGCGTACTAGTATAGCTATAGTAAGATAAGTTTATGCCTATTGATCCCCTAACCAAATAGCTTATAATGGGCCCCATATTAAATAATTAAAGTAGCCAAGAGAACTTTCCAGCCATTTTAATTAAGGTAAGCATTTACGGCTGCGGGGGTTTTGCTCCGAAACGGCTGAAATTGAACAAATGAGCCTCCAGTGTATTGTTTGTATCGGTATCATCATTTTCCTTAATAATCCGGGTCAGCTGGTACTTAAATGCTACATTATTTACCTGGTGGCCGAACTGGTTGCAGGGAAAAGCTAGGACGACCAACCCAGAAGAGAACGTCTCAATGAGCTCGTTCATCTGGGTGAAGTCCCTGGTGGTTGTTCCTCAGAGGGAAGCCGTGTTCACAACCAGAATGAGTTTCCCACAATACTGACTGAATGACACTTCCTCTCCTGTCAACCATAAAAAAGACATTAGACAAAGTTCATATAAAAGCATCTTATCTCGCTAAATCCGGAGGAAATTAAACGAAAAATGAAACGATTTAGAACTGAAAGCCGTTTATCAAAATTAAATAAAACTGATAAATTATGAACCAGATTTTAAAACTATTAAAATTCAGATGTTTATAAGTGGGTGAATAATACGGGTTTGAGGAAATGAAAAGCGTGTAATTATTAGGGATACACCGAGGCATCGGTAGATATGTAGTCGGACACTTTGCCGATGCATAGGTAATCGGTTTTTATAGCATTTAATCGGAACCGATTAATACATTTTATGGCTTTTTGTCATCTGCCAATAATAAGACACGCCAAGGAAATAATTCCCTCTCTAGTTCATCTATTTTTAGTTTTGTAATCTGGGGAAAATTGAAGTCTCTGTAATTTCACATTATTAATTTGATAAACTGCACTCGACAGCCAATCTGCGGGTTTTGATGAACACTGTTTACGCAAAATAAAACCCCACTCTAATAGACAGTATTTCCACAACAGTTTCGACGCCCACTGGCATCCTCCTCGGGTGGATACAGAAACACGAGTGTTTCTGTATCCACCCGAGGAGGATGCCAGTGGGCGTCGAAACTGTTGTGGAAATACTGTCTATTAGAGTGGGGTTTTATTTTCATATTTTGACCTTCACGTAGAAAAAAAGTTTTTTGCATTTACTGTTTACGCAATTTTATATTGGTAGGTACTGTATTTTAGCTTCCAATTGCTCCACAATTACAAAAACTAAAATCCTGAAAGCGTTTCCTCCGCATATTAAACTATAGACTTTGTTAATAATTCTCTTTCACAATGAAACAAACGCAAACAATTTTCAGCTTTCACAACTAAAAAATGTATTTTTAGCTATACCAATGACAAATCTTAGGAGAATAAAAAGTTTCCTTAAAGGATACACGTAAATTACATAACTTCTGTATAACTAAAATAAAGCTCTAAAGCTGTAACCAAGACACTAACTTCTGTTCATTATGAGAACCAAATTTATTTCTAGATATTTCCATATGTAATGAAACGACTCTCGCTTTCCAGGCTGATTGATGATGGGGATGAGATATGATCAGGGCTGTGGAGCTGGCACCAAAATCTTAAGCGCCGGCTCCGGCTACAGCATTTTCAAATTTCCGGCTCCGGCTCCACTCAGCATATATTAATGATTGATAAATATCTTGAAATTGTACCTTGCTACTCAGGCCATAAGCAGGCAGCCACACAAAACATATCACATGATTCATCAGGCTACTTTTTAAAATTTAGACCAAAGCCTGTTGCAGCTATTAATCTAAATTCTAATGACTATAGCTATGCCTTTGTGGCTTTTTTTTTATCATTTATTAATAATAATATTACCTACACCTTTCATGACAAAAAAATGTTTTACAAAAAGAAAAAAAAACCTTATTCGTTTGTATTATAGAATGTTTATTTGGAAAATGTAGCCTTTTAAAAAAATTAAAATAATTTTTATTACTTTTTATACATCTTCATTACATGCCTGTCCTCAGAAATAAAATGGCTTCTGCTAAGTCATCCTTCATTGATGCTCTTAAATCAGATTTCACTATTCTCAGTGCTGAAAAGAGGCGTTCTACACTGACTTGTGTGGGTGGTAGAGCTGATACAATACTAGCTACATTCCTTATAATCTTTGGATATGAGGGTATGACATCGTCAACTGTCAGTTTAGAGGAGCGGTTGTATTTTTCTACTTCCTTTAATTCAGCATAGAATTCTTGCTTGAATTTGGTTATTTTCATCTGTGGAGGATTCTTCAATTCTACTTTGAGACGTTTTGCATTTGATCTATCTATTCTGTCCAAATATTTTGTGAAATCTTCCTCATCATTTGAAGAGGATGATTGGTTGGTAATGCTGCTATCTTCTTCATTCTGGGCGTCTGGTTTTTCAGATACCAGCTTTTCCATGCGCAATGCAATGTCATAGAGGGCCTCTTTTCCTTTAGCTTTTTGATCTTCATTTAATAGAACTCTGTTCATTGGGTCTATGTAAACAGCAGCTAATACAATTGCATTTTCTAATAGTCTTCATCGAAGAAACAATTCCCTCAGCAAGTAGTCCTCCTGTTTGATTGAGACGAAATATTAATTCTTTCCATGCCAACAAGAAATCACCAGAAGTTAATTCTTCTGTTTGAAACTTTTTAGTGACAGCAAAAGGGTAACGAAGCAGAACTTCTAATTGGGTCAATTGCATCCATTCATTTTCAGTTAGAGACATTTTGATTTGCCAGGTCTTCAAGATGTGGTTTCAGATCAAGCAAACGCTTAATCAAATAGGTGCTGCCCCACCGAGTATCTTGATCTAAAATAGCTCCCATACCTGAATGTTTCTTCACAATGGAATCTATTTTTGGTGTTCTGGCTGCAGTGGCTACCTGTCTGAACTTGCTGATCATAGTTGCTACATGTCGTTCTTTTAATCCAGCCCTTATCGCTAACTGCAATGTATGCACAACACAGCGCATGTGTTGAATATGAAATAGCATAGTGGCTTCTTCAGCAATATCATCTAGAACTTCATCTTGTTCTGTCACTATCATTTCATTTGCAGAATCAATTTCAGAAATGTCATCTTCATTTTCCATTATTTCCTTAGGAACTGTCCCTCTATTTAGTTTTTCAATAGTGCTTAGCATATTCGAAGCATTGTCAGTGACAATACATAGAACTTGTTCTTTTTATTTTAAAATCTTTAAGACAGTTTCGACTAACTTAGAAAGATATTCACTGGTGTGATGTGCATGTGTATTCCTTACTGCCAGTGTCCGAGACCTTTTTATTGTTGTCATCTATATATCTCACATTAATGGCAAAATAATTAACTCTATGGCGAGTGCATCCATCCATTTTGAGGAACACAAAGCGCTCCTTAAGAGTTCTTTGAAGTTCTTCCTTTTTGTGTGTGGCATCTTCAATCACAATCTTTCTAATGCTATTTCTATCCAAAGAAACTTGGAGTTTACTGGCCATTTCTCCATTAAGACCTAAAAAAGCTGGTGTTGAGGAAAAAGATAAAGGTATACTATTTTTTACCACCATTTCTATGATGTACTTCTTGAATTTATCCGAGGTCATATTTACAGTAACTTTATTACTAGGAAAGAAACTTGTTAATGGTGATATTTGCAATTGTCCCCCAGGACAAATTTTACTTTTAGTTGAGGTGGATGCTTGACTTGCTTCACTGTCTTTCTTATTAACAATTTCTAAAATTCTTGGATGAAATCGTTGTAGATGTCTTTTTAAATTTGATGTCTTGCCAGTCTGGGTTGGTACTTTTGTATCATAGCTTGTACAAGAACTAATTTTAGTTTCACATAATTGTTCATTATTTTCTTTCTTACAGTGACAAATGAAATATTTTCCATCTGTAGAAACTGAAGTATTCAAATAATGCGGACTTTGTTTGAGATCTAGTTGTCATTATGAAAGGGCTCAAAAAAAGATGAAACAAACTTAATATTTTCAATTTTAAAAAATTAAGCTTACTAGTTTAAGTTTCTAAAAATTAACACATTTCCTGAAAAAAAATTAAGTCCAATTAGAAATCATTCAAAATAAAAAAAAATTGCATAAAAAAGTTTGTATCTAAATATGCACACACTGTATTGGGCTGGAGCCGGAGCCGACACATTTTTTATCAGCTCCAGCTCCACAGCCCTGGATATGATACTCAAAGTTTCTTCATTACCACCATCAGAGGTGGATTAAGACACCTCGGGGGCGCCCGGGGCAATGAAGAATGTGGGAGCCCTTTTCTATAGCTTTTTTTTTTACAATACATAGTACACTTACACGAATTACACGTACGGTGCTCAGGCTAATTGAGAGAAACTTAAAGAACCTTAATAGTATTTTGCCGTTTGCCAAAACCACACAGTATTAAACAAACTTTACTTTAGGGCCTATAAAACAAAATGTCAGTTTGTGTACTGTCATATTTAATCAAAGTAGTTTGCGAAATCTCGAATTATATCATCCAAACTCGGTTGATTGGCCAACTTGGGAGCCTGAGGCTTCAGCCTCAATATCTTCTGTGATAATCCGCCACTGCTCACCATAACGATGAATTTTCCTTTCTTTTAATAAAGATAAGCATATAATACAACTTAAAAGTTCCTCTCCAGAGATGCTCTCATTTTGTCTTTTGGGGCTATTTTTACTTTATAATGAAACTTTCTTTCCCATCTCCAAACTTTCGGCATAAAAAATTTAGTTAGTTCAGAGTTCACTGCCTCCGCTGTATATTAAAAAAAAAATTCTAACTTAGAGTTAACGACATTTTTTTCACGTACATTTTGTCGACTTTCTGTAGTTAAATTAAGTTAGGTTAAGTTAGGTTAGGTTAGGTTAAGTTTATTAGATTAAAGTGTCGATATTGAATGTTCATTGTACGAAGCATCTACGGGTCCAGCTAACTCCGCTATGGCGTCATAGATACTGTATAAGATGATTAATGGGTGCTTTGGAGGACAAATATAGGACTAATTATAATTATACATACATATATACATACACACACACAAGTACTCTAATATAACGTTTGCAACCTAAGCTATTTTGGCTGAAACTAATTAGCTTCAGTAAATGAACCTAAAGCAGCTTACCCCTCTCGCTTTCAATAGGCTTAAGTCTAGCATATCTTTTTAATAATCATGATTAATAGACTTGCTATAAAAATGAATCGCCAAAGATATGAATGAATATTTGCACTTTATTTCAACAGAAAATTAATCACGAAAATTAAAAATAAAGCTTTTCAATATTTAGTTTAAACAAAAAAATAAATAAATAAAAATAAGCAATACAAACTGACCGAATGAAGATGCTTTACAACGTCTGGCCGCAAAATACTATTACCGGTATTAGTTAATCAAATTAGGATATATCTAGATATTTACTATTGCATAGGACTATTTTTTTATGTATAAGAAAAATCAAGCTACATTATTAATATTTAAAAAACTTCATATTTTTATATTTTTAAAAAGTGTCGTTAAAACGTGTCTGACACTTATGATAATGATAATTAACTGACAAAACTGTTTACAGCGAAAGTAATCAAATAAAAAATAAGTGTAATAGGCCACAATACGACGTTGGAAAATAATAATGATTTATAGGACATCTGAAACCCCTTATCCGATACATCAGTTTAAAAATTCGAAATAATCGGCTGATGAATCGACAATCGGTAATCATCCATCCCCATATCTAAATTACAACCCTGAAAAAAAGATTTATAAAAAAATAAATCGTTATTGGTAAAAATAATATAAAACTTTACAATATTACAATAATTTTTACAGATTATAGGTATATTTATTTCTACAGAGATAGTAGGGTCCTTAATATTACCCACCCACTCAACCACGACCACCTTTGCTACACGATGTAATTGTTTAGATTTCTGATACACAGTATGTACAGCGATTGTCTGATTATTTATTATTAAGATGTAGGCCATTTTGAATGAAATTGTCCCAGCGTCATCTGTTAACGTATCAGAACGATAAAAATACTTAAATATTTGCACGAGATAGGTAGGTCTATAAAATCAATAACCGTCATATCTGGTGAAAGGTAGGCGTAAAATTAGTCTGCTTGTGACATCAAAAGTAAAGAAAAGGCGGCCATATTGCATCTTACGCTAAAGTAAGTTTATTGGACTAGGATACTCGTTCACGAGTATCAGTCCTATCCTCTTCTAACTTAATGAGAGCCAATGAGTGATTCAAGGACATGAACCTAAATGAGCAAAGACGAAGCTGTCGCATACAGTACGAAACATGCTCAGTTTAAGTTAGCTTTTCATATGGGGGCAGCCTGACCTTAAACTTAAAAGCTTTAAATTATGTTAAAAAAAATGGGAAACATTTGCAACAAAAAGAAAAATATCATTACTGGCCCATTTCCTTCCCTAAATTCTGAAAAGCAAAGTTCAATTTTATAAGAATTTAGACTGTATTAACGAAATATAAAATAAGGACCTATTTAGAACTACGGTGTCCGTGTAGGCTGTACCTTATCAGTTTCATTAGCACTTCAGAAGAACCAATATTAGACCAAGTTTATTTCTGCTTTGAAATTATTATTATTAAGCTTAGTGTTTTCCACCGAAAGTGCATCTTTATATCAGCACGAGCACTTAACTTCGCCTAAGTTCATAATAATATTTCTGAAGCTATGGTAGATATTGGTCCCGACTCCTACGTAGGTAAGAAGTGGTGGCCCTCGAATGGAAACCAATTGAGTAACATTCTTGAAATTAATGTAAATTTTTAAATTCATTAAATGAAAACATTTTCATGAACATAGGCCTATATGCTTAATGGGGGCAAGTATTATTACCGTTTGAAGTGAATCTGTTTATTAGGGCTGACCAGAAAATGAACGTGTACCCTATTGATTCAGAGTTAATACAAGAATCGCTCACTCTACTTTTCCTTTAGTGTGAAATTCAGACTAAAATACTGAACAATATAGCTACTCTAGATCTCAAGGACAGCAGTACGTAAAACAGACCTATCGCTAAAATTAATGTGGAAGGAAGGTTGAGAATTATAGGCTCTAACCTATTAATCTAGATTCAATTATATATATATATATATACAGGGTGGGCCGTAAGTTTCCATACATAGGAAAATTTAAATTATGGTCTTCACGTGCGTCGGTATTTGGATCAGCAGTTTCCGGATGCTTGGATTGGTCGGCGTGGTCCTGTGGAGTGGCCTCCCAGATCCCCAGATCTCACCCCCCTTGATTTCTATCTTTGGGGGCACTTGAAGGCCATGGTGTATCAGGAAAAGATACGAGACATAAATCATCTAAAGAAACGTATCACCAACGCCATTACAAGCATAACGTCAACTGTGCTAATGCGTGTTCATCAACAGTGGGGAACACGTATTGAAATGTGTGTTCAAAACAATGGCAACCATGTAGAGCATATATAATAAATAAAATGGTTGTCCATAAAAAAATGTTTATTTTTCCTATGTATGGAAACTTACGGCCCACCCTGTATATATATATATATATATATATATATATATATATACATACACACACACACACATGTACCTCGGGTAACTGGTTTTGCTTTCGCCAGAATTGTTCATTCTGACGAAGGTGAAGCTTGTGATTCAACTTAAACCTACACCTTAAAGTGGAATCTGAACCACGACCCAACACAGGTGGTCAGAAATTACAATCCTCACCCAGACTCTATTTCACAACCTCCCGATCAGCAGCCCAGTGTCTTAACTACTAGGCTACCCAGGGTACCTATTTATCTACCAACCAATTTTACTGCAAGGAAATAAAATATATATATCTACCATCTATATACATGTATATCTATATATAAAAGCATGTTTGTTTGTCTGTAAAAGAAAGCAGCCATGAAAATCTTGAGCTTCACATTGTAAGATTTGTGAAGCTTAAAGATGTTCATGACTAGTTTTATTGTCCAAATAATTGAACCCCCAGTAATTGAGAGGCCTGATAGGAAAGAATGCAGCCATGACCAGCTTTATAGTTTTGTTCGTTTGTTTGCTTGCTTGCTTATTTATTTCCACTCAGAGTGGTCCCCCAATTATTGGGGGTTCAATTATTTGGTCAATAAAACTATAGTCATGAAAATCTTTAAGCTACACAAATCTTGACAACGTGAAGCTCAAGATTTTCATGGCTGCTTTCTTTTCTTGCAGGCGCCCCCAATTACTTATGCGTCAAAAGCATACTACAGCATCAAATAAAATTATCTACGCGAGACGATCAAAAAGCTGCGGAGGGATCTCAAGATGTAGCACTTCATTCATCTTTAAGGCTTCGTAAAACTCGTGAAGAAACCTTAATAAGAAAGAGATAAAAACACCACACCACTAAACGTCTAATTCAAACTTCTGATGAAGCGGAAATTAGGCGAGAAAAAAAATAAAATGTTAAATTCATCTGTTAGGATGAAAGAAGAGACTAGAAGAGCAGGCGATAGAGAGGATAGAATAGCTGTAAGAATGGGAGAGACTGCTGAAGAGCTTTGACGAGAGAAAAAGATAAAAATAGTAATTTAGTGATCAGCCCACCCCAAACAAGTGCTGGACATAAACATCTAGTGTGTATATATGGGATTGGAGACACCAATTGATCAAGGAAGTACTCCGAGGGGGGGACGTTAGGCAAGAGAGGAGTGCTGAACTGCCGTTCCTCCTTAGCTGATCTTTTCCCATGTCTTATCTATCTACCGTGTGAGCAGTCCAGCATGGTCTCAAACACACACTTCTCCCTCTATTTCTCACTACACATGCATGCATCCATCCATCTTGGACACTAGATAATCTTTTCAATAATAAAAAAAGGCAACCTTTATGCTTTTCCTTCTATGAACAAGGGGGGGTGGGTGGAGGCATTCGCCCTTGGCCCATACTTCCTGCATTAAAAAAAATTACAATTTTCTGGACATTTACAGATTGCTGTTTCTGTTGTACGGTACTACAGCATCATGTTTAGGTCATAAAATCAGTTTATAAACGTAGTAGGCCTTAACACAGCACCTATATTGCTCTGAGGATAATGTGTACAGGAAAGTTTGAGTGGAACTTTATTGAACTCGTGGTGGACCGGATGTCAGTTTTTCAACATCTGCGGATGTGGATATTTAGTTAATTTATCAATATAGAATTATGAATATATGACAATTTTTCAAATTTCGTGATATTACTATTATGGCAGGCAATGCATAAGAATTAAAGTTAATATTTTCATTATGATAAAAATAACTTTCAAGAGTTTCAGCCACAGAAAATTCAATGAAAAGTTTCATTCAATTTTCTGTGTTACCAGCTATTTATATTGAGGTTTATATATTTGTTTGTTCATTAATAATTAATACTTTACGTGACATGTGCATGACTGGGCCTTATAAGCTACTTTATAAGCTAATTTAATTGTAAATTGCATAATTTATGAGGTGTAATACCCGCATAACATCCGCAGTCAGAAGTGCGGATGTTAAACATGCGGATATCCGGTCCACCACTATATTGAACATGTAATAAGGTTAGTAGTTGTTACGAAATCCAGCTCTTATGAAACAAAACTCCTCTGGACACAGGGACAAGTGATGGGAAGTAAAGGGAGCAAACTTCAAATATCGGAACGACCGAGTCACTTTATAAGGTGGTTGGCCAATTTCTCTCGCAGCTGGCACTCGTGATCTTGAGAGATCTTCATACTCTTAATCCTTTACAGACAAGTCCGCAGCATATGCGGTCACTCTTGTTACCAGAACGTATAGGTTTTATTGTTATTGAAAACTAAATATTTTAGTAACTAGTCACCGAAATGATACATATTTTGGGTTCCTTTCCCGACAACTAAATGACATCTATATATAAACACGTAGAAACATTTATAGAAACGAGACATTGTAGTACAATTTATATTATTATTTCTGGTGGACCTTAAGGTACCATCCGTTGTTAAAGGGTTAAACTGATCACTCGGTCAATCTCACAATTTGATAAAATAAAATACCTTAACAAATTACATCTAAAAAATACAATTTCAAAACAAGACATTGGCATGATCATTATGTAGGCCTATTTTCTGTACTTTTGTCAAGTTATTCGATGACTTATGAAGGAGTTAGTAGGTAGATAGTATACTGTATGGCCATAATGGCCTAAGTTTGCCAAGAACTTTGAGAGATTATTATTAATATACATCGTCGAAATCTGCTTTAATTCAATTAGAATTTACACAAGTGAAGGTTGCTTTGTTCTGAATGATACACCGATCATTACGAATTCAGCTGAGACTAAGAATCATTGTATACTAAGAACTGAGATGGCACTCATTGTACAGCTGACACAAACAAACACACGTGTGTGTGTGTGTGTGTGTGTACGAGAGAATGTCTGTGGCGTAAGAATGAAAAAGCTACCCTTCTCTGTTTGCCATTTGTATTACAGTGTACAAGGTAGAAATAAATGAATGACATGTTTATCTAACCATTTATTCGGGGGAAAATTATTACGGAACTGTACCAAGCTGTTTTACTTGCAATTTTCAAAGTGCCCTCCCTCGTGATCGATGCACAATTGCAGCCGAAAAAACAGAAATCGGGCGCTACTTTTGACTCACCCTGTATATACACACACGGTTATGAACATACATTTAGGTCAATACCATTCACAAGTTTTGAGTACGGTAAAGGAGAGACCTTGCCACCTGGCCCCGCATGTGGTGATACATAAAATATGAAACAGATGTTGTAAGGGGTGGTAAACAATGATTGCGCCCTCCCAGCTGCACAAATTAAACTAATAGGAGGTACAAAAAAAAAACTTGCAACTTTAGGACAACTTAATTCTACGTCTAAACAAAACCACTCAATAGTTGGTGTTGCCTCCTTGTGCTTGGTGGACGGCTTCAAGTCGGTAAGGGTAGCGGGTAGGAGGCGAGGAGAAAGGCGAGGAGACTCGAAAAGGTTAGTGTGTCGTACTATAGATATCGGAGGATTGTTTCGATGTGCTGCTCCATGGTCCAGCGGCAGAATCGGGCGGCCGGACCATGGAGCAGCACATCGAAACAATCCTCCGAAATCTTCAGTACGACACACTGACCTTTTCGAGTCTCTCCTCGCCTCCTACCCTTGCCGACTTGAAGCCGTCGGCCAAGCAAAAAGGAGGCAACACCAACTATTGAGTGGTTTTGTTTAGACGTAGAATTAAGTTGTCTAAAAGTTGGAACAATCAATTTTTTGTACCTCTTAGTTTCATATGTGCAAGGGGGAGGGGGCAATCAGTGTTTACCACCCCGTACATAAATGCATAACGGTAAGCCACCCTAAACGGGCTTGTATACAAACGGTACACGTACCGTAATGTAAACCAAACCAAATTTCAAGTAGGCCTAAGGGCCAAATCACGATAATTTTATACATTGCAACCCTATACAGTACGAGTAGAATCTAGAGTAAGGGTGCTCAGACTTTAGGTACTTAAGATCTACTTTTGTCAACCTCATCCTAACGCGATCTACCAGCATTGAAAATGACAAAAAATTTTGCACACCAATATATTTTCTTTATTCATGTAAAATACATTTAAATAATAATAATTATGGAATAAAATATTCTTTGGTTCTTACATCATCAAATATAGACGTAGGTTATTTGCACTGCAAGACGTCAGCAAGTTGTGCAAAGTTTGGATTATAGTTGCTGACTAAGAGCCTCCAGCAGGCGTTCAGATGATTATCTGCTAGAGTGGACAGTAGGGTGGATCGATTTTACATTTTTTTCGATTTCCATATTCTAATAGACAAAAACTTGCGCATGCATGAGAAAATAGCTTCTCCAAAATCGTAGCTTAATAGGTAATAATCTTCTGCCCCGACAGAGCGATGAAAATCATATTTTAGTAGTCAAAAACGTATTTTTAAACCCTAGCCTAGAGTCATAAAATTTGCGTGTGTTATTTCATGCCTAAGCATGAAATAACACACGCAAAATTTTATGACTAGGCTAGGGTTTAAAAATACGTTTTTGACTACTAAAATATGATTTTCATCGCTCTGCCGGGGGCAGAAGATGATTACCTATTAAGCTAAGATTTTGCAGAGGCTATTTTCTTATGCATGCGCAAGTTCTTGTCTCTATTAGAATATGGAAATCGAAAAAAATGTAAAATCGATCCACCCTAGTGGACAGGTACTATTTTTTATGCAAGGAGGATGGGAGGAAGGGCGAATGCCGCAAAAACGCCACCCGACACGAGAAGAGTACTCCATACAGGAGCAGACAATCTATGAATCTTCGCAGTTCACCTTCACTGAAACAACTGAGTGAGGGTAAATAAACTACGAAGCCAGTACAGTACACCTAACCTCTTTTGGAAAGAGTACTGTATATGTGATCTTTCCATGAAAGATCACGAGAAAAGGAAACACCAAAAATGTTGAGCGAAGAGAGGAAGGGATTGTGTATTGTTGGGAAGGTAAGGGGATAGTCGTGTGGAAGATTGTGACGAGTACACAGATGAAGGAATTTTGGCCATCTTCATGTTTGAGAACGCTGATTCAGAGGTACGTTACGTGGAACCCAAAAATGCTGTCAAATACATGGCACTACTTCAGATTTGGGTATTTTTCCTCCACAAGAAGATTCCAGAAATTTTTATCGGATGCCTTAGGTTTGATCTGAAGATCCGGTTTGATCTGAAGATCGCTTTGCAATGTTAAAATTTCACTTTCGAAGAAAGACGTGTCCATGTGAAACAATATTGTAATTTTTAATGCAGTGTCTTAAGATCTACGTCTGCATCAAACGGAAAGCAAATAAATCTTGCTATACGTTCTAGCATTACTGCGTCTTGGAAGCGCCTTTCAAACTCTGATGTGGCTGTTCACCCGTTCCACATACCGATCGGCGATCAGTCAAAATTTGTAGGTTCTTTTTCCTGGCTTCCTAGCTCAGACATCATTTGGAAACGTCTCGGTTTGTGTCACTGCAGTTGTGAGAAGAACAATTTTAATTTTTTATTAAAGGTATTTATAGACCTAATCATTTGGGCAATATTTTTATCTTTTCCTTGAAGCTCTAAATTAAATTCGTTCAACTCAGCATTGATATCAGTCAAAAAAGCTAAATCTAATGACCACACTTCACATTCCAGCTGCTTGAGGCCAGAAACTCTTATTTCGGTCAACAAATCTAAATCTCCGAAATTTTCCCCTACGAAACATGTGTGTAGCAAAAGAAAAGGTCTGTATGTTCGGTTTCACTCTGCAGATTTCTTGCCCGAATATAACATTTGAGCCCAATATCCACGACTTCTTTCATATTCAGGATTTTACTACACAGATGAATTATGCAATGCAATGATAATGATGACTACCCTGTCAGGAAAATCCCTCATTTTTTGCGAAGAGCAAAGAAACCATAGGTATGGTCAGTCATGGACGGAGTTCCATCGGTGGTAATGGACAAGTTTGTTAATGGGTAACCGTGTGTTATTAAGTCATCGAATGTTTGGAAAATGTCCTCTCCGAGTTTTTCCCCCTCAACGGCATGAGCTTGAGCACTTCTTCCTTAGCAGTCATTTTTAAATACCATTCTTATGAACATGCACAAATGGGATGCGTCAATAGCATCTGCGGTATGGTACTGCAGTACCGATAATTGTAATGTTTTGTGCTGTCAAACATACCCGCGTGTTGTCGAGTTACTTTATATACGGAAATGATATTTCGACCATAACCTAATCACTATTGGCTCATTGTTGTGTTCATCAATGAATGCAGAACATCCATTTAATTTATAAAAGATCAAAATCCTGAAAGAAGCGTAGTTAATTCGAAAGGAACAGGAATTGTGAAATGGCTTTGTTTTTGGTATTGCCCGTGCGTGCTCGCGCGCGTAAGCAACTGGGTGTGAGGGGTCGAATGTGTGATTATTCACAGACGAAGTGGGGTAATTATTTTGAGAACACTTTCAGTACCTCTGAATATAAAAAAATATATAAAAATCAACATTTTTATTGTCGAAAAAAGATACAGTGCTCCTGATTAGGTTACATTACGCTAAGTTAGGTTTGTTAAGGTTAGGTTATATTAGCTAGTACCTCGCTATTTAATAACAGAAACCCCCTTTCGAACCCTCAGTTGCACTCGAAATAAGTGTCACGCCCTTCTCCGTTAGATAGCACCAAGGTTCGGTGAATTATTTTTTTTTAGACGTACTGAATTAAAAAAAAGTCGCTATCTCGCTTGTGAGTGAGTCAGTCTCCTCTTCAGGAAATGGAAAAGCGCGGTGAACGTGGGTCATATCTCTATCAAGAGATTTTTTTAACTATAGAAAACATTTCAAATGTATAAAATACTGCCCGTGAATATATCTGATTCTGAGTTTGTCAAAAATGATTCGTGCGGATGATGCAACGCCCTAACGTGTAGTGTCTTTTAATTCTCTGATCAATTTGTTTTGTAGGAGGAGGGGGGGGGGGAGTCGCCGCTTGAGTGAATTGAGTACTGTCATCAATCTCGTCTTTCGAAAGAACTGCCAGTTATGGTTCAGCGAAGTGTCGAAACCTAAAGTAACACTGACCATCCATATGCTATTGGAGATAGTATGAATTTTGGTTTGGAGGGAAAATCAAGAGAATGAAGAGGACGATAATGTTTCAAGTTTATAATTTCCATTTACATATGTAACTACAAATACACGCGCCATGGTGATGTAGTGGTTAGCATCGCCGACTACGAAGCCACTGAGCCCGGGTTCGAAACCCGATGATGGCAGGTGGCGTGCAGAAACCAACTGTTCATCCTTCCACACAATAAAAAATTTGGCTGGTAGGTAAATAGGTACCCTGGGTAGCCTAGTGGTTAAGATGCCAGGCTGCTGATCGGGAGGTCGTGAAATAGAGTCCGAGCGAGGACTAATTTCTGGCCGCCCGTGGTTCATACGGTAACCATATCATGCGTTCCCCAGATGCTTCAACTTTTTACTCGGAGGTGAACCTCATTACGGAGAGAGCAGTGGTTCTCAAAACATTTTAAAGGGTCATTTCGACACTTTGCCAACTTACAGCGGGTCGCAAGGCATTTTTCTCTTAAAGCAAACTGTGGAATATTTTATTTTCAAGATATTAAAAATTAATAACTACATACAATTCAGAGCGCAGGGTGGATGTGTAGGGTTGACGCCCGCCTTTGTTTAATCTTGTTTTTAATTCCTATTTTCTCTGTATTTAAACTAACTGTCACGGTATGAAATTCACTGAACTGTATGAAAATACCATTAGTCACACCTTGAATACCACTGATATAAAGCAAGTTAATTAATGTCGCTGCGAAACCGAATACAAGATATAATACATAGGTTAGGCCTATAGGAGCCTATATGCTAATGTGGCCCCACCAGAATTCGAACCCAGCAACTCCTTAGAAGGCGAGGGCGCTGGTCATCACGCTACAAGGTAAAAGTTAGTAGGCCCTACAACTTGACATATATAGCCTTGGGTTATTTGAACACCTGAGGTAATAAACGACACTTTCGCGTCGAAAGGTGTCCTCTGAAGTAAACTAACCTAACCCCTTGCACCTAAATACAGTAGCTGCATTTCATTCAACTGTAGCCCAGCTGTGGCCAGCCTATGGGCACGCGTGCCCATTTTGCCTGGCACGCCTAAGCATAGAAATTATCTAAAAAATAAGTATAAAGTAATAGTTAACGTTTAAAATTTGGCATAATACTGTATATATAAACTTTGGTGGGCACGCGATTTTTTATGGTTACAGGTTTTTTTGGCACGCGACTAAAAAGGTTCGCCACCCCTACTCTAACCTAACATTGGGTACCCATCCAAGGAATAACATGCATGAACACGCCTGTCGGGGGGGTTAGTATAAAACATGTCTGGACGCTAAAGCGTTGTGTTCTATCGAATGTTGAAATCCATGCCTGGTTATACTTAACCTGTCATAGAATGACTGTCAGCACCCTCGCTTTCTATTCAAAAGGTGCTGGATTCATAGTCTGGTGGGATCATTTTGCATGATAAAATCGCGTGTTCATGCATAAATTCTTAGATCTAAAATTATTCGGCCTTATATTGAAAGTACTTTTCATATTTCAGAAATAAATGTTAAAAGTAGATTTAGGTGTAGGTCTTTTTAATTTTCGTATTCAAACACTTGCATCAACCTCCTACTTGTAACTTATCGGGTGTAATAAATATCATTCAGGCGGGTAGCAAGTAGCAACTGGCACAGCGCTCAGGCCAACTAGTGAAGCCCATTGTGCTAACTTGTAATTATTATTCCGTACCATCGGGAGTCGAACCCCAGACCCTCAGTGTCTTCACTTCGCTTATAAGGAAACTTATCCACTGAGCTACAAATGCTGGCTACCTATTTGGTGTAACTTTGAAATATGAAGTAGCCTACCTAATGCACCTTTAGATCTACATGTAGACTATACATTTTTAAAATACCAATAGGCCAAAGTTACATGTTTAAAACAGCAAACTTTTATAGACTGCAAATACCCAATGGTAGGCCTAGTGTCTTCGTATACTTTGGACAGCCTACGAGCTCAGCTTAACTACACAATTTTATGAATTAAAGATTACAGTAGTTGGCTTACTCTTGATGGTGCACTAGGCTATAGGCTTACGCATGTTAGCCTATTAAGAATTTTATGGGTGTACAAAAGAGGTCTTTACTCAATCCAGAATTATGTGTAGAGAAAAATGACTATCCTATTTTGGGGTCCCAAATTATTCAACCAACCAGTTAGGTCAACTGTACGCCCTTGATTGTTAGGTTAAGTCTTGATATTTTAGTTAGTTTAAACGAAAATATCACGACAACCTAACCACTCGTCGATGGCGTACAGTTGACCTAACCGGGCAGTCAAATAACCTAATTAACAAAAGTAATTTGAAAGAGTTGGAGTGCCGTTTATTTTTAGTAGATTGAATAATTTGGGACGCCAAAATAAGAGGCTGCCCAAAATACAATACTTTTGGAAAAAAGTGTTATTATGTAGATTACGGCCAAATAGTTATTTTTTAGAAATAAAGGGATGACATCTTAAGATTAATCAACGCAGGCATGTTCCTATTTAATACTCGACAGGTATTCATAATTTATAACTTATAATAACTATAATTTGACAAAATTGCACTTACCATTCAGTTTCTTTGCCGATAATTCATGAAAACTGTTCACCGAGTTCTCCATACTTTACCAAACAATTTAATGTTGTTATAAATCAGCAAGAGCTTCTGTATCGCTACTTCTGTCACGCAAGGCAGAGATAAGACTGAATGCGGGGATTCTCCGAGGAATGTAACGAAAGCTTATATATTAACTAGTTGGCCACGCTCGCATTTTAACATGTAAATAATTCCGTACAAATAAGCTCACGAGGCACTTAGTTTTTGAGTGCAGCTTCACAAATTTGTGGTCACTGCTTTTGGATGTGAAGTAAAAATTTTGATGTAGTTGTGGTATTTTTTTGTAAATTTATGGTCTCGTTGGCTTTTCTTCGATTTCACACAGAGTATGAAATTTTATACAAACGTGATCTGACTAGATAGATGTAGGCTTTGATGTGGCTTTGTGAGGTTGGTTGGTTGTAGTTTACTGTAGGAAATGTAACTGTGTCTTGCGTAGCGTCGCCGACAAATCATACGATTCTTATCAAGTGATGAAATTACAAAGCAAAATTCGCTTATTCTTCTACAGTTTTTTTATATTTTGCGACTTACATCCATTTAATATAAAGCAATCAACCATTTCAAAACCGCAACCCCCCCGACTAACCAAATACTTTAAACCACAAACCCGTGATATTTTTAAGTGTTCTGAAACCCTTAACTTCACCCCCCCCCCCGACTTCAACATTTAGGGGGGAGCTTTAGCTCCCTCAGCCCTCCTCCTGCCTATGCCCCCATATATATATATATATATATATATATATAAACCTCGTAGCAGTTCCGTGCGTTGGTCTCTCTTCACACGAAGGTCAAGCTGGTGGCCCCACCGCTAGGCCTGGTTTGGTGGAGGAACGAGTTGCTCTTTTGTGATCATCGCACATAGCCAGGTACACCCGGCTCATCTGGTACCGTCCTGAGCCAGGCATCTAGTCTTCTTTTGAAGAGTTCAACATTGACCCCTGTGACATTCTTGAGGTCCTTTCGAAGCTGGTTACAAAGTCTTGGCCCCGCCCCCCTGACAACCAAACTATTTTCCATCAGTGTCCCTTGTCGGGCCTTTAGTTTCGATAACATTACACATTCTACCTTTCCTATTTTCAAGTGTTTGGATGTTAATTGGGTTTAGTTTGAGGTTGATACCAGTTTTTCGATAATTTTCCATATGTAAATTATAATGTTATAGTGTTTCAGACCAACAAAGACCCTAGGATCCACTCATGGCTGGTCTACCTAACTGTGTTCGTAATTGTGTATTGTGCATATCCTCCGTGGTGGCGGAGGGGACCTACAATTTTACGTGGGTTCCGAACTACTTTAAACTATACCCAATCTATCAACATATGCGTCTAATCGATTTTTAACCATGTTTATAGACGTGCTACTAATTACTTATACTGGCAAACTATTTCACCTATTTACTCTTCTATGCGTAAAAAGTTTTTGGCAACTGCTGTCTCGAACCTTCTACTTGTCAACTTACACCCGTTATTTCTAGTCCTATTATATCGAGATATTTCGAAAAAGCTATCTCTATCTACGTTATTGAACCCAGTCATAATTTTGAAAACCTGGATTAGATCACCCCTTAGCCTCCTAGTCTCGAGTGTAGTCAATTTTAACTCCTTAAGCCTATCCTCGTACGACTTCGACCTAAGCGACGGAATCATCTTAGTTGCTCGTCTTTGAACTCTTTCGATTTTGTCTATATCTTTTTGCATATGCGGATTCCAAAATTGGATCACGTACTCCAAATGGGGCCTAACTAATTATTTATAAAGAGGAACAATAATACCGCGCGATTTGTACTCAAAATTCTCGTTATAAAACCTAGCACTTTGTTCGCTTTATTGACCGCTGCTGTACTTTGTTTCGCTACTTTTAAATCACCAGTGATTATAACTCCTAAATCTAATTTTTCTGTGGAATGAAATACATAAGTTATCTGTTTTAAGAAGCAACAAAAGAAAAAGACATCAAACAATTTTAAAATTAGAAAGAGCAGTTTTGAGCAGAAAACTGAGATTTGTTTATAAAAAACCGCTGAACAGGTAGCTAGAACAATGTGAAAAAAGTGTTAGCAGCTGACGAGGAAGCTTCTAACAGTGGCTGCATCCTCCAGCGCGGGACACGTCAACGCGAAGAAGAGGCGACGTCAAACCAAAACATCAACGCGCTGGTGACCAAACTTCCTCAAATCTCCGTGCAGCGGGCTGTCTACGGTTGGCCAGACTGGCAGTCGACGGCCTGTTGCGTGGCACGGTCAGAGTGCCGATCGGCTCCCGGGGCCGGACCTTTTCTCAGCGTGCTACTTTTTTCATTTACGGGGAGCAATTGCGTGCTCCCCGGTCTACTCTTACTCTCCGGCGACATTAAGCCTAATCCAGGCCCGACTACAACTTACACATGTCACCATACACAAAGACATAGACACACTAGCACCATGAGACACATACAGAAGTATAATATTAACATATTACAGTACAACGTAGATGGCCTCACAAACAAAATAATGCAGCTTAGGGAATTCGTACACAAACAAAACATTCACATAGCACTTATACAAGAAACAAAACTAAAACGCACACACAAAACACCCACCATCCCTGACTGACTTCACGGCGATCCGTCAAGATCGTACTGGGGGTAACGGTGGTGGACTCATCACTTACATACGTAAAAGCATTAGCTACACTGATGCAACCCAAAACATTACAAACACAATCCAAGCAGATAACACGATAGAAATACAGGCAGTTAACATTAAAACACGCGCAAAACACAACACCACACTAATCAACATTTACATCCCACCAGATAGTTCACCTCAGGTGCCAGCCAATTACAATCCACAGTTACACAATCTTGTCTCTCTCACTAATGTCATCTTAGGAGGAGACTTCAACGCCAAAGACACTAGTTGGTACCTGCACAACCAAAACAACACCAGAGGCGCCACATAGCCACACAACTAAACAGCCTCTTCATTCTTAACAATACAGAAGAACATACACACATACCACATCAAGCAGGATACTCAAACTCCTCCCCAGACATAACGTTCTGTTCGCCCTCACTAGCAAGCAACACATACACAATGGAGAACAGAAAAACAACTGTCATCAGACCACCTGCCCATCATCATTACAACACATTCTACACTCTGCCCCAACAGCCTTAGACACACTTACAGAAATTACAAGAAAGCTGATTGGGAACAGTTCAAAATACAGACTGAGGAACAATTCACTACATTAAACAGCACACCCATCATAAACATCAATACAACACTCAAGACATTTAATCAGATTATCAATAATGCAAACAAATACATACCCAAGGGCAACATTAGGAAATACAACCCAAATTACACTAGAGAAATAGCCCACCTCATAAGGCAACGTAACAACCTCAAATATAACACACAAACACCACACACAGAAGCCATAAAACAGCAGATACAACAGCTCAACACAAAAATAAACAACAAACTCAAAAAAAAAAACCGGAAACATTCAGGGAATTCATAACAACACTAAACCACTCCACAGATACATCCAGGCTATACAAGACTATAAACAGCATTACCCACTCTAACAGCGGCATTCACACCTCACACGCGGCTATCTGTCGCAGCCAAAATAATATCCCAACATACACACAACAAGCTAACATTCTAGTTAATCACTACGCAAAGATAAGTCACTTAAACAGAGACAACAACCAGAAACACGCAGACAGACAAACAGCCAGACACAAGAAAACCTACAGACTCGACACGACCATTACACCCTTCAATACAGACCAGACCACCAAGATCATCAAAAACATTAAGAATTCGAAGGCTTCTGGACCAGACAACATATCTAACATACACCTTAAACACTTGGGCCCACAAGGAATACAAGCTCTCACAAATATCAGCACATATTCATACCAACACTGTATTATTCCTGACATATGGAAACAAGGTAAAATTATTACACTACTCAAACCAAACAAAAATCCAACAGAACCAGCTTCCTATAGACCCATTACTTTACTATGTACACCTTCCAAAGTAACAGAAAGACTAATCTTACAAATCACCAACCCACACATTCCACTATCGCCTACTCAACATGGATTCAGACCTCACCACTCAACCACGACATTACTCACTAACCTCACGCAGCACATCATGGATGGCATCAACTCCAGACGACCAGCTCAACGTACACTATTAGCAACAATAGACATTAGTAAAGCATTTGATGCTATCCCACGCTTCCCTCTCATAAACAAAATACTCAACACAAACATGCACAATAACACCAAAAGGTGGCTGAGCAACTATCTCTCAGGAAGATACTCACATGTCACATTTAATGGCAAGTCATCCAAAAACAAGCTTTTTCCGAACGGGGTCCCTCAAGGCTCTGTTCTCTCACCAACACTCTTCAACTTATACATGCATGACATTCCAACACCCATAGATAACAAGTTTACCTTATCATCATATGCAGATGACATCACTCTAACATCCACCCACAACAACATCGACACCGCTACAAATAACCTACAAACATACATAAACAGTATACAAGACTGGCTCACACACAATAGACTCAAAGTAGCGCCCACAAAATCAACCATCACCTTGATTACAAGCAACACAAAAGAACACCAGGTAATTCCACAGCTTACACTAAACAACATCAACATTCCACACACTCACAGGACCAAAATACTTGGGGTCACATACAACACATCTTTATCTTTTGCAAACCACATTCAGGACATTAAAAACAAATGTACGTCAAGACTTAACACGCTTAGGGTACTAACAGGCACAAACTTTGGACACCAGCAGGAAACAACATCACTAATATACAAACAACATATTCGCTCAGTTATGGACTATGCTAGCCCATGCTGGGCACCCATTATCTCAAACACACACATAAACACCTTACAGACAATACAAAAGAACGCACTTCGTATCATTACAGGATGCACTCAAACAACACCAATTGAACACCTGCACACAGAAACAAAAATACTGAAAGTTAGGGAACATTTAGACATGAGGGGAACACAATTCATGGCAGCAGCCACAACTAACCCACAACACCCTTGCCACTACATGTACAATCATGCACCAACACCTCGCACCATTAAAGTAACACCAGAGAGACATTATAACCAAATACTCCATTCCATACCACGCCCCACAGACATCACACAGTACAGAAAACACATACACACACACCTAACCCACAAAGCACTGACACGACTCGGTCCGAATGTGGTCCTAGGTGCGAAGCCGCCACCCATTAACATGTCAGAGATCAGCCTGAGCAGATCGGATCGAGTTAACTTAGCACGATTCCGATGTGGACATCACCCCAACTTACGGACATATAAACACAGACTAGACAATTCCATAGACGACACCTGCCACCTGTGCCAGGACACACCACAAACAATTGAACACATTATGACAGACTGTACCGCTCTAGCACAACAACGAACACAACACAACATCACTAGTGCGCTGAACCTCTGGTCCACTCCGGAGAGGGCGATCGGTTACCTGCGTGCCGCCGGCTTGCTCGATCAGGGTGGGCTGACCGGCTAAACAACAACAACAACAACAACTCCTAAATCTTTTTCCTGTTCTACGCTTGCTAACTCCTTCCCTGACATACTATATGCAAAATTACCGTTACGCGAACCTATATGTAAAATTTTGCACTTATCGACGTTAATTCTCATTTGCCATGTGACTGACCAATCAACGATTTTACTCAGATCTTCCTGGATTTTACCTCTATCTTTGTCATTAATCGCCCTACCACCCAACTTCGTGTCATCCGCAAATTTTGAAACTGTGCTGACTAGGCCGACATTGTGGTCTCTCTCTCTCTGTCTCTCTCTCTGTCTCTCTCTCTCTCTCTCTCTCTCCAGTGAACATAGGTATAATTTATGAAGTCCTTCCCAGTAGTTGAGTTCTTTGCAATCATCAATCTTGGCTGTGAAATTTCTTTGAATTTCTTCTAGTTTATTAATTTCTTCCTTTTTATATGGGGACGTTAAGACTAAGCAGTATTCAAGTTTTAGTATGATCAGAGTTTACAGCAGGAGAATCATTACTTTCTTGTCACTTTTTTTAACCCTTTATCGCGCAGTGTTACTTTACTGATTTTGTTCTGGTTAACGCCATGCGATTTTATTCAGTCTCAGAAAGACCTCTCTGCAGTACATAAAGGGTTAAGAGACGTTTGCTTAATCCTTTACTGAACAGAGGTCTTTCCGAGACTGAATAAACTAAATCTATTGCTTTCTTGCTTCTCTGAATTTCCTCTCTATCTATGGCATAATATGCTTTCTGTTTTAGTTCTTAATTTCTTCTATATCTCAAGAGCTGAAGATTTTCGGTATTAAATTTCATGCTGTCTTCCGACCATTTGTATATTCTCTTCTTGGCTCTTTGTAGGGCCTCCGCCTTTTCTGCATCACTGATTTTTCTGCTGATTTTTATATCGCCTTGGTTACTTCAGTATCTCTGTCTGTTAGAATGATAATTAATAGTATGGGGCCAATACTGTTCCTTATGGTACTGTACTGAGCTGCGTACTTCCGATTCTGATGATGATGATGATGTGCCTTGGAGTTTTACGACCCGCTGAAGTTCTCTGAGGAAATTGTCGATCCATTTTCCCACTTTGCCTGTTATTCCCAAGTTTCATTTTATGTGCTATTATACCGTCGTCACATTCGTCGAATGCTTTAGCAAAATCCGCATATACTGTATGACATCGTAATTTTCATTGCTTTCAAGTGCGTCTACGATATTACAGTGCTCTTTTGGTTATGATAGGCATGATCTTCCTGATCGGAATTCGTGCTGGTTCTCAATGAATCTTTCCAGTGTCTACAAGAAGTCATAGATTTCCTCTATTCTTTCAAATATTTTGGTGAGATGGGACGTCAGTGGCACTGGTCTATAGTTCTTAGCTTGAGGTCTATCCCCTCCTTTATAATATAGGTAAGCAGTTTCGACCCTTCTGGAATGGATTCCAATTTTGCTTCCACCCTGAAAAAATAGACCCCAGATCCCATTTCCAATGGACAAAAATCTTCAATTTCAATTCCGACAGAAAAATTATGCGTTTCAGTTCTAATGCTACCATTATATTCAAAATATATCCCAATTCTGATTCCAATCTGTAAATAAAGTAGACTATGTATTTTTGGTATAAAAAGTTAAGCATTACTTAGGTTTAAGTATATGCTGTGAAAATGCTAATGTTCGTTTTAAGTTTGCAATAAATATTTGAAGCAAAAAATATTCAAATGCAATGAATTTTTAAGGAGTACCATTTAGAATTAGCGTTTGGAGTCACCTTGTTTATTCTTTAGATAAAACGGTACTTTATTTTTTTTCTTGAACCTTTTTTGTTTTTACTCAGACTGGGAGGCAAAGATTCTTTTGTGAATATATCCACCCCCCCACTCAAAAAAAAATGAAATAGCTGCTTCAATGTTAGTAAACAGAACAATTATGGAGTAATGCACACCTCGCCCATTTTTCTTAATTAAAGCCTAAAGCGCAGCATATAAAAATAAAGTAAATTTAAATGATGTGAATCTCTCAAGTTATCCTATGCATAAGTTGAGGCTTGTGGGAAGCTTAGTCTATTGACCTGAATCACGATGACGTAACGGATGGAAAATTCTTGAAAAAATTATCTGGGAACGGCCCAAAGTGGAAGATCTGCTTCATTGTTAGCAAACCCGAACCTGATTTATAGTATACCGTAAGTCTATTTCAGTATATACCGATTTAATTTACAATAAAAGACTTAGTCTTAAATAACTAACGTACGTAGACCACAAAACTAAAGTCCATACTTATAAATAAAAAAAAATGTAAGCGATGTGTAGGGATTGAGGTTGGAAGGTGTTCCTCGTTTAAGGTAGCCCGAAAGTAAATAACACAAACCTAATTAGAACTGGGCCTAATCATACATTTGAGACCCTCTAAATCAATTGGTACTCACATTTTTTGACGAGGGTCACACTGTCACACAATGAGTCTAAATGTAGAGGGGCCACATGTAAGGGATGCAGTATATATATATATATATATATATATATATATATACATATATACACCTTTCAAATATATATATATATATACATATATATATATATATGTGGTGTAGTGGTTAGCGTCGCTGACTATGAATCCATCGGCTCCGGGATCGAGACCCGGTGACGGCAGCCGGCGCGCAGCAAAACCCAGCTGTTCATCCTTCCACACAATAAAGAAAGTGGTTGGTAGATAAATGGGTACCCTGGGTGGCCTAGTGGTTAAGACGCTGGGCTGCTGGTGGGGCGTGGTTCGGATTCTACGTTAAACTGTAGGTTTAAGGTGGAGTGAAAAGCTTGACCTTCGTCAGAATGAGCAATTCGGGCGGAAGCTAACCAAAGGTTATATATATATATATATATATATATATATATATATTTCAACTGCAAAGAACACGCAGTATAATTAACGTAAAGAACGACGCTTGTATAGAAGAACATTCCGCGCAAGATGAGGAGGGAGAACGAACAAATGAAAAAATGAGGTAACCACCCGGGAATCGAACCCGGGATCTTCCGATTGCTGGGTCAGATATGATAACCACTACACCATGGTCCTCACCCGATCAGAAGTCGTAATTCTCCTACATACGCGCATTGGTTTCTGCGCGTATGTAGGAGAATTACGACTTCTGATAGGGTGAGGACCATGGTGTAGTGGTTATCATATCTGACCGGCAATCGGAAGATCCCGGGTTCGATTCCCGGGTGGTTACCTCATTTTTTCATTTGTTCGTTCTCCCTCCTCATCTTGCGCGGAATGTTCTTCTATACAAGCGTCGTTCTTTATGTGTATATATATATATATATATATATAAATTTTTCCAGTAACTATTCCATTTCAGTCGATATGAAGACTAATTTAAATCGAAAAATATTTGTAGCTCGTCTTTTGGCATTTACCTCAACATAACGATGACCTACTTCTCTAAGTGGGCCTACAAATACGTAATTAATTAAAGATTCTCATTATAAAATTCACAGATCTCGTAAAACCATCCGGACAACACCTTTCCCTTCTTATGTATAAGATCACCTCGGATTTAACTGCGATGCCAGACTCGTAGAGCCTTACAAAGTTACAAGTATGCCTACAACACCTAACGCATTGTGTGTATATACATAAAGTGACCAGATTTTTTTGAAGTTAAAAGCGGGACATATCCTGAACCCCCCCACTGGGGGTGTTCAGTGGAGGGAGGGGTAGTCCCCCTACCGCGGTTGAGAAAATTTTGAAATTGCGATACTCAAAAAACACGTTTTGGTGGCATTGTAAGAAGATATTTCAATGTTAATTTCAGCAAAAAACAAGCCCCCCATATGACATATATTTATGCTTCATTCTCTGTTGTACCAAATATATATATACACACAATACTAACAATAAAAATCAAATAAAAGCCAGAGTCAAATTACCTCTTTTCCACCAGTGCAAACTGACAACTTGCATCTTGTATTACGTAATGCTTGAAAACACCAATAAAAACATTAATTACCAAATTTGCTGAATAACCATAACACTACGAAATTATATATTTTTTCAGCAACTCCTCAAGTAATTACCTTTAACTAAAAAATATAATAATATAATAATAATCCTTGCTGGGAAACTCAGTCTTTATAAAGTCATTCATAAGGATTGTAACATTATACTTGACTTTAACTTATTGCACAAGCCTATAATAGCATCTATGTTTAGTAAGTTAAAAAAAATCGAAGTATGTCAATAACCATTCATGAAATAGCTTGTTGGTAATAATTTTAATAAAGCGGGACATTTTTGCTCAATATCTCCAAAAGCGGAACAATTTCGGGACGCCATACGTCAGCGAGACACATTTCTGCAAAGCGGGACTGTCCCGCCGAAAATCGGGACTCTGGTCACCTTATTAATACTGTATACAGTATATATATACATATATATATATATATATGAAAATTATTTCGCGAAAGTAACACGTGAAAAATATTTATGATGAATAAAACCACGAAGGTTTTATTCATCATATATATATAATATATATTTATATATATATATATTATATATACACCTTACCTTATGAACCTTATGTTGTTTCGTGCGTTGGTCTCTCTTCACACGGAGGTCAAGCTGGTGGCCCCGCCTCTAGGTCTGGTCTGGTGGAGGAGCGAGTTGCTTTCATGGGCTCTCCACCGTACATAGCCAGGCACGCCCGGCTCATCTGGTACTGTCCTGAGCCAGGCATCCAGTCTTTTCTTGAAGACTTCAACTTTGACCCCCGTTACGTTTCTGAGGTCCTTAGGAAGCTGGTTGAAAAGTCTTGGCCCCCTGACAACCAAGCTATTTTCCTTCAGGGTTGAGGAGGTCCCTTGTCGTGCCTTTAATTTGGGAACACTACACATTCTGCCTTTCCTATTTTCCAGTGTTGTTTGAATGGTAATTGGGTTTAGTTTTAGGTTTGGTACCAGTTTTTCAATCATTTTCCATATGTAGATTATGATGTACCTCTCTCTTCTTCTTTCCAGTGAGTACAGATTTAGTTTACGTAGTCTTTCCCAGTAGTTGAGTTCTTTGCAGCCATCAATCTTGGCTGTGAAATGCCTTTGCGTTTCTTCTAGTTTATTAGTTTCTTCCTTTTTATATGGGGACGTCAAAACTGAGCAGTATTCAAGTTTTGGTATAATCAGTGTTTTTAGCAGGGGAATCATTACTGTCCTGTCCCTTCTCTTGAACGTTCTTAGAACCTGTTCGGCGACTCTTTTTGCTTTATTTATCGCTATCTGATTTTGTGTTTCGAATTTCGCATCATCTGTCATTATTATCCCGAGATCAATCGCTTTCATGCTTCTCTGAATTTCCTGTATATATATATATATATATATATATATATACTGTGTGTGTGTGTGTGTGTGCATATATATATATATATATATATATATATATATATATATTATATATAATATATATATATATATGTAGCGGATCGACAAGAAATAGACCAACAAATAGACAGAAATATTTTACTACCACGCTTCATCAAAGAACTTGGAAAACACACGTGGGCAAGAGTCAAACAATGGAGCGTCTGTTTCTTCCCAAAGAGGCGCCAATGTAAACTTTTATCAAACAAAGGACACGCGGACCAAGCGTCTTAAGATTTGGTACAGTTCTACGTCACAGAAATCACCTATAAAAGAGAGCACCCACGCTCATTCACTCTCACTCTCACTCACCCGTACGCTCACCATCATCACGTGAGCAGCGCGTCCACCAGCCGTTTTCCGGCCCCCTGGCCGGGGGCCACGGCCGCTACTTTCTTCAGGGCCTACAATTTGTCTTCACGTAAGATCTACAGACCACCTGCAGAAGCAATCCTTCGAGGCCCAACCGGAATCATTTCGGGCCTGCGGTTTGCCGGGTCGGCCTTCAAGTTCCTCCACGTTCCTCGAGATATCTTCCGCACCACAGGCCTACGCCTGCAATATCACAAGGCCAGCCTGCACCTCGAGAAGTAACATCACCTCAGGCCTCCACGAAGCCTACATCCATCATCTCAAGAGGCTTAACGGACAACGACAGCTCGAATCTGCGTAATAGGTTCGTCTTCAGCCCGCCTTCAAGTTTTTACATCGCCCTAAGCTAAGTACATCATATTCGTAAGTACTCTTGAAACCTACATTAGCCTACCGCCGAACGGTAGGCTATACTCCCAAAGTGTGTAATCACGCGTCCAACTGACTCTCGTGAAAGAACGCAGTAGGCCTGTCATCCAATTCAAGTGTCATTTTTATACCGTTATTCCGCGTATCATCCGTCATTATGTTCAAGTCATATATTTATATGTTAACTAAATATTCTCTTGACGTAATCGTTTAACATCACATAATGTTCTTATATATAAATGATATTTGTGTAAGCATTTCAATCCATTATTATTAGGCCACATCAATTATTCTATGTGCATCCATGCAATCATTTAGCCTACTTAATCAGTGTCATGTTTTCCATTCAATGTACCAGACGCACGTGCATTCTTTATATCATTAACTAGGCCCATTCAGTGTTCCATATCGCATGCCATTTACATACCATTAATGAGTACATTATTACTTGTCACTTAAGCTATTAACATTTCATCTTATTAGCTAAGCCTATGCCATAAGCATAACGTAAAACTACCAATTAATTACTGTCAATTCTTTGTTATATCACAGTGAATAAAATAACGGATTTATTTTCATAATAAACTACAAAACCCATAAGGTGTCTTTTATAACCTTAACATTAATTTGCTTGGTTAAAAATCAAGCTGGTGACCTCGCTGCCATTTCGGTCACTTCCAATAGTATGGTGGACCTAATCAAATAACCATTCATTCCAATCGGTGATACTGTATTACATCATAAATTATTAACCCAGCCTATCATTATAAATCAGTCAGTCATTGCCTTAATCAATCGTTGCATACAATTAAATCATTATCACCTTAAACGACTAAAACTAGGTCCACTATATATATATATATATATATATATATATACACTGTATATACCGTATATATATATATATATATATATATATATATATATATATATATATATATAACCTACATTTTAAGCTTAGGGGCCTAATAACTCATCCACTTAATTCATGTCACTATCAACTTTTAACTAAGTAAACTACAGAAATACGGCAGGTGCCTGGACTAAGTAGGCCCAGGACCCACACTAGTAATTTTATCAAACGTAGGCTTGAGTGTTATATAACCTAGAGTTATACACAAAAGCACTGTTTATTCTAGACCTAACTTTAAATTAAAGTATAAAGTAGATACAGCCCTAATCATCCTTGGCCTAAAGCCTACTTTCTTGATACTGAGGGCTGCATTGTGACACGTCGCAATACCGCTTCACGTTAGATTAGCGGAGTCAAGTGATGATGAATCCATTTAGTAATTGGATAAGTGACCCTGCTCTTCGTTCAGATGATGTATCGATCAGTGGTTCCGATCCCATGCACGTAAAGTTGTAGATCTCTTCCTTCCGTCACGTGACCATTGCCGTTACGAAGAAAGTTAAAACTCCCAAAACGTTAATTATTTATTATTGTTCATACTTTTATTTACGGTGCCATTAAATGTATACTCAGCGTTAGTGTAATTACCTTTATACAGGCCTACATAGAGCCTAACACACCAACAAATTTTGGGTCCACCGTGAGTCACAGAAAAACTAGGAGGAATTTTTTTTAAGATGGCAAATTGGCCTACATATGAGAATAAGCTATAAACTTTAACAGACAATATCCTCATCAGGCTCTCGCTGGTAATTTGTATTAGGCTTTGTAGTTAATGCGTAAGGCAGTACATATAAAATCTACAGACTAGTTAAGCTTAGAGCCTAATTATAAGCAAAACGAGCCTATACAAACTTATTTTATGCATCTCAAAAGCTATATAGCTGATATTTAGGAATGCAAAACAGATTAGATAAGGTCTTTCCTGTAATCTTAATCTGAACATTTTTTCTTGATAATTGTGATTGATAACATTGGACAACAATTTTTAATTTTTTGTTTCTTCGATAAAAGTAAGTCCTTAATTTGTGAAATCGACCATGCTGATTGCAGTGAAAGTATCTATTTTTGCCTAGCACGTAAAGTTTTTGAGAAATGAACAAAATATTATTTCCTATGATACTGATTTACAAGAATATATAATAGTCCGGTAGCACAGACCCTGATTTTACTGGAACCCTGCACTGTTTGTTATAAAGCAAATTTTTACATATTTTGAAAGCTTATACTACCCCATTCAAGAATCCATCGGGTGTACATCTGATCCCCGCTTGGCTTTTTCAATATGGCCGCCATTTTCCAAGATGGCCGGCGAAACTGAAAAATCCCATATCCTGGTCAATACTTGATGGATTTTGATGATCTTGGTGTCATTTCTAGGGGTTTTTAGGATGATGAGTCGATCTGGAGAGGTTGCAGATACTTTGGGAGTCGTTTTGACCCACATTCGTCAATACTCAAGGTCATTGGAGGTCAAACGCCCCCCGAAATATGGAATATCCCATATTCCGGGCAGTCGTGGAGATATTTTGATGATCTTACTTTCGTTTTTATGGTTTTAGGCGAGACTGAATAGTTCTATGAGCGAACGCGAACTTGACTTGACCCATGTATTCTCAACGGAGCTTGCGGCATACCCACGCGCACTGTTCCAACCAGATGGCTTAATGAGAACTGCAGCTAAGTCGACCAACAGTTGTTATCATGGATGTGTCAGCTGTTTTGTGGACAGTCGACTGGCCTGCTAGTGGCACAGTTGCTACATTTATCCAAACCTTCGAAGTATGGCTACCGAAACATCTTTCTCATGCATCTGTAGTACTAGCTTTTGATCGCTACTATGATTTCTCTCCGAAATCAAGCACTCGGGCAATGAGAAGCAAGAGCAGCAGAGTTCACAAGCTGGACCTCAACACCCCATTGCCTACAAGAGACGCTGTTCTCACGTGCACCGCGAACAAGGAGCAACTAAACAGGCTGCTCTGTGAGCAAATCCTTGCTGACAGTGAGTATCTCGCAACTGTAACCCAAGACCATGAGCTAGTGCTTGCAGGATGGCAGACCATGCCGACTTCCATTGTGCGAGGCAGGAGTCGAGCAGCATTGGAGCTCTCATCATCTCATGAAGAGGCTGACGTGATAATAACACAACACGCTATCGCACAAGCTGAGAAAGATTCTGATGCCCGCATCTCCATCATTTGTGATGACACAGACGTGTTTGCCATGCTGACTCACTTCTATGAATTTAAGAAACTAGGCTGTCCCATGATTAGGAGTCTCCAACGCGTGGCAGAAAGTCAGTGGACATCCGAGCAACTGTAACCCAGCACAAAGCCATCATCCCACAAATCCTCAAACTACACGCTTTGAGTGGTTGTGACACAGTTGCAGCAATACATGGCATCGGCAAAGCCACTGCCATTGCCACAGCCAAGAAGGGTCGGAAGCTAGACAAGCTGGGGTCCATTGATGCATGCTTTGACCATATCGAGAAAGAAGCAACAGCGTTCATTGTTGCGTGCTATGGGGACAAGAAATCCTCATCTCTTACTGAGTGTCATCAGCGAGTATGGGCTCAGAAGACAGGGAAGTCGGGAACTGCTGCACCCAAACTATGTTCTCTACCACCAACAACTGAAGCTTTCCATCAAAATGTGCTCAGAGCCCACTACACTGTGGCGAACTGGCTCGATGCACTAAAGTGTGACCCACCACCACTTGATCCTGTGCATTATGGGTGGGAGAGAGACGAAACAAACAGAGTTCTCATCCCCAAAACAGTTGGTGAAGGAGTGTGCTTAGCACCAGATGAAGTTCTGAAGCTAATCAGATGTGGGTGTGAATCACAATCAGCATGCAGGGGGAGTCGCTGCGGCTGCATGGGACGCGAAATCCCTTGCACAATGTTCTGTGCATGTGGCAGCGGCTTGGATTGCAACAATCCATTGACACAAAACGCAAACGAAGAGCCGTGTGCAGACAGAACGACGAAAGTCAAAATGCCGACAGTCAAAATACCGACAGACAAAATGCCGAATGGACAAAATGCCGAATGGACAAAATGCCGAAGGGACAAAATGCCGACAATTTAGAAAATTGTAAACATTTGTTAGGAAAATTCAAAAAGTTATTATAGTTTGAACTTTTAGAGAATAAATAAAAAAATAATGAAGGGTGAATTATTTATTATGTTTTCACTGTAAATGATAAAAAATGGATGGTTTATTTTAATAAAACTTTAATTTAAAAACGGCAACCCACTGGACTCATTATAAGTGGCATATACTTTTTTAATACGCTCATTTACTTTTCTGTATTTTTTATTTATTCTTGTAACATCGGCGCCAAGAGATATTTGTTCTAGGGTTACTTCTGTTAGGTTAGGTTAGGTTAGGCACAAAAATAAGCACTGTACAAAAATAAGATTAGCTTACCTTTACACTTCTGAAGAGCGAGTGCTCCAGAGTCTAGGTTAAGCAAAACCATCGAGGGGTTGGATCTGGGCGGAGCTTTCAGAGTCCAACCAACCGCTGGTTAAGGGATTTCAATGCAATGCATTTTTCATAGAAAATTAAGTAAGAAATTACAAATTTTGTCCCTTTGGCATTTGGTCCATTCGGCATTTTGTCCATTCGGCATTTTGTCCATTCGGCATTTTGTCTGTCGGTATTTTGTCTGTCGGCATTTCAACTTTCGGCATTCGGTCCGAGCACCACGAAGAGCAGACTGATGATCCTGACGATCCTGACACAACCATGTCTTTTGATATTTGCCCCCAATAAATGGTTACCTAATGTGAATAACTGAATCAAAGTTGTCAATGCCAATCCCCCAGCTAGGTGTGAGCTTTGTTTTGCTTACGAGGTCATATCTTGTAGCTTTGCAACCTTCCATAGAATGCATGTGCCCTGCACTTTAGCATAAATTGTGGTTTATATCCGAATATCCATATCCATATAATGTGGGTTATGTCATTTAAGCATTGTGATCTGGTTTTATCTGCAGAAAAGATGTTAAGTGCTCAGCAGTTAGCTAGATTGTAGAAATTGTCACTGAAATAAAGCAAATACAGTGATGTCAACTGTGGCATTATCATATTTCAAGGCCAAACTTTAACCTCAAATGACCTTGACTTGACCCATGGAGTTGCAAAATGATATCCTACTGTTATCCTGTGCCTATAGAACTACTCAGTCTCGCCCAAAACCATAAAAACGACAGTAAGATCACCAAAATATCTCCACGACTGCCCGGGATATAGGATATTCCTTATTTCGGGGGGCGTTTGACCTCCAATGACCTTGAATACTGACGAATGTGGGTCAAAACGACTCCCAAAGTATCTGCAACCTCTCCAGATCGACTCATCATCCTAAAAACCCTAGAAATGACACCAAGATCATCAAAATCCATCAAGTATTGACCAGGATATGGTATTTTTCAGTTTCGCCGACCATCTTGGAAAATGGCGGCCATATTGAAAAAGCCAAGCGGGGGTCAGGTGTACACTCGATGGATTCTTGAATGGGGTGGTATAAGTTTCAAAATATGTAAAAATTTGCTTTATAACAAACAATGCAGGGTTCCCACCCCGTGCAACCGGACTATAAACATGAAACATGAAAAAGCATTTCAAATAGCTGAAAATTTTCTTTTATAGTTCGCATTAGGCTCATCTCTCTTCATTGTCCAGCAGTAATCTGCCATCATACTTGGATTCCATTTGCAAGACAGGGGCGTATCCAGGATTGTAGGAAGGGGGGTTTCCACAATCAAAATTAATTCGCAACAGCTAATATCACGTCTGCACAGTAAGCACCTACACTAGACTAACACTGGTGACAAATGACAGGAAGACTGATCGGTGCTACTATAGCGTGCGGTCTACAAAGATATTTACACTATAGCGTGCGTCTACAACATATTTACGCTATAGACTGCAGTCTACAATTTTTCCAATACTTTAGAATGTGTACATCCTAGTAGTATGCCCGAAAAATGTTGAGTGCAATTGCAATGTTGATCAAATGTTGCAAAAAGGGAGAGGGGGTTGGCACCCATGGGGGTAGGGGGTATACAAGCAAGGGGGAGGGTGTTTAGCCCACAAGCTGCTTGAAGGGGGAAGTGGGGTTTTACTCCCCCCAAACCTAACCTAGGAAGGTAGCCGAAGAAAGAGAGAGAGAAAGAGAGAGAGGAGAGAACTTTTCGCAAGCATATCTCGTCGCATATTAAAGTTCTTGACAGCCTCAGTTGGCTTAGAAGTCTTAATCAGCCAGTTGGCTTAACCTGGCTTAGAAGGCGTAACCAGCCATTTGGCCTAGTATATATATATATATATATATATATTTATTGAAACACACATGCATTCGTTTATATATTCCCATCCTTCCCAGTTATTTCTATCGTTTAATATCGTTTAATATCGTTTATATATAATATATATATATATATATAATATATAATATATATATACACACAGTGGTGGGATTCAGCCGGTTCGCCACGAACCGGTTCCTAAAATTTCCCGAGTTCGCCGAACCGGTCCTTAACCCGTTCAGTCCGTGCATGATTTTCCTTTATACCAAAATTTTTTTTATAAAAACACGCAATAAAAATTTGTACGTATGTTCATAACCACCATAAACAATGCTTTTTTGAACGGCACTAAGTTGATCACGTGACTTGCTGTCGGAAGCTGACGCATGCGTACTTAGGGAGTGGGGAGGGTGTGAGAAGAAATAAAGACTACAATGATAATCAAGTGGCGATTTGGAAATATTTAAAAGGAAATTAAATAAAGAATTTCAATAAAAACACTTTTTTTAGTTTTCATTTCTGACACGGGAGGGAGAGGAGAAGGGGGAAGGGGAGGGGAGGGCGAACCGGTTCTTAAAATTTTTTAATCCCACCTAGTTCCTACCAGTTCCTACCTAGGAAAGCACTTGTTTCAATTAATATCGTTTAATGAATAATAAAACACAACTATATCATTGTTTATTTAGTCTAATTATTTAACATGGAAATAATTTAACATACATTTATTCGAAATATATGGGATGTAAATATACAATCAAAAATAATAATAGTAGAAGAATTCTATACAGCAAAAATACACACACACATATATATATATATATATATATATATATATATATATATATACAGTATATACACAATCATAAATAGCAACAGTACAGTGGAAATCTATATACACGTTTAATATATGTACGGACATCTACACAATTATATGTAAACATAAAAAATAATAATAATAGTACAGATGAAATCTATATACACGTTTTATATATGTACGCACAAATACACACTTGTATATAAACTTCAAAATAATATGGCAGAAAAATTCCAATACTTGGTTAATATATACTTCAAAATATACGCGTTTTATGTTCTACTGCGCTTAATTAAAATACTAAACTCGCATGTGATCGAGTCTACAGTTACATCCTCGTTGCTTTTTACTATGCAATAAATACGATTTAACATTATTTCACCACTCAAAGTATGCGGGTGTCTATATTCGATGCAAATGGCTTTCAACTCGTTTAATACTATTTTTGTATCCACTTCACAATTGGGTGGCAAGTTATCACTCTCTTTAAACACGGATAGAATACATTGAAAAGCACGCACAAAGAGGGCACCATTTGCCACATCATTATTAAATTTAAGTTTACAAACGCTCCTTTCCAAACAAGGGTTTATTTTTTCCAATCCGAGCTTTTCAACCGTGAAATCTTCACAACGCATACCGGCAATTGAAATAATCTTCCAAGTCGCGCCGACAGCTGCTCGTTATATAAAGAAATAGCTCTTCAGGGTGAACAGTGTAGGTGAGCTCAGCCCTGTACCGCTCAAGTCCTCTGTACCAAAGTTTAAGATATTTCGAAGAGTCTATACCTTTTAAATACGCCTCCAGTTCCAAGCCATTCTCGCCTTGTTCAGTCCTACACTCGGTAAACCCATCGAACAGAGCGGTGTGTGCGTATTCAAGAACCGTGTCAAAATAAAGCATATCGGTAACACGAGGGTCTAATAGAGGCTTTAGTTTGCGGAAACCGATGATTTCAAACATTCTGTTGAGGGTGAAGCGGTTTCGCGTGGGGACAAGGACGTTATTATCAGACGCATTCTTCCACATCAACCGTATATCAGTGCATGGTTGGTCGCGATTTATACACAACGTGCAAATAATGGCATATGAGGGTGCATCACTAATCTGCTCTCTTCTTGTGCCTACACCTGCAGGTATTTTATAACGATCCTCGCCCCACTTCTCATCTATCACGAAGGTTCTGTTCATCTTCTCAACACTTAAATAAATAACATTCCGTTTACCAGAGTTTGTTTGTCTACAACTCGTTTCAAGTACATAATTAACAGTGCCGGTTTTACGCCTGAACACACGCACTGGCTTCGTCACGGACACGTCGTATACGGCATTGAGGATACTGCTCAACAGAAGCTCCATCGTTTTCTGTTGTGAGGAGTGTACGTTCAGTCGGGTCAAGCTCTGAGGTGACTATGAGCCGCAGGTGCGCGGTTTGGCTCGGTGGGATGTGTAGGGTGACGAGTCACGCGGGGCGCGTCATACCAAGCGTTAGTGATTCGTGCACAGGGTTGTTCTAACATGAAAGAATCATGTGAATACTTGTATCCCATTATGCCGGGTAATCAGAATTTTTCCGATACATGAAGTAATAGCGACTTAACGCTTTACCGGAACCATACATCTTCGTCCATTTTCTTATCACATTAACACTCTGGCGCTCTATTTGAGAGAAACATGTGCCGGTATCTGTCCTTTTTGTTTAGCAAGCGATATTCACCCTTAACCTTTTAAGGACGACTGGTACAAATTGCTAACGTTTCAAATACACGCATTCATAACTTAACCCTACAAAAAAATCAGGGCTTAAGGGGCTAAACTCTATTAAAAACTCGCACAATCCTTTAGCCACAACCTCACTGCGAACCTCATCATGATATATATATGAACGTAACGATAAAAATATATTAGACTGTCCATGATAACAAGATTTATATTCTCAGACACAGGGTGTGCGTACTCCGTATGATGTAACATGACATAATACCGCTTGTCATACCATTCGTCAATAAGGTTCACAACCCATACCCGTTGCTTCTCTTCTGCACGTGATGCTTCTTTCACTTCGCGGTGTATGTGCGCCTTTACACAGTTTAATCCTATGAGGTAGTCCATTATATCGTTTGAGCCACGAAACCCCGGAATGCTCTCGCCAGAATATCCGTAGAGTATTTGGACCTCCTCCTCCTCACGCTTCCCTCGGTTCAATATGGCCTTAAAAGCCTCAAAGGAGGGATGACTAGGGATTCTTTGGGTGTTCACCACATCTGTAAACTTTATCGAATACCACTTCATGAATGTCGAGTACGCAATATCAAAGGTAGCCACCACTTTTTCCGTCTACGCAAGAATTCTTCAAAATACACGTCTGAGATCCAGGGCTTGTTGAGGTCAACTGAGCACGCAGGGCAGAGACGTGATCAGCTAGTAGCAGGAGTCACGTGACCCCCTTTGATTGGGCATACAGTGAGCGGTGCTTAGCTTTTTTACTGCACACACACACACACACACACACACACACACACACACACACACACACGAAGGAGAAAATGAAACGCTAATTGAAACAATTTATTTTAAGTAAATAAACACACCGTCAACAAGTATATAATTAGTCTCTAATTCACGGCATATATTCAAATACACGTAATAAATAATAAACATATCGTCAACAAGCAATTAGACACACACACGCACACACACACACACACACACACACACACGCACACACACACACACACATATACAGTATATAACAAAATATTCAAGGGTCATGGTACCCAAAGGGTACGGTATCGTAGGTGCCAGGCAGCTGGTAGCGTTTCCTATATGTGTTATGACACTTTCGTCCCCCTACGTTCCTTCACGCCCCCCAATTTCTGTGCTCTAAAATTGTGGGTCCCTACAGTCAGTTGGGGTGGCTGGTCACCCTCATCTTCTAAGCTCACTAGCTCCTTCAGCGAATCAAAGTTAACAATTCGCCGGTTCGCCTGGTTAAGTGTGATGCCTTTAGCTTTCACGGTATAACTCACTTCCTCCCCCATCCTCACCAGCACCCCATAAGTTTATGGACCTGTTGAAACAAAAGAATCAGCGTAGGCACTATCTCCATACTCATCCTTGATCTCATCAGTCAGCTCTCCGAGGAATTCCCCAATAGGTGGCATGTAATCACCGTCCCTCTCCGTGAATATCACACTATCTGTATCTGAGTACAGAACCCTCCGCCGGAGAGAATAGACCCCAAAGTTTGCTGCGAGTATACGCTGTGGTGAAGCTGGCTACAGGTAGGTTTGTAACACGTGATGTATCTGTAGCCAATTCGTTCCTGTTGTACTTTATTATGTACGTATTACCCACATTCACGATCTCCATGACCTCTTTATCGGGAGCGTTGGCATAATCCTACACCTCGTTATAACTTTGGGCTAGATGGACGTTCCCCTTGCCTGTATTCTGAGCAAATTTCCCCGAAAGACTATTTAGGTACAACTTTGCACTAAAGCGCTTGCCCTGGATCTCTTCCATTCTCACAGCTATTCTATCCTCTCTATCGCCTGTTCTTCTAGTCTCTTTTCTTCCATTCTAACATATGAGTTTAACATTTTATTTTTTTTCGCCTAATTTCCGCTTCATCAGAAGTTTGAATTAGACGTTTAGTGGTGTGTGTATTTTATCATTCTCTTTTCTTATTAAGGTTTCTTCGTGAGTTTCACGAAGCCTTAAAGATGAATGAAGTGCTGCGTCTTGAAATCCCCTCGCAGCTTTTTGATCACAAGTTTCACGTAGATAATTTATTTTATGCTATAGTATGCTTTTACGCATAAGAAACATACTTCTTGTATACTTCATATATCCATAAATAAGGATGTCCACTCATTGTCTTCACTTGGACGAAAAAAGTAAAATCGAACCAACCAACCAATTCAGCTCTTTTTAGAGACCCAAAAGTTCACGGACACACACACACACACACACACACACTTGCTTTTATATAGTAGAGTAGCTGTTATGCCCAGCACTTGCTTAGGGTGGGATGATTGTATTAAACTTTTAACATTTATTTTATTAACAATAATTTTAATAAAGGGTTTCTTACTTTCTTCTGGACTGAAGTGAACGTAGTTATTTTCTTCAGCGCACTGAGTACAAAAATGATGCGCTGAAGACAGCAAATTTTTCAAAGGAAAAGAGAGAATAGCATGCCTTATTTTGCCAAATGTTGCATCCTTGATTCTCTCACTCGGAATAATATTATCTATACTATAATTATTATCTATACTATAAAAAGGCAGTCCTGTCTGTAGACAGCATGTATCCGGATTGGTTGAAAGTTTTTACTCAAGCAGTTAAGATTTTCATTGCATGATACAATGGGTTCGGGTGTGAAGCTTAAGATTTTTATGGCTACGTTCTTCTCTATAGTTTTATTGACTGAAAACTATTGACTCCCAACCAACCAACCAACCAACCAATTAATTACTTAAGCTCTTTTTAGAGAACCAAAACAAAAGTTCACGGACAGACAGAATCACACACAACTTGCTTTTATATAGTAAATATATATATATATATATATATATATATATATATATATATATATATATATACAGGTGTCCATAAATGATTACCCTGATTAAAGCATGCTATGACTTTTAAATAAACACTCGTATTCAAACACAGTTTTAATCATAAGTAGATAAACATACAAAGTTTTGATACATAGTTAATGAACTTAATAAGCTTCCACATGTGCACCCCTAGTGGCACGTAAAACGTCTAAACGGTATTCACACTCACGCCACACATTTTCCAACATTTGTGGGTTAACTGTTGCAATTGCATCCGTAATGCGTTCTCGCAATGTCTTGATATCTGGAACAACTGTTGCATAAACCAAATCTTTAACATGACCCCAGAGAAAGAAATCCAGCCGGGTAATGTCTGGTAATCTTGGGGGCCGTGGGATTGGCCCGTCCCTGCCAATCCATCGATTTGGAAATGTTGCGTCGAGAGTTTCACGAACAACATGCGCCCAATGAGGGGGTGCCCCATCTTGTTTGAAGATGACAGTTGGCTGCCTGTTCTGCAGCTGGGGGATGGCGTAATTGGTGAGCATATCGAGGTACACAGTTGCGGAAACAGTGTTTTCAGCGAAGAAGAAAGGACCAATTATCTGGTGATGCATTAGTCCACACCAGACATTGATCTTCGGACTGCCCCGAATATGCTCCCTTACGGCACGTGGGTTTTCCGATCCCCAAATACGCACATTGTGTCTGTTGACTCTACCACTAAGATGAAACGTAGCCTCGTCTGAAAAGCAGACACGTAACAAGAAGTCATTATCCTCGTCAATGCTGTTCAAAATGTCAATAGCGAATTGTTCACGTTTTGGACGGTCGTCAGGCTTCAGTTCTTGAACAATTTGTACCTTGTAGGCGTGTAACTTCAAACGTTTGCGTAACACCTTGTGCACCGTAGACTTCGGTATCTTTAGTTGGCATGAAGCTTGTCTCACCGATTTCCTTGGTGACCGTGTGAAAGCAGTTTGAATGTTTTCCACCGTCCCATCGGAAACTGATGGTCTACCACTGCTCTTTCCCTTTTCCACGTTTCCAGTTTCCAAGAAATTTTTCATCCACGACTTAATTAACTTCACATCAGGGTGGATTCTTTCCATACTTTGTTCTGAACCTTCGCTGAACACTGACAGGAGATTTTGTTTCTGCAAGCCACACAACACATTGTGCCTTCTCTGTCACAGACGCCATCTTAACTGAACAGCTACTACAGCGCTCTTAGCTGCGAATACGGTAGACGAAACACACCAGCACAGAAACTCTATGCGTGTACGAGATCACCTGTAAAAAGAAAACAGATGTAAGATTCGTCATTAAAACATGAGAGCATACTATTCTCAGGGTAAACATTTATGGACACCCTGTATATGTATATATATTATATGGGACTGAATCAATTTAGCAAATACACATTGAGCGAGTGCACTTTGAGCGAAGGAAATTGAGCGAGTACAAATTGAGCGATTTGACGCATTGAGCAATTACTGTAGGCTAACAGAGCGAGTGCAAACTGAGCGCAAACTGACGCAAAAATAATAAACATTCACCTTGTAAAAAATATTTATTTAAAACAGATATATTTAATAAAATGTATATTTATTCAAAACAGATTTAAAAATATAATAAGTTAAGCAGTGAATTATATATGTAATTCCAAATTGTAGGAAACATTACGCCGAAAGTTGAGAATATTTTCATCATTATCATTATCAGACGTTGCAAGCGAACGTTTACTTATAGGGTTAATTCCTATTTAACCGTCGGAAACTCAAATCGGAAACTCAGTCCGAGTGGGACGTCTTCTAGGCCTAGGTTAGGTTAGGGGTACTACTTACCTTTCTGGGTTCCGAATTCATTATGGGGTACCTATGCCCGGTTAGGTTAATTGAATGCCCGGTTAGGTCAACTGTATGCCCTTGACAATTGGTTAGGTTAAGTTGTCAAGTTTGCGCTCAATTTGTAATCGCTCAGTTAGCCTAGTCGCTCAGTGCGTCAAGTCGCTCAATTTGTACTCGCTCAATTTCCCTCGCTCAAAGTGCACTCGCTCAGTGTTTACTCGCTCAATTGTCGCACAATCACCTTATATATATATATATATATATATATATATATATATATATATATATATATAATAAAAGGACGTGTGTGTGTGTGTGTGTGTGTCTGTTCCAGTCATAACTCCAAAATGGAAGCAGTTACAAACATGAAACTTCACACACATATTGATTAGGTTCCCAGGTTGTGCACCTGGGTGTTAATAAATTAAATAATTAAAATTACTGGGCCCGAAGGCCCCATCACCGCGATTAAACTACAGAAAAGAACGCAGCCGTGAAAATTTTGAGCTTCACATTGTGTCAAGACTGAATCTTAAGATTTTCATGACTAATTATTTGGTCAATAAAACTATAGAAAAAAACGTAAACATAAAAATCTTGAACTTCACATATAATTAAAACTTGCGGAGCGACGGTATTGCCGGGGTGGATGTTGAACGCTATATATACACACACACAGTATATGTCCGGTTAGGTCAACTGAATGTCCGGGTAGGTTAATTGAATGCCCGGTTAGGTTAATTGGATGCCGGGTTAGGTCAACTGAATGCCCGGGTAGGTCAATTGAACGCCCGTGTAGGTCAACTGAATGCCCGTGTAGGTCAATTGAATGCCCGGGTAGGTTAATTGAATACCAGGTTAGGTTAATTGAATGCCCGGTTAGGTCAACTGAATACCCGGGTAGGTTAATTGAATGCCGGGTTAGGTTAATTGTACGCCCTTGACGATTGGTTAGGTTAAGTCGTGATATTTTCATTAGCTTATAGCGTTCAACATCCACCCCGGCAACGCCAGGTCGCTCCACTAGTATATCTGTATTATAATGGAGGTAAGTGCGATATATATATGTAACCAAAAAAAACTATAGAAAAGAACACAATCATGAAAATCTTAAGCTTCACATTTGAGCTCATTGTATCAAGATTTGTGAAGCTTTAGATTTTCATGGATGCGTTCTTTTCTAGTTTTATTGACCAAATAATTGAACGACAGTAATTGGGAAGGCAGCCATAGAAATCTTGAGCTTCACATTGTGTCAAGAAGATTTGTGAAGCTTGAGATTTTCATGACTATAGTTTTATTGACAAAATAATTGAACCTCCAGTAATTGGGTGGCCGCAGGCTCCCAAGTTACTGTCAGTTCAATTATTTGGTTAATAAAACTATAGAAAAGAACGCAATCATGAAAATCTTAAGCTTCACATTTGAGCTCATTGTATCCAGATTTGTGAAGCTTTAGATTTTCATGGCTGCGTTCTTTTCTATAGTTTTATTGACCAAATAATTGAACCGACAGTAATTGGGGCGCCGCAGGCACCCCAATTACTGAGGCCCAAGGTGAGAGGGATAGGAATGATGTTCAAAATAAAATACGCCGTAGACCCACAATTCGATTCGGTTTGGGCCGAATGCCCAAGTACCGCAGATCTAGCGAAATCGGGGCGTAGCGCCGATCTTTTGCTGAAAGTCCTGACAGAAAGAAATGAAAAGGGAGTATTTGTTGACAATTATGTCTACAAGGAGATTCTTCAGTAATGAAATAAAGATAAGTTTATGATGAAGTGTTCTTTTTTATATTTTATAACAGGAAATAATACTTGAGGTAAGAAAATTCATTTCCCAGATGAAGTAATTGGCCGAGGGCTCCAAGCCTTCCGCAGGAAATAGCAAAACAGCCCGTAGGGCGGTATTTTTGCTAGTATATCTAATGATGCTAACCTACAAGGAAAAAATCTTTTTTTCCTTGTGAGTTTGCATCATTCATACTATATCGGACACTATAACAGAATCTGAGATGCCTTAGAAGTAGGCCCTATTTTGAAAATCTACATGACACGGTCCTCTAATGTAGCATCTTTCCTAAGCTCTTATGATAAGAGTATGCGAAGCTTATTGTCATTTGATTGTTAGCTGTGAAACCAGATTATTACATAAAATCTTTGGGGAACTTAAATAATTATAATTGCTTGTACTCGTATTATACGTAACTCTCCACCAATTGTTTGGAAATCCAGTACTTTAAACCACACTTGCTCTAAATTCATTTTTTTTTTTTTTCAATAACTACGATTTGGACTTTCTGACAACATATTAAAAGATTGGACATGTAAATTCGAAGTTCAGTTAACTGACAGGGGCGTAGCTAGCCCTTTTTAATGTGTAAACACAGAGGTGTGAAGCACGGAGCTGGAGGAAGATGTGGAAGGGAGTTGTCACCCTTCCACTGCTGAAGGAGAAAATTAAATACAGATTTCTGTAAATAGTCTCTGGTGCACTAAAAATTAGAAATTTAGGGTAGATGTCAATGGTTATTCAATCAACTGAGATGGAAAATTCACTTTTATTCAGAGCAGAAGATTGAAACGCGTAGTATTGGGACAAAGTAGTGTATTTTGCAACTTGTAATAAATAATTAATATGATCCTTTTCCATCTTATAATTATAATAGACTATTATAATGATAAATGATTTCTTAAAAACTTTATTTAAAATATCATAAATTTCCAATTCAATGTGTAAACACAAGTTTTTTTGCTTACGCCTATCTACGCTCCTGACTGAAGCATATCTACAGGATGTAAAATGTTTCATAAAAAGGTCGGTTTCCGATTCCGGCCAAAGATTATCCGCGTCAGAATTAGTTCAGATTTCAAAACTAGAATTAACAACGATGATACACGTATATAAGATGATATGATCATTTTAATGAAATGAACAAGACTATTCAAATTTTAAAATATTTCAGTCTTGATTGGAGGTTTTAGGAAAGGTTATTTAATGCTCAGCGTGTGTGTGTGAGTTTTAGGGGTTGTTTAACCGAGGGGACCTACAGCTTTATGTGGGATCCGAACCACGGTCGATTAACTTCGCTGAATCGACAAGAGGCAGTCTTGCGATAATGGCGACGACTTCAATTATTCTGAAGTTGGCCATAAACTGGCACAGCGGTCAGGCCAGATGAAAGGGGGCTATTGCGCTAACTCCCAAATTTTTGTTACCAGCACCATCGGGACCTCAGTGTTTTCGCTTCGCTTACAGCGAAACGATGTTACCCAGTGAGTTACGGGCGCTGGTTTTGCATGAAGATGGTTCACCTTTTGCGAGAGTTATACAATAAGTTCTAGTTACAGAGCCATACGAATAAACTCTATTATGTCTTCCACCATCAAATTTGGAGAAGCCATAGTGGATTGCATTTGTTTGTTCGTCTATTCGTCCTACTTTCGTGTCCGCACAACATAAATTGATGAAACTTTGCATACACATACAGCGCCGGCTCTTTCATTACGCAGATCACACAATGTGCGTGGGGCCCAGCGAAGCGGGAGAGCCCCCAGCGAGTGGTATAAAAAAAATGAATTAATGAATGATTGACAGAAATAAAAATAATGGGCCAAATTTTGATTTTTTTAAACTCCCAGCGCCATTCATTTTATTTCCATATAAAATCTAGCAATTTTTTTTGTTAAAATCATAAAAATTAAAATGTAAACAAACGCCTAATGTGTGCCATCAGATCTGCCATCTCACAAGATGACTGTACTGGAATTGCTGACTTACTGTACATACACGAGAAGCAGCTGATAGTTATATCCAAACCTATGGATTGCTCTCAGAATTGCAGTCACTCTTCCAGTGACCGTAGCCACAGCTGAAAGGAGCTTCTCCAAGTTGAAGCTAATTAAAACGTACCTCAGGTCAACAATGGCACAAGAACGTCTGAACGGGCTTGTCATCATGAACATTATTCGGGAGGTAGACCGGAAGCTGTCCTATGATGATATTATTGATGAATTTGCAATAAAAAAGCCAGGAGAGAAAGGTTTTGAATGTATGTAATATATATCTATCTAAATAAACTATTAGATTTTTGTATATTTAATTGTATATAAACCATTTTATTGTGCGATATATATATATATATATATATATATATATATATATATATATATATATACCGTGTGACCACAAAAATTGTCCCTGTTTTTAATCGCTTATTATTCAGTCATTATTGCAGCTTCACAAATGAAATGAAAAGCATTCGAAAGAGAACATTTTAAAGTTTTATTTATTTTTTTCGATATCCTGGATACGAAATCAGTACTTATAAAAAAATGACAGTTTTATCCACCACAATCATGGGTTATTTGTCGGACATGCAACGTGTTTTCATCGCAGAAGAGATGATCAAACATGGCTCGGTAGTTGCCACCCAACGGTCTTTCAGACGACAATACGGTCAGCAAAGGACCATAGATCCTAAAACGATTCGCAGGATTTTCGCAAAATGGAAACATCACGGCTCAATCAAGAACATGCATAAAGGCAACTCTGGGCGCAGCAAAGGTGTGCGAACCGCTAAAACATTGAATCTGTGAGACGACTATCAGCTGTGACAGGAATCAAACGGGAGAGCATTCGGAAAATAATCACGTTGGATTTGAGAATGAAGTCATTCAAAATTATGTGTTTGCAACAGCTTAGCGAACAAGACTACCAGCGTCGTTTGATGTTTTGTGAACGCATTGAAACAATAATTGAACAAAACCAGATAAGATTAAGTGACATAATATTCAGTGATGAATGCCACATCTATCTCAATGGGTTCATCAACAGACAGAATTACCGGTGTTGGTCACAAAACAAGCCAAATATACACTTGGAGAAACCTCTGCATTCACCAAAAGTTACTGTCTGGTGTGGTTTGAGTAGCAGCAAGGTTTATGGTCCTTACTTTTTTGAGGACCCAGAGACAAGGAGACCGCTTTCAGTAACTTCAGAAAGATATGTAGAAATGCTGAACACTGTTTTTGAACAAGAAAACTGCAGTAACAAGTGGTTTCAGCAAGACGGAGCAACAGCCCACACAACTAGGCAATCACTGGAATGTTTAACAAGATTTTTTGAACAAAGATTCATTTCTCATCGCTCGCAGTTTCCCTGGCCCGCAAGATCTCCCGATCTATCACCTATGGACTTTTTTCTCTGAGGATTTGTCAAGGACAAAGTATTCAGGCAAGAGCCATCCTCTATCGAAGAATTAAAGCAAGCGGTGGTAGAGAGTGTACAGTCCATTGAATGCAGCGTTTTGGAAAATGTAATAAATAACTTCCTTTCCCGTTGTGTGAAATGTAAGAATGTCCAGGGACGTCACTTTGAACACATGTAGAATAAATTAAAACTTTAAAATGTTCTCTTTCGAATGCTTTTTATTTCATTTGTGAAGCTGCAATAATGACTGAGTAATAAGCGATTAAAAACAGGGACAATTTTTGTGGTCACACGGTATATATATAAGCACACCGGACAAAAAATTAGTCACCCCTAATAGCACCGATAGTAGGAAGTTCAAGGTCACACAGAGGGCGCTGATGTAGCATTGGTAAGTGACAAGTAGCGGTGACGTAGCACACAGGATCAGATCTGTTTCGTGAGGTGGTGAAGAACAAAGTGTGTGTTGGATATAGTCTGCAAAATGGGTCGTGAGGCAGACGTTACTCAGTGGCAAAAAGGAGCCATCGTGTTTGGCAGAGCCCACGGACACAAAATGTCTGAAGTAGCCCAATTTGTTGGTGTGTCAACGCGTACTGTCCAGCGAGTTTACAAAGAGTGGTGTAGTTCGCAATCAACTGACAATCGACGGCGTAACTGTGGCCGGAAAACAATTCTCGACAATAGGGGCCGCCGCCATGTTTGTCGTCTAGTAACTGCAAATCGTTTTCAAACCAGAGAACAATTGCTCCAAGAAACCAATGAGGTTCTCCAGCGACCAATTTCCGAACGGACATTGCGACGAGAACTGCATGCGATGGACATCTGGAGCAGGGTACCACGGAAGAGGCCGCTGTTAACAGCAAGTCACAAATTGGCACGTTATAAATGGGCTCAGAGGCACAAAAACTGGACTGCGGCAGATTGGAAACGTGTAATTTGGTCCGATGAGTCCCGTTTTTGTTTGTTCTCCAATGATGGGAGGCGACGAGTACATCGCAGGTCCAATGAAGCCTTTAATCCTGAATGCGTCGAAGGTGTTGTTCAGGCTGGAAACAGAAAGTGAAGCGCAGGAATAGACACCCACAGACTTTGGCGGAACTTCGGGACCGGCTGATGAACGAGTGGCAGCAAATCGATGTTCAGTACATGCACAACCTCGTAGAGTCTCTGCCTCGCCGGATTCGTGCGGTTATCAAGGCCAGAGGCGCCGTCACACGTTACTAGGTACATTCTGAGAGGGTGACTAATTTTTTGTCCGGTGTGCTTATGTTAAACACAGACCGTGCATGGAACAAGGAACTCTTCTGGGAAAATTAAATCCACTATAGTCCGTGCCTTGAAAAGTGGACGCTCAATGTCCCGGTTGAGGTTTAAGTTTTGTTTTTTTTGGCTAAAAATACAATAGTTACCCCTTTTTCTTTGATTTATTCAATCCGACGTGAATGCAACGAGTCTTTTACTTATATAGAGGTTCTGAATGTAGTGGGACTAGGTTTGCTTTAAACCCTAGATCCATGTCCCAAAGCTGGATCCTGTCTGCTTTGCAGATAGCTGGTGAGGGAAGCTATATTTATGGGACCTCTTTGCGAGAGACCCGTTGCCCACGTCGGGCTAGCATCATGAAAAAGAAAAACTATGGTATTTGTCATTTACCATTACTTATTCGGACTATAGTGGATTTAATTTTCCCAGAAGAGTTCCTTGTTCCATGCACGGTCTGTTTAACATATAAGTTTCTCAGGGGACCATTCTGAGTTTTGTGTGTATATATATATATATATATATATATATATATATATATATATTAGGGTCCCCAAAGATATTTGCGCGTAGGGCCCCCGAAAGGTTTGAGCCGGCACTGTACTCATGGATGATCATGAGACAGTGTTTTGAGCAAGAATCAGGTCCCTGCATCAAAGGACAAGGTCACATATAGTCAAATGGAGATCATGCCATAACTTTTGAACCGCTTCACACACGCATGCATCATCACAACACAATGGGTCATGAGCAAGAATTAGATCCCTGCATCAAATCAAATAGAGCTTTTTGTCTACGCTGTAACTTTTGAACCACTCAACATAAATTGATGAAACCTCATACACATATGTATCATCACAAGACGATGTGTCGCGCGAAAGAATCAGGTCATTGCACCAAAGTTTAAGTTCACAGATATAGCTGTGGACATTGATGTCGTTCCAACATAATTCTCGTTATAAAAAACCAAATTACCAACATTATGGACTGTCTACTGTATAGATTTTAGAACAGAGCCCAAATATCATCGAAATTACTCAGAAAGTAAGAGGTTTTCCTTATAAAAAAATCGGTGATGTTGTGTTGAAGATATTTTACTGAGAACCAAAATGTTATTTTATGCAATTATTTCTAAAAAAAATGTAAATGAATAAAAACAAAAGTGAACTTTATTAAAACTAAACCTTAATTTGTATTTCTAAAAACACTAAATTTAAAATTTGTTGATTAAAATGTTTTCTACATAATGCAAATGAGATTTTAGTGTAATTTGTCCAACCTTCAAAATTTGCAAGCTTCAGAGCATGTACGAAAAGTTCCTTTGATGTTATATGGTTTTAGGTTACATACGTTTGACTTAATTTGGTTTTTAGGAATTAAAATTATACTAATTAGAATAAACACGATTAATCAGTAGAAATTCAAGATATGATTAGTCACCTCCACAAGAAGGTTTTTGATGAAAGAAGTAACTCTTCGTGTTCGTGTATGGGAGACCTTTGTAATGTACGAGCATATATTAGATTCGGTGCCATGTCATTTACACTAGTTGTATGTTGGCAAAAATGTAGAGTAAAGAGGGGGAGGAGAGTACCCCCCCCCCCCGAAAAGTACGAAAGTTAATATAGAGTAACCTAACCTAAACTTGAAAACAAAATATTTGTGTATATATGTATGCGCCTCGGTGGTGTAGTGGTTAGCGTCGCTGACTACGAATCCATCGGCCACGGGACCGAGACCCGGTGACGGCAGGCGTCGCCCAGCAAAACCCAGCTGTTCATACTTCCACACAATAAAAAAAATATTGGTTGGTAGATAAATGGGTAACCTGGGTAGCCTAGTGGTTAAGACGCTGGGCTGCTGGTGGGGCATGGTTCAGATTCCACGTTAAACTGTAGGTCTAAGGTAGGTGACAAGCTTGACTTTTGTCGGAATGAACAATTCGGGCGGAAGCAAAACCAAGGTTAACCAAGGTTATATATTTGTGGGACGTCATACTATGAACTTTAGCGGCCATCATTCAATCCTGTGTCTAGACATAACAGTACTATCCATTTTCAGTGATGGATGCTTATCATTTCTGAATCTAAAAATATGGAGATGCATGAATCAATTCAAATTCGAAGGTTTCCACAAGCCTACTAATAATAACTCTTATGTTAATTTTTATTCTGACCATCAACCCTCGATAAAATCTGTTTTCTTCTATGCTTCTGAAAGCATTGAGGGTTGGCAGTCCTGAATTTTTAGATTCTAAGTTATGCAGTATCACAGATATTGGTATTAAATTATGTTATCCTATTCCATTTCTAGATAATTGTCTTATGAAAGCTAAGAATAGGTATTATAACAGTATAACTGCAAATGAATTTGATCACAAAAATATCCTTAGCCTACCTTACCATGTAAATTTTAAATATCTTCTGACCTTACTTAAGACAATTGGCGTCAACGTAGTCTTTAAGTATAATAATATGGTTAAATCTCGCCAAATAAAGAATAGCCCAGATAATGCTGTTGCCTGTCTGTATTCGATCCGGATGTACACAATGTAGCTCAGTTTATACAGGTCAAACGAAAAAACTTTATATATCAGAGTAGAACAGTGTAAATATGCGTGTAGAACAGCAAATAATTATAATGTATTGTTTAATCTTGCATATAGATGTAATCATAGTATTAAGTGGGAGACTTCTAAAGTTTTAATTAAAAGATATAATTAAAAGGAATATTCTGGGCTGTGCATTCATCCATTTTAAAGATAACACAGGTCAAAAAAAAACATTTTTTTTCGTTGCCAAGGAAATTCGTAAGAATTTAGGGTATTTTGGGGTTGCTGAATTCCAAAATGAAAGTAGTTTTTCCAATTTGGCTCTAGTTCTTGTGATAATGAATACCCTCAATTAATAGGAAACGTAACCATAACGCGTGCATATGGGAAACTACCGGAACATTCTAGATGGTGAGACCGAATAAAATGCCATTATGTATTTCATGTGTTTACTTTTGTATGATTTGAGACAATTTCAATGCGATTTGTAAGTAGGCTCCGCCTGAACATTAAATTTTTTGCATTTTTACGTGTTTCAATGGGGTACCAATTATCTCATAAATTAGAGCCAATCTAGCAAAACCGATGTCATATTCGGAATCAGCACCACAAAGTTACCCCAAAATCACTCTAATATGATTGACAATAAAATGAGTGTTGACCAGTGTAATTTCAATAACAGCTCGGAAACGTATAAAATTGACAATATCTTGTTAAAATATCAGATTACCTGAAGATCAGGCCCCCCCCATGTATTCTTGTTTTTTGCTTTACAGTACCAAATATAATAATACATTAAATTGAATGCCCGGTTAGGTCAACTGTACGCCCTTGATGATTGGTTAGGTTAAGTCCCGATATTTTCGTTAGTTTTAACGAAGATGATATTGTTGGTTTTCGTCGTCGTCGTCGTTGGGCCTAGGCAAGCTACGGCTTGGGACCGTAGCGCATCTATCCGGTATAGGTTAACCTGGATGATGTAGCCATAAGCACTGCCGCTGGTTAAGTGCCAACCAGTGATTATCTCACTAGCCGTATTGAGTCCGTTAGGCGAAACTGCGACAGTACCAAAGGTGGAAAATATAACCCTTGGATTTTATTATTTATTTGCAAAATGGACATGGTATTAGATTAAAATAATTATTTGAATATAAATAATTAACTGACAATTGTGATATATAATTAATTATGTTTACATACAATAAAATAATACAGTATACATAAAATTAGTATTAATGTGGTTTACAATTGAATTATGATGGGTAACTAATTTAAAATGAATTTATAGCTATTCCGAAATTCAAGACGGTAAAATTAACATTTATCTTGAAACTAAAATAAGAGTATTCACTACACACTCCCCCACCAGAGAGGAAGTTCAAAGAGTTCCGAACGACACAGATTTCCCCTGGACCTTTTTGGTAGCTACATGTACCTCGCTTAAGGTTGATTCCAAAAACGCAGGCTTAAGACGATCGATAGAAACCTTGTCGACCTTGGAACCGCGCTGGATGAGAAATGATTTGCGCGTACGTCGGAGAACTTCATAGGGCCCGTCATATGGACATTGGAGAGGCCGTTTTGGGACAGGTACACGAACGAAAACGTGGGTGCAAGACTGGAGGGCTGGGGAAACAAAGATGTTCTGTTGGCTAGTCAATCGAGGGGGAACAGGCTGAAGGGACTGCATGTGAGAGGAAAGTGTTTGAGCGAATTCCGTAGGATCACATGACTTATCCCCTGCAGTGAAGTAGCCACCTGGTAGCCGCAGTGTTGTTCCATAGACTAGTTCAGCCGCTGTAGTCTTCAGATCACTCTTAAATGCAGAGCGAATACCAAGCAACACGAGTGGAAGCTTATCCATCCAATGGGAGTCTTCGTGACACATAAGGGATGACTTCAGCTGGCGATGGAAGCGTTCGACGAGGCCGTTAGCTTGCGGATGATACGCACAGGTATGCGCATGTACTGTACCCAACAAGCTGGTAAACTTCTTCCAAAGCGAAGACTCAAATTGGCGACCTTGGTCAGTGATGACTTTTGTCGGCAATCCAAATCTTGATACCCATCCATGAAGAAAGGCTCTTGCAACAGTGTCCGCTTGGATATCAGGAAGTGGGATGGCTTCAGGCCATCTGGAAAAGCGGTCGAGACAGGTGAGCAGATAACGTTGGCCTTGAATCACTGGAAGAGGGCCAACAATGTCTACATGAATTACCTCAAATCGCTGGGATGGGGGCGGAAATGCGTCAAAGGGGGACCTGGTGTGCCTTTGGACTTTGGCACGCTGGCAGGCAAGGCACGTTTTGGTCCAATGTTTGACATCCTTCCGCATCGAGGGCCAAACAAAGCGAGAGGTAACCAGGTGTTGCGAAGCACGGATACCAGGATGGGAGGGCTTATGAAGATCCGTGAAGACTGCTTGTCTGTGACATGGAGGGACATAAGGGCGAATAGCAGCTGTTGATACGTCGCAATAGAGGGGCACAGACAATCCTGGCATACTCATTTTCTTGAGGGAAAGTGAGTGAGTGGAGTCTTCTCTGAGCAGGTCTTGTAGTTCCGTATCCTTATCTTGATCCTGTGCAATAGCATTCCACAGTGTAGAGCTGAGGGTAACAGAAGTAATCTCTATTCTTGAAAGTGCATCCGCTGGAGTGTTCAAGACACCTTTGATGTGGCGGATATCTGTGGTAAATTGCGAGATATAATCGAGTTGCCTGATGACTCTGGGAGAGTGGTTACAGCTGTTTTTATTGAAGACAGTGACCAAAGGTTTGTGGTCGGTAAAAACACAAAACTCTCGGCCTTCAAGGAAATGTTGAAAATGCTTCACGTTTAAGTAAATAGCAAGAAGTTCACGTCCGAAAGCACTATAACGCGTTTGGGCTGGCTGCAGCTTTTTCGAGTAAAACGCGATGGGTGCTTGTTGACCGTTAATGGTTTGTTCCAACACCCCACCGATCGCAACATCTGATGCATCGACCGTCAGAGTTAGGGGGGCATCACTGATAGGAAATGACAGAGACAATGCACTATTGATAGCATTTTTGGCATTGTCGAACGCCTGTAAACTATCGCTACACCATACCAATTTCGTTACCTTGCGTTTGTGTGTGATCATAGCGTGTAGAGGAGCAAGAACACTGGCACAGTTTTTAATGAACTTGTGGTAATAATTTACCAAACCTAGAAACCGACGTAACTCACGCTGATTATTTGGCATAGGGTAATTTTTTATCACTTCACACTTGTCCTGAAGGGGGGTAATTCCGTGCTGCGAAATCGTGTGACCAAGAAATTCCAAGGTTGGCTGTGCAAACACACACTTAGATGCATTAATAGTAACACCGTATTGTTCTAAGCGTTGAAAGAGGAGTGAAAGATGTTCCTTATGTTCCTCTTCCGTTGAGCTGGCCACAAGCAAATCATCGATGTAGGCATAAACAAAGTCTAAGCCTCTGGTGACCTCATCTATAAACCTCTGAAAGGTTTGCGCAGCATTCCGTAGCCCGAACGGCATCTTCACAAATTCGAATAACCCAAATGGTGTACAAACTGCAGTCTTGGGAATATCCGAAGGCTCTACGGGAATGTGGTGGAAAGCCTTAACGAGGTCTATTTTACTGAAGATAGATTTGCCGTGGAGAAGAGAAGTAAAGTCTTGGACATTTGGTACCGGATATCGGTCCGGGATGGTTGTCGAATTCAAAAACCGGTAATCCCCACATGGTCTCCAGTCTCCTGACTTCTTCTGGACCAGGTGTAGGGGAGAGGACCAACTGCTTTTGGAAGGTCTTATTATCCCAAGATCTATCATAAGCTGGAATTCCGATTTGGCAGCTTTCAGTTTGTCCGGGGCAAGACGTCTGGGTTTTGCAAACACAGGGGGACCTTTTGTTGTAATGTGATGGGTAATGGTGTGCTTAATGGTATCACCCATCTGCATCGGTTGAAGAATTCCTGGATATCGCTGGAAAAGGCACTGGTACATGGAATTAGGGGGAACGAGGGAAAGTGCAGAGTTCGAGGCGTCCGGAAGGGCAACCTGTTTGGCAAGAACAGAAAGCAGTGTGGCCTGGTCGCATAAGCGTCGCTTGTCAAGATCCACCAGGAGTTTGAAATGCTGGAGGAAGTCAGCGCCGATTATGGGATGCTGCACTTGAGCACAGATGAAAATCCACTTGAAGGATCGGTGAAGGCCCAAGTTTAGTTCACGCGACTGAGTACCGTACGTGGGTATGCGTGAACCGTTAGCAGCGTATAGAGGCGGAGATTCCGAGTGCGTATGACCAGATTTTTGAGGGAATACACTGACTGACGCTCCGGTATCGACCAAGAAATTGACACCAGAGTTCCTGTCCTTTATGAATAACAGGTTGGCAGTGCGAGTACTAGACGCCATTAGGACTCGCTGCTGGGGTTTTCCGACGAAAAATTGCAAGGGGAGATGCACTTCCTAGCCTTCTTTCCAAATTTAGAGTGGTAGAAGCAGATCTTCCCGGAACTCGAACGATGCCTCTTCGTAAATCTTGACCGAGAATGGCTTCTTTGCCGTTGATTTTGTAGCAGAGAACAAACGTGGTTGAGTTGTTGACTTAACTCTTCCACTTTCAACTCCAGTTCCGATTGTGTGTTCACGTTGTTGACCGGAGCTGTGTCAATCTCCACTACTTTGTCGGCAGTTTCTGCTAGTTTATCAACTGGAGTAGCAGGATCCATAGTGGCCAAGACACGCTGAGCTGATGGAGGAAGTTTCTGCAAGAACAACTGTCTAAAGATGTCCTTATCGAAGGTTTGTGCGCGTTCGCCTAGAGCGCACTGCATAGCCCTCAGCATTTGAGTGGGCTTACGGTCTCCAAGTTCTTCTTTTGAGATTAACTGATGTAGTTTCTCACGCTCGGAGACAGTGGTGCGGCACAGGATGGCAGACTTCAGATCGTTGTATGGGTCCTCACTCGTGGAAGTAGACACGATGACGTCACGGACTTCAGAGATGATGCTCGCTGGTAGAGAGGACAAAACATGATCGTATTTCGTCCTGCTAGCGGTGATCCTTCCCAAGTTGAATTGTGATTCCACTTGGTGGAACCAAATAAATGGATCACCCGGCCAGAAGACGGGGAGCTTTACGCTCAAGTGGGAGATGGCACCAGCGTCGTCAGGCATCTTCTCCTATGCTTGCTGACGTACAAGCAAGACGACAAGTTACCAACGAAGGAGTGGAGGTTGAGACGAGCGCAGGCACAGAGCGCACGGGCAGGGGTGAGGGGCAGAGGGCACGAGCGACGTTACAGTCTGGTCCTAGTCGCTCGGGTGAAGGGGGTGATGGGCACGAACGACGTTACAGTCTAGTCCTAGTCGTTCGGGTAAAAGGGGGAATCCAACTCCGGGTCACCAATTGTTGGTTTCGTCGTCGTCGTCGGGCCTAGGCAAGCTACGGCTTGGGACCGTAGCGCATCTATCCGGTATAGGTTAACCTGGATGATGTAGCCATAAGCACTGCCGCTGGTTAAGTGCCAACCAGTGATTATCTCACTAGCCGTATTGAGTCCGTTAGGCGAAACTGCGACAGTACCAAGGATGGAAAATATAACCCTTGGATTTCTATTATTTATTTGCAAAATGGACATGGTATTAGATTAAAATAATTATTTGAATATAAATAATTAACTGACAATTGTGATATATAATTAATTATGTTTACATACAATAAAATAATACAGTATACATAAAATTAGTATTAATGTGGTTTACAATTGAATTATGATGGGTAACTAATTTAAAATGAATTTATAGCTATTCCGAAATTCAAGACGGTAAAATTAACATTTATCTTGAAACTAAAATAAAGTATTCACTACAATATCATTTGGTAATTGAGGCTGGGGGTCCTGATCTTCAGGTGATCCCAAGTATCTTTTGTCCTTTATCAGTACTTGTTAATCTCGTGCTAATCTCTCTTTACTTTTTCGTTTTAATGTATATAGGCATATATTTTTGTCATTTTGCCTTTTCTCTTCATTCCCTGACCAGGTGCACTGTTCGATGCACGAAAGGCCTTGGACTTGTTTTTGTTTTTCCTTGTGGGTTTGCATCATTCATTTATTTCACGTGTTCAGTTGTGAAATTCATCATATTCTCTCTCTCTCTCTCTCTCTCTCTCTCTCTCTCTCTCTCTTCTATATATATATATATATATATATATATATATATATATAATATCCTGAGAATAAGCAGCCAAGACTTTTTAACAGCCAGTATACTGACCCAAGTCCTACAAATGAAGTGAAATGCAGCAGCAGAGAGTTCAATGAAACAAGATCATGATTTTCGCTCCTGTAGTTGCAGATATTCAAGGCCAAATAAACCTTCAGGATAGTCTCCCATACAAACACTTTCCAAAATCAAAGTCGCTTAACTCAATTTATTAAAATACTTGTCCAAAAGCTATCATCTTTAGTTCAACTACATTTTATAGAATTGATACAAGGAAAAACAAACCTGTTTGTCTGTTTGATACATGTTTTGATATGTACTTAAATATAACTTTCTTCAACACATAGATATACAGATCAGTTGAGTGGGATCTTTTAAACCAAACTGATTAGGAGTCAATTTCTAATCATATAAATGGCACAGTAAAAGTCTCTATTACTTTCGAGAAACAGGTGACAGCAATAGACCTGTAATTATTGCTGGATAGAATGTTCCCTATATTTTTTTTTGACAAAGAGCAATACATATACCTCCATAAACTCTGCATGAATATAACTATGAGTAAGTATGGCTTAGAAAAGCAATGAGATCTGCAAATTTCTCATATCATTGGCATATTTTAAGTGTTCATATGACTGTTCATCTACCCCTGAGGCAGAACCAGTTTTTAACTCTTTAATCACACTCTTAATCTTTTTACCCAACTGATATCCTCTGTTTAGTTTCCTTGCATCTCATAGCTAAAGTTTTAGCTATTTCTATCAAAATGGATGACTTTGCATTTTGAACACTGAATTTCATCAGCCATTTACTCGCCTGTAGTTTATAAGGATTTTCTATATTTGTAACTGAGACAACTAGGCCCTACTTTTGTATCATCTGCAAATTTAAGTATTTTATTACCTACTCCCTTCTCTAAATCATTTAGATATAAAATAAAGAGTAATGGACCTAACAGTGATCCCTGTGCCCTGTGGTACTCCACGTTTCACTGTCACCCTGATTCATGACCTTTTAAAATTACTCTGTTCTCGGCCTTCTAGCCATTTTCTACCCAATTCATAACTGATACTGTTATCTCAATAGTTTTTAATTTATATAGAAGTCTCGTATGTGGAACTTTGTCACATGTCTTACTAAAATCTAAATAAATAACATCTACATCATATCCATTATATATTTGTTCAGTTAAAAACTTTAAAAAGCTGAAGAGATTAATTAAACAAACCAAACCTTCCTGATTTAATTCCATATCGGGTAACTTTAAACAAGATTAAAATTATCCAAATGCACTTGAGTAATATTGATGATTCTTTCTAGTATCTTCACCAGTAGTGATGTAGTTACAGGGTGAGTGTCCTACACTTAACACCAATAGCCGAATGTGTTCAGCGACTGCCGCTCCTCCAACAGCCAGTCTGGACGGCTCGAGCCACCGAACTCTCTCCTCTAGCTTCTCATACAACTGCAAGAGAGAGAGAGAGAGAGAGAGAGAGAGAGAGAGAGAGAGAGAGAGAGAGAGAGAGAGAGAGAGAGAGAGAGAGAGAGTTACAAGGACAAGAGGAAGCCTCAAAGATCTTCTGGTCCACTCTGGGAGGTTCCTGTTATGAAACAAGTTTATTTTTCTTTCAACTAGTCTAGCAGTAGTAGAAAACTGGACAGAAAAGTATAAGACTCTCTCCCAACCATCCGCTCCCTCCATGCCAGAGGCAGGTACAGAAAAAGGTTGAAGAAAATACCTTGACCCTGGAAAAGTAGAAATTTTACAGGAAAGTGGAGAATATATAAAAAAGCTCTACAATTAGCATGCAGACAGAGACACCGTGCAAGCGAACCCCTGCGGAGTTACGTTATGTTTTAGTCTTAAACCATGAGAGTATTCAGTACTCTGTCTAGCCTATTTTTGAACACATTTACACTTTGGCTTGAAACAACCTCTGAGGGAAGTTGGTTCCAGATATTAAATATTTTATAGGAAAAGAATTTCCCGCAGACAGCGGTCCTAAATGTCTTTAGTTCAGGTTTAAACCCATTATTTCTTGTCAGATTGGCATTAAGTGAGAATAAGTTTATGTAATCTACCCTGTCTATTCCATTGAGCATCTTGAAGACTTGAATAAGCTCACCGCGCAACCTCCTCGTCTCTAAGGTAAATAGGTTTAGGCGCTGTAATCTCCGTTGGTAGTTTTGCATTCTCATTGAAGGGATCAAGTTTGTATTCCTGAGGGATGGAGACCAAAACTGCGCACAGTATTCCAGTTGAGGTCTGACTAGTGAATTATAAAGACAATACAGTCTCCTTGTTCCGAAATTGGAACTGTCTTTTAATATAACCTAATATTTTTAAGGCCCTCTTTTCGACTTGTGCACAGTGCTTCGACGGTTTCAGATCATTGCTGATATAGACTTCTAAGTCTTTCTCTAGATCGGTCTCAGTCAAGTTCCTTCCCAAGAGAGAGTAATCGGTCTTTGGGTATTTATAACCTATGTGCATTACCTTACATTTGTCCAAGTTGAATGGCATCTGCCAAGTAGCAGACCATTCACCCAACCTGTCAAGCTCATTCTTAAGCGTTCTTACGCCCTACTCATACCTACACTACTTCTTAATTTCGTATCGTCTGCAAAGTTGGAGTTTGTACGTAGAAGCCCGACGTCGAAATCATTAATATAGATGATAAAAAGTAAAGGACCCAGAACGGAACCCTGTGGGACACCAGTGGTGAGGGCGCCCACTCCGAAGCCACGCCATTTATTACCACTCTCTTCTTTCTATCTTGCAACCAATCCTCAATCCAGTTGGAAACGAGCCCGGTGATTCCTAGTCCTCTGACTTTAGCCATCAATCTCGCGTGAGGGACATTGTCAAAGGCTTTTTGAAAGTCGAGATACACTATATCTATTGCCCTACTTGCATCGTATAGTGTATGCATTTTCTTCTTCTTCTTTCTCTTCGCCCGTTCCCGCCTCTATGCGGGGTCGGCGTTTCTGACCAGCCTCCTCCACACAGCCCGGTCCTGGGCTTCTTCCTCCGACAAACCCTTCTCCCTCAAATCGTCCCTCACCTTCTCCATCCACCTTCGCTTCGGTCTGCCTCTCTTTCTCCTGCCATGCACCTCCATATTCATCGTTCTCTTACCCACATAATCTTCGTCCCCTCTCATCACATGTCCATACCATTTCAGTCTACTTTCTTGTATCTTCCTCGAGATTTCTCCAACCTTCGTTGTGCCCCTTATCCTTTCATTCCTTACTCTATCCAACCTTGTCACTCCGCACATCCATCTCAGCATTCTCATCTCCGTTACATCTAGTCTTTTCTCATGATCTTTCTTTATAGCCCAAGACTCAGCCCCGTACATCATAGCCGGTCTTACCACAGTCTTATACACCTTTCCCTTAACCCTTGCGCCTATTCTTCGGTCACACAACACCCCTGAAAAAATTAGATTGTTAGATTCAAGGTGATACACAATACGTTTTGTAATGATGGATTCCAACAATTTGCCGACAATTGATGTTAAACTGATCGGGCAGTAATTACAAGGATTTTCCCGATCATCCTTTTTAAAGATTGGTGTTACATTTGCTAAATTCCAGTCGGTTGGAACTTTCCCTAACTCGATTGATTGTTTGACTATGATTACTAAGTCGTCAACAACATTGTGGCTAACCTCTTTTAATACCCTTGGAAGAAATAAGTCGGAACCAGTTGATTTGTATTTATTTATCTTATCAATTAATTGCTGTACCTCATTTCTCGTAAAACTTATGGTCTCTACGGGATGGTCATCGTCATATGTAATCCAAGGAATTGAGTCTTCCTCCGTGAAGACTGTAACGAAGAACTCGTTTAACGTATTAACTATATATTTATCACTGAATTTCAGTTCGACTTTGTTGACAAGGAAACTATTTTAATGGGTATAAAACTGTTCCGTAATATTCTAAATTGATCCCTATACGAGCTCCAGGTGACATTGACATCCTCACTTATTAGAACTACAAGTGTGTCTAAACGACTTTGGAAGCTTTCAAAATTTGCTCTCGAGAAATCCAGTCCTTCAGAGTCTTTTCGCGTGTATTAACTGGAACCCTGAGGTCAAACCTTATCAAATTATGATCGCTGTTACTAAAACTTTCACCAATAGTCAGGTTAGAGACTAGGTCATCTTCATTCGTGAATATGAGGTCTAGTTTATTATTACCCCTTGCAGGACGTCAACCCATTGACTTAATAAATTATCATCGGAAAATTCTAACAGTCTTGAGCCCTCAGCATCAGCTGTTTTGTTTTTCCAATTTATATTACCACAATTAAAATCACCAAAAATCACTGATCTTATTATTCACTATTCTGCTTAATTGGTTATACAAGTTTATATCCTTATCAACTGGGTGTGAGGTGACCTATATACTAGAAGACTAGAAGTAGATGCACTACTTTATTATTTAGGTTTAGATCCCAACATTTCATGAGCAGATACGATATTACTGTTTACCGGGTGCAGGAAGTCACGAGCATACAAAAGTACACCGCCGCCTTCCCTTCCGTTCCTATCTTTGTGAAACATTTTGTAACCTACCATTTCAAATTCTCCTACAAAATCCCTTGATTCAGAATGAATCCAGGATTCCGTTATTCCTATGATATCAAAGTTCTCAGTTTTGACTGGCGCTATAAATTCCATTAGTTTGTTTCTAATTGACCTAGCATTGAAGAGCACAGTTTTGAGAGATTTTAAGTTATTTCTCCTAACTGGCCTGAGTCGTTTCCCGAAGCAGTTGAATCAACTGTTGGGGGAGAAGGATAAACTAATGGTGGAGGACTGACTGCTGGAGGGACAGGACTATCTGCTGAGGGGGAGGACTGACTGCTACTGTTGGGGAAGTAGGATGAAGTACTGTTGGAGGAGGACTAATTGCTGTTGGAAGAGGGCTAACTGCTGTGGGAGGAGGGCTAACTGCTGGGGGAGGAGGGCTAACTGTTGGGGGAGCAGGATCAATTGCTGGTTTGGGGGGTCCTAGTTTAAAAAGATTACACAAATTTATGTTCAGTAAATCACCAAACTTCTTTTTCACTTTCTGTTTAAAGTGTATTCCGTCCGAGCCAAAGTATTCCCCATTTCCGAAGAATGTAGGCCAAAAATAAATAAACTTTAGGCCTTTTTCCAAACACATGCATTTAACTCTCTTATTTATGCTAATGGCTTTATTTAAGGGAGAGTCACTAGCATGCATTCGTGGGAGAATCCCTACAACCATACCAACAGAGACAGACAGAGAAGGACAAGAGGAAGCCTCAAAGACCTTCCGGTCCAGTCTGACAGAAGAGACAGAGAGACAGAGAGAGACAGGCCTTGCGGCCCATACCGAGGAGGTACCAATGGCAACGGGTGCCAGGGAAAAATTCCTACACATTGTCACAGCTAGCTTCTCGAACAGCCACCCTAGAAGACAGTAACACACATCCTCAAATAGTGTGCAGGATTCGGTCTAACCTTTTTCTGAACTGATCCACAGAGGAACTGTTCGCAACTTCTGAAGGTAGCCTGTTCCACGTGTCACAGATCTTATACGTAAAGTAATTCCCACACACACACTAGTCCTAAATAGTTTCAAATCCAACTTCCAACCATTGTTGCGAATTGAGTTATCATTTAAACCAAACATATTTCTAAAATCGACATCGTCGAACCCGTGGAAGAGCTTGAAAACCTCGATAAGTTGACCACGCCGCCTCCGAGTTTCCAGCGAAAACAAATTCAGGGCGTGTAAACATCGATTGTCCCTAACAGAAGGGATTAACTTTGTGGCCCTCGCCTGGACTAGCTCCAGCTTCTCAATATCTTTCCTGAGGGTGGAAGACCAGAACTGCACAGCGTACTCCAGGTGCGGTCGAACCAGGGAATTGTACAGAGAGAGCACAATCTCCTTGTTCTGAAATCGAAATTGCCTCCTGATATAACCCAACAGCTTCTGGGCTTTCTTTTCCACCTCTACGCACTGTTTGGTAAACTTAAGGTCGCTGCTAATTAGCACACCCAAGTCCTTTTCTAAATCAGTGGCCTCGATATTACTCCCCAACATGGAGCAGTCCGACTTGGGATTGGCGTAGCCAATGTACATGACCTTGCATTTACCCAAGTTAAACGGCATTTGCCATTTTTCGGACCACTCTTCTATCCTACGTAGGTCCGCACGCAGTTGCTCGATCGTTTCGGGCGTCCCAACATTGGCCTCAAGCTTGGTGACCGAGGCCCAACCCGAGGTAGCCCCTTTAATTACAACCCTCTGCCGCCTATTCTTCAGCCAGTTTCCAATGCAGCTACCTACTTCCCCATCGATACCCAGCTCGCGGACTTTGGCCATTAGCCGGCGGTGAGGTACCTTATCAAAGGCTTTCTGAAAGTCGAGATAAAGTATATCAATCGCCCTACTCTTATCGTACTCACTCCACATGGCGTGGAAAAACTCGAGCAGGTTTGAGAGACACGACCTATGCCACCTAAACCCATGTTGGGAGTCCTCAAGCAGCTTGTAGGAATCCAAATGGTCAACGATCCTATCCGCTATTATCCCCTCTAATAATTTACCTACGACCGAAGTGAGACAAATGGGACGATAGTTCCCTGAACTTTCGTGATCCCCTTTCTTAAAGATAGGGGTCACGTTGGCTTCCCTCCATTCACGAAGCACCTGACCCGTCTCCAACGGTTTGTTGAAGACTGTAGCCAGGTGGGTCGCGCACTTCCTGCAAGACTCTGGGGAGGAACTGGTTCAGCCCAGGAATCATAAACGCCTTCAGTTTATCTATTCTATTGGCAACGTCTGTCGCGGTACACCGAATACTATCCAGGCCAGCACCGTCGTGCCTGACGCCTGGCTCAGTGATGACGCGGGTGTCCTCCCTGGTGAACACTCCCGCAAATTACTCATTCAACACATTAGCGATGTCCGCGTCGGAAGTCCGCAGCACGCCGCTGGGGTCCTTTAATGGGCCTATCATGCTTCTAACGTGCTTTCTACTATTAACATGAGTGAAGAATTCCTTAGGGTTCCCCTTACAGAGGCTTGCCACCCGGAGTTCTTTGTTAGGTTTGGCTAGCCTAACCTTCGCCTTCACTTCCCTGCACAGGCAGACATACGCCTCAGTGTTCTCGTGGGAACGATTGGCCTTCGCCCTCCCATACGCAGCTTTCCTATTTCGGGTAGCCGAAGCGATGTCCCGCCTGAACCACTTAGGCTGCGTTGAAGCAGGGATGACCGGTTTTGAGGGTATGGCAGCAGACTGCAGCACCATAAACTGGTCCTGGAATGCACTCCACACTCCCTCAACATCGCCGCCGACACAGATCCTAATCAGACCGTGATCACTCCCGCCCAACGATTCGTCAACGGTGAGGCCAGTGACGAGGTTGTCCATTTACCCACTGAGTCAGGAAGTTCTCATCAGCAAGGTCAACTAGCCTTCTCCCCACGGCATCAACAGTCCTGTATTCCCACTTTATGCCGCGACAGTTGAAGTCTCCTAAAACTACACACATCCTGTCCCCTAGCAGGCTACGGAGTTCGGTGTACAGGGCTATATCCTCCTCGAGGAGGAGATGCGGAGGTCTGTACACCAACATTAACCTATAGTTCGTCCCTCCCAGGTTCAGATCGACGTCAAGCAGCTCCCGTTCCGATCGGAACTGGCAGTCAACCGGACTCAACGTGTCCCTCACGTATATTAGTACCCCTCCCCCTCCCCACGGGTGCGGTCCTTGTGAAACATTCTATACCCGGGAATCTCAAACTCCCCAACTTAGTCCCTACGATAAGTTTGAATCCAGGACTCGATGATAGTAACGATATCTTGGTATTCTGATGCTAAGAGCGCCCGTAGCTCGCAAAACTTATTCCTAATCGACCTAGCATTAAAAAAGCACTGCACGGACGGAGCCTTCCCTATTCTGACCGCCCCCTAGCACGATCCGTTTCCCGTAACAGCCAGGGCTGTCGGGAGTTGAAGAGCCACTCATCAACGAGGGGGCAACTTCCGCAGGAGCCCGAGCCCCCTCCAACGGGGAAGGAGGGTCACCCACCTATACATGGACGCACCCTTCAGTTGAAGGTACGTCCGCCAGCGGCTCAAGATCATCTCCCCCCGGTGGGGGCCCGTCATCAATCCCCGGGCTTGACCTCACCATACGGTATAGGTGCCGGTCGAGCAGCGAGCCCAGCACACCTTTACCCTTGTCATTGAGGTGGACATCATCTCCCTGATAAAGGTCCCACCTACCCGAAAACGCGCCGAAGGGGTCAACAAACCTCACGCTCAGTGGGACGCATAAGTCTTGTACCCTCTCGTTGATGCCAATGACCTTACTGAGCGCGTGGTCACTGGCATTCATCCGCGGTAAAATACCCATCAACATTCCCCTGTCTGTTTTTAAAGTTTTAGATCATCCGCAAGAGACATGATCTCGGTGATGATCCCTTCGGTCGAATCTACCCTACCGCCTTTGAGGAACAGGTCGTTGCCACCAGCGTGGACAACGATCGCAGTCCTCGGACTAGCCATGCACAGCTTCTCTATCTCCTTCCTTAAGTGGGCCGTTCCCCGCCCGGGTAAGCACCTTACCTCCCTTCTGTCCCGGTTTGCAGAAGCAAAGTACTTCTCCTGGCCCCTGATCTGTGAGTTCCCAATCAAAACGGTGTCTTCCTCCTTCGCGCACAGGAGACTAAAGCGGTTGGAGGTCCTGACAGCGGCAACCGGGGTCTCAGGCTTCGGCTTCGCAGCCTTCTTGCCTGAAACCTTTCGATACCCGTCGCCACCCATGGACTCAGCCGCACTTACAGCACCCGACCCACCCCGACCGGCAGCTACATCCTTCGGCTTCTTTGGGCCATCAGTAGGCCCCTTCTCACCCTTTTTCTTTATCAGCCCCTTCCAACCCTTCTCTATCAGCCCCTTCTTTGCGCCCTCCCCTCCATCCACCTTGCGGATACGAGAAGTTAGCAAGCGAAAAATAAAGTAAGAATCTGAATAGTTTCAATAATTTTACTCCACTGTCACAAAATGCGGTATAATTCAGTTTTAGTGCTACCTCACACTGATTATGGTATCAATAATTTACCCTCCATGAATGCCATTTGCAGCTGAAGTAAGGAAGGCGTGAAGGACTGACCAGTCTGAAGTGGACTTTTGATAGAAAGTTTGAAAAAAGCTGGCTTATAGGAAAGCGCCTTAAGCCATTCATCTTTATTATTCAAAAAAAGATTTAAAGCCGCTTTCCCTTATAACCACAAGTTCCATTAACTGCTTTCTTTTTACCAATACCTTCCATCCTTTCACCAGCATAAATCCTGGATGGAAATGGATAAATGATACGCCATGGCAAAATTGTATGGTGATTTTGCGTAACAAGTCTGGTCTTACATTCGGTCAGTTCAATTCATAGCTTTAGTGAGCGTTCTTCAAAATAATGATGTTGGAGTGGATCATTGAGTAAGAAGAGTAGGATCATTGAGTAAGGAAGGGTAAGGCTGGTGTTAAGAGCGAGAATGTGGATGACGAATAAAAGTTTGGAGTTGATTAATGTGTGAACATCGGAGCAGTCCAGACGGAAAGTGAAATTTTCCTGTTTGTGGAGTCTCAACTTACATGTTTACCGAGTTTAAATTTGCAATAAATGGAATGTACAGTAACTCCCCGAGTTACGTTGTTAATTGGTTCTTGAGCCTCCGACGTAAGTTGAAAATAACGTAACTCGAAATTTACCCTTGTAAGGCACACAGATAAATTAGTAAATTACCGTACTTATATTTTTTGTATATACAATACAGTATTATTTTTTTAGATACATACAGTATTATTTTTAGGCATAGTCTTCTCCTCTCTCGCAATGTATGATCTCTCTACTGAGTCTCTAGCATTTTCTTCCAATACAAGCCAGTTTCATCAACACTAAAAATACACTGAGGCACATATTCTCCCTGAACAATATTGTCTGACAAAGTCTTAGGAAATTCACTACCTGCTACTTCATCTACACTGGCAGCTTCGCCACTGACCTTAATATTATGTAAATTGGCACAAGCCTTAAATCTATTAAACCACCCATGGCTTGCGCTAAATGTTCCTTCAGAAGAACACTCACCATGTTTATTTTTAACATCGTTACAGAGACTTAAAGCCTTTTCCTGAATTAACATAAGGCTTATCCGAATACGACGCTGATGCTGATCTTCCAGCCATACACTTAAAAGCCTCTCCAACTTCTCCATAACTGTACCACCTCTTTTTGTAATAATAGTGGACTTACAGTAAGTCGCACAGAACTTTGCAGGTGTTTCAAAACTCGTTCTTTTTCTTTTAAAATTTTCGCCTCCTAATACGACTACGGCCGAGACTAAAGGCTATGTCGATAATTTTCGCTCCCTTTTCATTTCTTTTTATTACGTCAATTTTTTCCCCTCCATAGTAATACTACGACGTTTTTTAACACCACTATCACTTGCTTTATCACTTTTTCTCTTAGGATCCATATTTATTTAACCAGCAAAGGACGCCAAACGCTGGCGCCATCGATAGCGGAGTGGGAGAACTACATACTTCGCGCGCAATTTAAAATTAATGTTTTTATATTTTTTATAGTTTTATATTTTTTAAAAATTTTAGTCCCATATACGAACGACGTAATTTCGGAAAGACCTAACTCGGGGAGTTACTGTATTTGTATATTGAGGTGAGTGAAAAGGAATTCTAAGTGTAAATATAAGTTTAATTGTGTAGGTTATCTGTGCAATACTAAATTCTAAAGAAAGTGAAATTGTTTATTCATTCATTACCCTTATAGGGTATTCATTACCCATATAGTGTTGCATATTAAATATTGGTACTTACGTATTAACGGGGAGCCACCACATATTGATGAGTGGTTAGGTTAAGACCCGTTAAGTTGTAATATTTTCGTTAGGTGAAAATTTCTAATACATCATATTTTTTAAATAGCAATATTTTTTTAAATATTTTTTTTATACAATTTTCTGAAAAAAAATATTTTTTTTAGGCTTATTCATGATGAAAATTTGGAATCTACCAAAAAGTAAAGAAGATGCGGTCTCTTTTTTGCAAGACAAAGATCATTGTAAATATTTGAAATATAAATCATTGTAAATATTTTAAAAAATATTGTTATTTAAAAAATATGATGTATTAGAAATTTTCAACTAACGAAAATATTACAACTTAACCTAACCAATCATCAATATGTGGTGGCCCCCCGTTAATACGTAAGTACCTAAATATTTTCATATTTATTCTGGTGTTTCCTTGGCCATTAATACCTTTTTGAATATCACTGGGATAACCATTGTACCACCGCTTGTTCGAACCCGTTAGGCAGGAGACAGGGAGTGCTGGAATTCCCGTTTCTCCTGTCACTGTCCCCCCTCAGCTGATCTCTTTCTGTGTCTTTTACCCTGTGAGCAGTCCAGCATCTTACATACTACACAATTTTTTTCAAAATTAAAAAAACAACAATAACATCGATTTCAAGGTCCACGGAGTCCCCTGGGGGAAGGGACCATAAATGTCCCCACTTCTGGCTTCCCAACTGTCAATACCGGGAACGCAGACCTAGGCAGCGGGGCTGGTTCTGCTACTGCCCATTCGAGATGTTCTGGATCTCTGACTGATTCACTTTTCATAAACTTCTGCAACATTAGTGGCCTTTCCTCAAATTTTCAATCCGTTGAACACCGCCCTGGGACGACTGATAGCAATCCCTTTTCTGTACCCTCCTACTTTCTCGATATTCAATTTTATTCCAAAAGTGGATGTTGCATATATGTATGCAACGACCTAACTTGCTCTCGTATTCTCGAACTTGAATCCCGAATTCTACACCCTCTGGCTACGACTTGCAGGCTGCTATCCACCTTTCTTCTAATTCTACCGACTATCCAAAACTCTTTCATTACCTCACTTGCAACGTGGAATATATTCTATCCCACTCTCCTTTCGCTGAAATCTCCATTTTACGAGATTTCAGTGTTTACCACCACCTTTGGTTTTCCTCCCATTTCACGGGCATCCCTGGTGACTAGCTTACAACTTCTGTACCCTGAATGACCTAGAGCACATTGTACAGCACCTTACTCGTATCCCCGATCGTCTTGGAGATAGGTCCAACATTCTGCATTTATTTCTTACCAATCATCTTTCTTACTCTTCAAAATTTTTCTCCGTTGACTTCCTCCAACCACAATCTCATATCTGTTTCGTGTCCTATCGCTCCAGTTCGGCCTTTGCATCCTCCCAAGAAGAGACGCTTTTGGTGCTTCGGCGCCGCTGATTGGGAAGCCCTTAGGCAGAACTTCTCTGATTTCCCATGGAATGATTACTGCTTCCGTGCTATGAGTGCGCTGAGTGCACTACGGTGATTATTCTGTCGGGCTTGGTGAAGTACATTCCATATTCTATTTCTACTACTAATACAAAAAAAAAACCCTGTTTCACTTTGCTTGTTCGAATGCTATCCACAACAGAGAGGAGGCTTTCAAAAGATACCGTCGCCATCCAACTCCAGACCCTCACTTAGCTTATATTTCTGCTCGGAATCGTGCAAAATCTGTTCTTTGACTCTCCAAAAATTCCCTCATCAGACAAAAATGTGAAAACCTGCCCAATTCTAATTCTACTCGCTCTTTCTGGCACCTAGCCAAGAACCTCTCCATCAACTTTACTTATTATTTCCCTCCTCTTTTCCATTCCGACGGCTTAGTTGCGTCTCTTCTCCTGATAAAGTTGAACTCTTCGCTCAAACTTTCGCCTCCACCTCAACCCTCGACGAATCCAGTGCTGTTCCTGTATCTCCTTCTCCCTCTGATTTAATTATATTTGAAATTAGAATCTCTTCCAAAGATGTTTTTTCTGCCTTATGTTTTTCCTGCTCAGCTCTAGGAAGGCGTTCGGTCTTGGTGTCCCTCCTCCTGTTCTCAAGAACTGTGCTTCTGTGCTGATACCCTGCCTAGGCAAACTCTTTCATCTTTGTCGCTCATGTACTTTTCCTTCTTGCTGCAAGTTCGCGTTCATTCTGCCAGTCCTGAAGAAGGGTGACTGCTCTCAACCCTCTAACTATTGTCCAATTGTTTTGATTTCTTGCCTTTTTAAAGTTTTTGAATCTATCTTTAATAACAAGATTCTTAAACACCTTTCTTCTCACAATCTTCTTTCAGATGTCAGTATGGGTTCCGGAAGGGACGCTCTACTGGCGATCTTCTTGCATATCTCTCTGACTCTTGGTCATTTCCCTTTCTTGATTACGGTGAAACCTTTGCTATCCGGCTAGACATATCAAAAGCTTTTAATAGTCTGGCACAAATCCTTAATTTTCAAACTGCCCTTTTTCGGTTTCTATCCTTCAATCTGTGCCTTCATCTCTGATTTCCTTTCTGGACGGTCTATAACTGCGGTTGTAGATGGCCACTCTTCCTAAGCTAATAATAGTGGTGTTCCTCAGGGCTCTCTCCTGTCACCCACTATTTTCCTTTTATTTATCAAGGATCTTTTAAGTATCACTTCCTGTTCTATCCACTCCTATGCCGAACATTCCACTCTTCACTTCTTCACTCGCTTCCCAAAGCGTCCCTCTCAACAGTCACTCTATGCTTCGCGTGGGACGGCTATGATGCACCTGACCTTTGATCTTTCTACTCTCTCTGATTAGGGCAGAGAAGACTTTCTGGCTTTCAATGCTTCAAAAACTAGTTCCTTCATCTGTCTACTCGTCACAATCTTCCTCACCACTGTCCCCTTACATTGAACAATATACAACTCAATCCTTACTTTTCCCTTAACATTTTCGGTGTTTCCTTTTCTCGTGATCTTTCCTGGAAAGATAACATATATTTTTTCTAAAACAGCTTCTAAGAGGTTAGGTGTGTTGTACCGGCTCCGAAGTTTCTTCACCCCCAATCAGTTGCTCTCTCTGTACAGGGGTCTTGTCCGCTCCTATATGGAGTACGCTTCTCGCGCGTGGAGTGGCTTAACCCAGACAGCGCTACTTGACTGGATGGAATCAAAGGCTTTTCGTTTCATTTCCCCACCTCTTACTAACTGTCTTCAGTCCTTCTCTCAGCTGCATTTTGCTCAGTCTCTCTGTACTATCGCTATTATAACGGACACTGCTCTTCTGAACACCCTAACTGCATACCTCCTCCTTTAAGGAGAGTTCGCAGTATCAGACTTTCAACACATTCTCATTCCTTTTTTGTCCAACTCTCTAACACGAGGATTAATCAGTATCTTCAATCTTTCATCTACTCAACCGGTCAATCTGGAACAAACTTCCTCAATCCATTTTTCTCCCTGTCTATGGCCTCCAATCTTTCAAACGCAGTGTCCGGGCATTTCGAAAACTCTGGACCTTGATTTGACTCTTTTCTTCCTCTTTGGGGGTGGGCGGCACTTTTGCGGGCATTCGCCTCTTTCCCCTCCTTCTTGCAAAAAAAAAAAATTTATTACATTTTGCTCTTCTGCCTTCGATGCATTTTCATGAAGAGATTTTAAGATTTTAAATTTATTGGATTTTTATTCTTTTAGAAGTATCATAAAGGTAACCTGTCGGGAGGTATTTAGAAAGCTTTTTAACTTCTTTACCTTTTCCTGCCTTTCTCCCGATAATAATAATAATAACAATAATAATAATAATAATAATAAATATTTCGTACGTAAGTTCACAAATTGAGTTTAAGAAAATTCTCTTCTCCAATAAAAATTTTTCTTTTTTTATTATTTAAAATTAGAATAAATAAAGAAAATTGATAATCGATCGTGGAATGTAAAAATAAAATGAAAAAAATTTTCTCCGGACTGAAATTTTTATTTGAAAAAGTGCTAAAATAGAAGGGAAAATATGAAACTAAATTTTTTGAATAATACTAATTTATTCCAATTTCTTGTTTCTGAAATGGGAAATGAGAAAAAAAGTTTAAATATTTTTCAGACTGTAAAATAATTTACATATACAATTTTTTACTTCCCAAACGTGTGTGTGTGTATGTGTATATATATATATATATATGTAAAGAACGACGCTTTGTATAGGAGACTTATCCGCGCAAGATGAGAGCGAAAGAACGAAACAATTGAAAAAATGAGGTACCTACCCGGGAATCGAACCCGGGATCTTCCGATTGCCGGTCAGACATGCTAACCACTACACCATAGGCCTCACCCAAACAAATGCTCGTTATTCCTCTACATACGCGCAGAAACCAATGCCCCAAAGGGGCACCTCCCGCATGCGGTAACATTTATACATTATAACTGCAAACACGCAGTATAATTAACGTAACCTCATTTTTTCAATTGTTTCGTTCTTTCGCTCTCATCTTGCGCGGGTAAGTCTCCTATACAAAGCGTCGTTCTTTACGTTAATTATACTGCGTGTTTGCAGTTATAATGTATATATATATATATATATATATATATATATACAGGGTGTTCCATAAGTCCGGGGGGCATCATATCAGAAATTCATATTTTTCTATTTCTACAAACCATAATTCATATTTTTCTCTTTCTACAGGCCATAATGTCTGTGAGCAAGGAAGAACGAATCCAGATAATTCTACTCATAGGAAATTGGAGTCAAAGAGACTTTGCAACAAGTCTGCTAACACAACTCTGTGTTATTGGCTCGCGGTCTGGATGCAGTCTGTTAAATTCAGCAGCAGCCTCTCTTTGACTCCGATTTCCTATGAGTAGAATTATCTGGATTCGTTCTTTCTTGCTCATAGACATTATGGTATAGAAAGAGAAAAATATGAATTATGGTTTGTAGAAACAGAAAAATATGAATTTCTCCTATGATGCCGGACTTATGGGACACCCTGTATATATATATATGGGAATGAACTCAGAATGGTTCCCTGAGGTTTTTATGATACACACAGACCGTGCATGGAACAAGGAACTCTTTTGGGATAATTAAATCCACTATAGTCCGAATAAGTAATGCTAAATGACAAATATTTTTGGGACCTCTTTGCGAGTGACCCGTTGCCCGCGTCGGGCTAGCATCATGAAAAAGAAAAACTATGGTATTTGTCATTTACCATTACTTATTCAGACTATAGTGGATTTAATTATCCTAGAAGAGTTCCTTGTTCCGTGCACGGTCTGTGTGTATCATATATATATATATATATAATATATAATATATTATAATATATATATATATATATATAATATATATTATATATATATATATATATATATATATATATATATTGTAAAAAAATTTATTTCCCAAAGATGAGGAGGCAAAAAACAACCCGGATGTAAAGTACGGAAGTTTGTGAAAAGGAGAAAAGGCAGGAGGTAAAACGTACACGTCCATTCACAGGCGTCCTAGTAGACCAGCGCCCCCCCCTCCACTTTTGGCAAAATTCCACACCTGCGGCGCTTCATACGCCATGCGCGGTTGGCGCTTCCAGGCCTTGTCAAAAATAAGAAAATGTATTTATACTGTGTATATATTATATATATATAATATATCGTAAAGAACGACGCTTGCATAGGAGATATTCCGCGCAAGACGAGAGAGAGAGAACGAAACAAATGAAAAAATGAGGTAACCACCCGGGATCTTCCGATTGCCGGTCAGATGCGATACCATTACACCATGGGCCTCACTCTTCCAAATGCCGTAATTCTTCTACATACTCGCAGAAACCAATGCCCCAAGGGGGCACCTCCCGCATGCCGTAACATTATATACATTCAACTGCAAAGAACACGCAGTATAAATAACGTAAAGAACGACGCTTGTATAGGAGATATTCCGCGCAAGACGAGAGAGAGAGAACGAAACAAATGAAAAAATGAGGTAACCACCGGGAATCGAACCGGGATCTTCCGATTGCCGGTCAGATGCGATACCATTACACCATCGGCCTCACTCTTCCAAATGCCGTAATTCTTCTACATACTCGCAGAAACCAATGCCCCAAGGGGGCACCTCCCGCATGCCGTAACATTATATACATTCAACTGCAAAGAACACGCAGTATAAATAACGTAAAGAACGACGCTTGTATAGGAGATATTCCGCGCAAGACGAGAGAGAGAGAACGAACAAATGAAAAAATGAGGTAACCCCCTGGAATCGAACCCGGGATCTTCCGATTGCCGGTCAGATGCGATACCATTACACCATGGGCCTCACTCTTCCAAATGCCGTAATTCTTCTACATACTCGCAGAAACCAATGCCCAAGGGGGCACTCCCGCATGCCGTAACATTATATACATTCAACTGCAAAGAACACGCAGTATAAATAACGTAAAGAACGACGCTTGTATAGGAGATTATTCGCGCAAGACGAGAGAGAGAGAACGAAACAATGAAAAAATGAGGTAACCACCCTGGAATCGAACCCGGGATCTTCCGATTGCGGTCAGATGCGATACCATTACACCATGGGCCTCACTCTTCCAAATGCCGTAATTCTTCTACATACTCGCAGAAAACCAATGCCCCAAGGGCACCTCCCGCATGCCGTAACATTATATACATTCAACTGCAAAGAACACGCAGTATAAATAACGTAAAGAACGACGCTTGTATAGGAGATATTCCGCGCAAGACGAGAGAGAGAGAACGAAACAAATGAAAAGGTAACCACCCGGGAATCAAACCCGGGATCTTCCGATTGCCGGTCAGATGCGATACCATTACACCATGGGCCTCACTCTTCCAAATGCCGTAATTCTTCTACATACTCGCAGAAACCAATGCCCCAAGGGGGCACCTCCCGCATGCCGTAACATATATACATTCAACTGCAAGAACACAGCAGTAAATAACGTAAAGAACGACGCTTGTATAGGAGATATTCGCGCAAGACGAGAGAGAGAACGAAACAAATGAAAAAATGAGGTAACCACCCTGGAATCGAACCCGGGATCTTCCGATTGCCGGTCAGATGCGATACCATTACACCATGGGCCTCACTCTTCCAAATGCCGTAATTCTTCTACATACTCGCAGAAACCAATGCCCCAAGGGGGCACCTCCCGCATGCCGTAACATTATATACATTCAACTGCAAAGAACACGCAGTATAAATAACGTAAAGAACGACGCTTGTATAGGAGATATTCCGCGCAAGACGAGAGAGAGAGAACGAAACAAATGAAAAATGAGGTAACACCCTGGAATCGAACCCGGGATCTTCCGATTTCGGTCAGATGCGATACCATTACACCATGGGCCTCACTCTTCCAAATGCCGTAATTCTTCTACATACTCGCAGAAACCAATGCCCCAAGGGGGGCACCTCCCGCATGCCGTAACATTATATACATTCAACTGCAAAGAACACGCAGTATAAATAACGTAAAGAACGACGCTTGTATAGGAGATATTCCGCGCAAGACGAGAGAGAGAGAACGAAACAAATGAAAAAATGAGGTAACCATCCGGGAATCGAACCCGGAAGATCCCGGGTTCGATTCCGGGTTTACCTCATTTTTCATTTGTTTCGTTCTCTCTCTCTCGTCTTGCGCGGAATATCTCCTATACAAGCGTCGTTCTTTACGTTATTTATACTGCGTGTTCTTTGCAGTTGAATGTATATATATTATATATATATATATATATATATATATATATATATATATACACACACAGTGGCGTTCAAAAGTCTGCGTCCACCTCAGTTTTAGACAATTTCTAGAAAATAATACAACTCTGAGAAAGTATGTCCGCTATATTTAGGTATTTTCTTTTACAAGAAATGGTATTTCATATATTCCACTACATGTGTAAGTAATGTAGCTTTTATTTCATAAGAAAGGACACATTAATGAAAATGGTCCTTTTTGGTCCTGTTACGTTTTTTTTTCTTTGCAGTATAATAACACCGATTTTAACCCAGGTATTGGTAACAGACCGTAGCCAAAATGTTATTAATCCTCAAAATAGTGTATTCATACAGTAATTTTAACAATTGGTCTATTATAACTGATAAAACCAATTAGTCAATGACATTGTAGGAATTTGATTAAAAAATAATTAATAATTTTCACTATTCTCTCTTTACAGGCCGTAATTGAAATGTCTAAGGGACTAAGTTTATCCCAGAGAGGACAAATAATTGCCCTTTCAAGAGCGGGAATGTTCCAACGCCAGATCTCGGCAAAAATTAACGTTTCAAAAGGGGCCGTCCAAAGAACTATAAACAGATATAAAGAATCTCGTTCGTGCTCTTCAAAGACAAGAAAGTGACTTCTGATTCTGAGGATCATTACATCAAGGTTACATCACTGCATTACAGAAAAGCCACAGCTACACAGATCCAGGCACAGTTGAATGAACAACTGAACTCTCCAATGGCAGAGTTGCTGTGTTCAAAACTACTGAGGAAACAAAATAAGGCTAAAAGATTGGAGTGGGCAAGAGAATATCGAAATTTTACTGTAGACGACTGGAAAAAGGTTCTTTTTACTGATGAATCAAAAGTGGAGCTTTTTGGGTCTCATAGAAGAGTTTATGTTAGACGTAGAACCAACGAAAAACTGATAGATCCCTGCATAAAACATTCAGTAAAACATGGTGGAGGCAACATTCAAGTTTGGGGTTGTTTCAGTTATTCTGGAGTTGGAGATCTTCACAGAATCACTTACACTCTCACAAAAGAGAAGTACCACTCCATGCTAGTGAGACATGCAATACCATCAGAATTGAGGATTTGTGATCAAGGATTCATTTTCCAGCAGGATTACGACCCAAAGCACACTTCTAACCTTTGCATGAACTATCTCAACAAGAAAAATGCTGAAGGTGTTCCACAAACAGGGCCTATCAGAGGGGGGGTTAGGAGGGCCATTTGGCCTGGGCCTCAAATTTAGAAACTTTCAGGTTTGAATATAATATGTTAAACACAGACCGTGCATGGAACAAGGAACTCTTCTGGGAAAATTAAATCCACTATAGTCCGAATAAGTAATGGTAAATGACAAATACCATAGTTTTTTTCCTTTTTCATGATTTTAGCCCGACGTGGGCAACGGGTCTCTCGCAAAGAGATCCCTAAATATAGCTTCCTCACCAGCTATCTGCAAAGCAGACAGGATCCAGCTTTGGGACGTGGATCTAGGGTTTAAAGCAAGCCTAGATCCCTACACTCAGAACCTCTATATAAGTAAAAGACTCGTTGCATTCACGTCGTGTTGAATAAATCAAAGAAAAAGGGGTAACTATTGTATTTTTAGCCAAAAAAAAAACCAAACTTAAACCTCAACCGGACATTGAGCGTCCACTTTTCAAGGCACGAACACGTCCGTTTAGTATACACAAACTCAGAATGGTTCCCTGAGAACATTATATGTTAAACACAGACCGTGCATGGAACAAGGAACTCTTCTGGGAAAATTAAATCCACTATAGTCCGAATAAGTAATGGTAAATGACAAACCATAGTTTTTTTTTTTTTTTCCTTTTTCATGATTTTAGCCCAGAAGAGTTCCTTGTTCCATGCACGGTCTGTGTTTAACATATAATGTTCTCAGGGAACCATTCTGAGTTTGTGTATACTAAACGGACGTGTTTCGTGCCTGAAAAGTGGACGCTCAATGTCCCGGTTGAGGTTTAAGTTTTGGTTTTTTTTGCTAAAAATACAATAGTTACCCCTTTTTCTTTGATTTATTCAACACGACGTGAATGCAACGAGTCTTTTACTTATATAGAGGTTTGAGTGTAGGGATCTAGGCTTGCTTTAAACCTAGATCCACGTCCCAAAGCTGGATCCTGTCTGCTTTGCAGATAGCTGGTGAGGGAACTATATTTATGGGATCTCTTTGCGAGAGACCCGTTTGCCCACGTCGGGCTAAATCATGAAAAAGGAAAAAACTATGGTATTTGTCATTTACCATTACTTATTCGGACTATAGTGGATTTAATTTTCCCAGAAGAGTTCCTTGTTCCATGCACGGTCTGTGTTTTAACATAATATGTTCTCAGGGAACCATTCTGAGTTTGTGTTTGAATATAATGTGTTTGCAGTGAAAGTAATAATTGGGTTAGAGCTATGGGCCTCAAAAGCTGGAAGTGGCCCGGGCCTCTCTGGACCTCTGGGAGGGCCTGTCTACAAATTATGAAGTTTCTTCCACAAGTCTTGATCTCAATCCAATAGAGCTCTTTGGGACCATTTGAAGAGTGAAAGCTAAAAAGAATATAACTTCTCTTGCTTCTCTCTGGGAGAATGTAGAAGAATGTTTATAAGGTGGACGCAGACTTTTGAACGCCACTGTATATATATATATATATATATATAATATATATATATATATATATATATATATATATATATTATATATAGTAAGGAATAAGAGGACGAGAAGGTGGTACATGTTTATTAGTCAGACGTTTCGGAAATTCAATTTCCATCATCAGTTTGTTCTTGCGGTTCCCCAAGAACAAACCTCTTCAATGAAGTTTTATATATATATATATGGAGAAATGGATAAAGATAGGGATTAGAAAAAGCGGATTGGTTCAATTGTTCTGTGAATGAAAGCAAAATTTTTATTCAAAACCTAAAATTAATTTTTTGAAGTATTTTACATACTTGTATCTGTAGATGACATGTTTTGATTATTTCTGTTAAGTATGTGTATATTAAATTAGGGTGTGTCAATTTGGGAGGTGAAAATTAATTTTTGCCAATTCCTTCACCTTCACTGAGGGGTTTTAAAAATATGTTTTTGGATGTGAAGAATTCAAATCTGCTATTATTTTTGTGATTGCTCAACACTTAGCTTGGTAAATCTACGTTTGATTAAAAAGCACATAAATTGCTCTCGGAAAACAACATTTATTAATTTTAGCTTCTCAAAATGTCAGGTAATGCTATAAAAATTTTAGTTTCTCTGCATAAAACATACCCTAGTAATCATAAAACATATCCTTGTAATCATAAAACAACATTAGAAAGTAATGACATCAGTAAAAAAAAATATTTAAACAACAAGTTTCATCAAGTCTTGCTTTGATTTGTTTCTTGGACATCAGCCGCCGACTTGCTTCTTGGCCTCTGATATAGCCCTCACGTTTCTCATGTGTATACACCCTGCCTGCTGCCTCTGTGACTTGTTTCACACACTCTTTATTGACTGGCATGACAGGGCCACTGTGGAACTTGCATAGGCTTGTCAAAGAACTTCTCTACTTCCGCTGTAGTCAGTTTACATGTCAAAGGAGGTTCAAATACCCCGTCAGACTAGTCTGTCAGCTCCAACACGGAAGAAGCACTGGGGTTGATGGAAGGTATCTTCCTGGGACGTACAGAAAGATCTCCAAGTGTGTCATCATCTCCACCCCTCATGTCAACAATCTTTTGGACACCAGCTCTCCTCTCCTTACTGTCATCTGAGCACAAGAGTGTCTGGATTATCATTTCGCTGAATGCATACCATGCTGAGCGCTTGATGGTTGGCAAAACAGCATCCACTACAGCCTTCTTTTGCAGCCTAACTAGCCGCAGCTGAAACAAGATGTGGCGTGGGCCTTCCACCCAAGAGTGTTTTACTTTGATGTTGAACCAACAGGGGTAGTACACACCAACAATGTATTCCACTATCAGTCTTAAGTTGTTGAGGGTTTTGCCTTTAAGGCCATGTTTTGAAACCCATATGCGACAAAGCCTGTTTGCTGTTGTCAACCACCTTGAATGGCTCACTGGACCAATTTCAAGAAGGGCCAGATCTGTGGGAAGTTCTCCTGTCCTTATGGCCTGTGTGATCCTATACCCGTACGCTTGATCAGTAGAGAGATCCTTTACGACATTGTCACTCAGTGAAGTAAGAGGATCTCCAATTGAGAGTTTGATGAATGAAGGATCAATTTCAAGTTCGGTTGCAGTGTCTAGCATCTTGCCAATGTTACCTGTCCACTTGTTGTTAGACAAGGTCTTCCCATCCAGTGCTGTGATCAAGTGTCGCAGGGGTAACTCGTTAGTGTGGAGGGCACAAACCAACCAGATCAGCTTACGGCAAAGCTTGACCTCTACCCAATGCATGGAACCACTCTCCCAGCCAGTGTTAACATTTGTAGAATCACCTCCAATGGCCTGCAGGCTTTTATCAATGCCCTTCTTCTTCATGAAATCTACAAGATTATCAGCATAACTTCAGCAGGTTTTTTTCTCGTTGAGCCTTTCTCAGGAGTGAAGTGGTAGAGATATCTTCCACCTGGCTCACTGCACACAGAATAATGCTCTTCTTTGATGATGCTGGGAACTGACGATCTGAATTGTCTGCTTTCAGCATAACTTTAGTTGTATCTTGACGGCCGTCAAAGAAGATGCAGTCAATTTCACCCTTCTTACAAAGATCATCAAATTCCTGATCCAGGGATCTCATAACTTTTTCTTGGGCCCTCTTGACTTTATTGTGATCAACTACAAGTCTCTTGTCTTCTTCAGTGATCAAGCCAGCATCCATAAAGGCAGCAGTGGTGATGGCAGCTGTGGCACGCAGGCCAACACCATATCTGATGCTATGCATAGCAACGTTAGGTATTTCTAATGTGTTGTACTCTGGCTTTTTATTGGAAGTTGAAGACGTGCTTGGTATTTCTAATGTCACTTCATAACTTCCATCCTTTCCATCTTGAGCATCAGCTATTTGTTCTTCATTTTCATCATCAGAGAAAATTATTTCATTTGAGGGCATTGAAACATCTTGCTTACTTGTCTGCTTATATTCAGCAAGCCTTCTTCTTTCGTCTTCTTGCCGCTTCTGCTTTTTGACTTGTCTGTTGTGCTCAGGTTGATCTGGCAAGCCAATCTGATGTGGTCCAATAGAACCAGACTTGTCTCTCTGACCTTTAATGAAAGCAAGTTCCTTCACAGGGATCTTCATCTCCCTAGGGCATGTACAGTTAATGTGAGTTTCGTTTTTGCAACCAGCATCTGCAAGGCAGCCAAATTCAGAGCAGAGAACAATTTTACACTTGCAACTGAGGATGTCAAAAAGCTTGTCAAGTTTTGCAATGAAAGCCTCTTTGACATGTAGCTTTCCTCTCCCAAGAGATATGTTTTTGGCCTGCTCCAGCTCTCTTGGATCTTGTTTAGATTGTGACTCGTGAATTTACAACGGGGGCTACAAAAGAACTGTTTGCTCGTTCCCACTTTTCAAGCACTTTAGGGTAAATGTCCTTTGCAAGACTGGCTGCTGGGTAGTTTCTCACATCCTCACCACTTTGTTCTCTTAGCAGTAGCCCATATTTCAGAACGTCTCGCAGAGTTGGGAGTTCAGAGGGCAACAACTCTCTACTTCCAATTAGGTTGCTCATATGTGTGAATGTCCCCAGTCTTGTCCTCCTTTTAGAAGCCATTGTAGGTCAATTCCCACTGGTTAGGATGGTAGCACTGACAGACAAGTAATCTTCAGCACACTGATGAATATGTTTCAACCTGTGAAATAAGCAAAAACAGCAGTGCATTATATACAGCATATATAATTATTAATATAATAATTATTGTATAATTCCACAAAAAAGTCAAAAAAGTAACTATTTTTATGTAGCTTCTTACCAAGCAAAACTAAATTATATTACATTAACAAAAATATCTTTAGAATTCCTAAGTCATGCTGCAACTTTTTAGCACCCCTCATATTTGGAATTTGAAAGTTGAAAAATTCGACACACCCTAATATTAAATGCTAAATTTTTTAAAGCTTTTTTCTCTTTTTCATGATCATGACGGGAAAGTAAGGCCCGGAAACGTTTCAAAAACTGTCCGTGATTGGCTAGTGTCAACCATTCAGGGTTTTTCTCATTCTTTGTTAATTTTGTGTTTTCGCACATGAAGTATGAATTACATCGACATCTGCAAATTAACTTACAGATGTAAGGTGTAAAGCTCCAGAGACAAGAATATTTGGGCTTCTCTGGAGTATTCGTACGTCAAACAGTCCGTTTCATTTGTTGGTTGCCTAATAAGAGAGAAAAAAATGAAAATTCATGATATATTGAATGCTGCTAGGTACGAACAGGTTTTGATCCACCATGTTATCGTTTGTGGTGCAAGGTTTATGGGATCATACAGGGTGTACACAAAGTCCTTTCCCGATTACAAACTTTAATAATTACATGAAATCCAAAGAAGATTAAGTACATATATTTATCAGTATTACCTTACAGCAAAATAATGATCCAAAACACACAACCGGATTGATTAAAACATATTTTCAAACACAAAAGGAAACTGGAGGCCTTCAACGCGTGGTATGGCCTCCTCAAAGCCCAGCTGTATGGTCTATCTGGATAAGAAAAAGTAAAAAGGAATCCAAGCAACTTAGATGATCTGAGGAAGGTTTTGGTCTTTAGGAAGAAGCGTGGAACACCCTACCACAAGAATTTATAACAATTATTTGAAAGTGTATGTTAAGTGTCCCTAGAAGAATTTCAGCGGTTTTAAAGAAGGATGGACACATACGCTTTTAGTTTATATCAAAGTATATTCTGTATAAACATGGTTATTTATTTGATTTTCATTTCATTAAAAGAGTATTTGCATTGATTACAAATTATATTTTCCTTATGCATCAGAGTGGGAAAATGTAAAATAACTAAGACCTTTGCGCAGCAGTGTAGATTATACTCGTGTGTTTACCTTCAAGATGTCTCAGTAATAGCATTGTACTGTAATATTTTGAGACCAAAGGAGGCAAATAGCTTTGTTAGTATCATCAGAATGAATTTTGAAATATTCACATACATTTAATGGCACGATTTATTGAATTTAGAACATAGTTATAGCAATTATAAATTATTTGGATCACTTGAAGATCAGGGCCCTGTCTTCTCTAATTAACCTTATAAGGCTAACTAACGAAAATATAACGACCTAACCTAGCCAATCGTCAAGGACGTACAGTTGACCTAACGATTGGTTAGGTTAGGTCGTGATATTTTCGTTTGTTAGCCTTATAAGGCTAACTAAAGAAGGCTGGGGGCCCTGATCCTCAGGTGATCCCATTGTTGGTCCGACCACTATTAATTGATTGGTGTATTTTTACATCTTTTTATTCACCATTTTTTGATAACTTGTGGTGTGAATGTAGTGAATATTGAGGGATTCATTAGCTGTTGGGTATAGGAAATACTCCGGTTTGGCTTTGGCTTTTTATATATTGGTTTAAAATACTGCTTAGTTTTGCCCTTTTATACAGGGTGTACATAAAGTCAGGATCTATTTTTGTGAAGCACTTGGAAATTATATGGAATTCAATCATAAAATGATAAAATGGTAACATTTATTAAATAATTAAGAGTAGGATTCGACGTGACGCCCATCAGTATCCCTGCACAGCTCAAATCGTTCCGCAGCATTTCTAAACACATTCTGGAGCATTTGCGGGGTTATGTTATCTGCAGCAGTTCGTATACGTGTACGTAAGTTTTCAAGACTCGTAATCTTCGTCTGATAGACGTGCGATTTGATAAAGCCCCATGCAAAGAAATCTAAAGGGGTTAAATCTGGTGATCTCGCTGGCCAAGGTCTGTTGCTTCCGTCCCCTAGGGACGAGGTACCCAGCCCCCTGCGGTTTGCGCTCGGCCTTACTTTCTCACCGGTAGGCAGTTTCTCACGTCCCCTGGGTCCGTGTTCTACAACATTATTAGTATATGGAGACCAATACTTCTTGTCCTAGAACTTGGGTGGTGGGCAACCAGGCCCCCGAGTCCTCTACTACTGGAAGACCACGTCTTAAGGAGGTCGTCCCTCCTCTGGCAGCGGAACACTTGCACTCTCCTCTTCCGTTACCGACCCCAGCCTGTACCTTGAACATGCCTTGGACATACACCCTCTGGAGCAGGGGTCACGCCCCAGCCCACCTCAGCTGCCTTCGGGCAAGTCAAGTTTCACCCAAGACTTGCCTCCAAAACCTGGCTTCTTACTCTTCCCGTATGCCCCCCTCACCCGCCGTCAACCGGCCTCCCGACGGAGAGAGCTCCGCGGCGGACGGGGAAGTCGGCATTCACGTCCATCTCATCGACTGTTGGATATCCCAGTCCACCTCGAGTTTACAGCCTCCTTATCTCTACCAAGTATCCACAAATTTCTAGTGATCCAGCCTACCTCTGGGTCTCTTCCGACCAACTCTGAACGTACGTTTCAGGTGATCAGAGCCCGCAGCGACTCCAGCCGCTATGATGTGCGATCACAGAGGGATGACTCCCTCCTCATGAAATCACACTCAGCTGCAGAGACGAAAGCCCTACTCTCCCTCACTGAGGTCCTTGGATGCTCGGTGTTCGTCTCCCCACACCCTCGCCTGAACCTGAGTCAGGGCACTATTTACGCCACCCGCCTATTATCTATCAGTGAACGAGCTCCTGGAGGACCTCGCACCCCAGAGTGTCACTAAGATCTATCGCTTCACATCCCGACAGAGAGGCACCTCATTCCCTACCCCACGCCTACTTCTTACCTTCAATACCTTAGTCCCTCCCGACCGTATTGCATGGGGTATGGGAGACCGCACTTCGTGCGAGTTCACTGTCTGCCCATACATCCCAGACCCGACCCGTTGCTTTAAATGCAACAAGTTCGGACACGTCAGCTCAATTTGCCGACAACCGCACCAACTGTGTGTTCGTTGCGGAGAAATCGCTCACCCAGACAAGTGCCCCAACACACCCAAATGCTCCAATTGCGAAGGCGCACACCCCTCTTCGTCCCGCGAATGCCTTTTCAAGTTTAAGAAGGAGGTCCGAGGCCTGCAGGTAGCGGACTTCCTTAGCGTCCGAAAGGCGCGAAACAGGGTGCGGAGACAGGAGGTGAGGTCAGGGGTCCGTCCTGGTCTGCCGCTCAAATCCCCCTCGACCACTGCTTCCCACCCCTCCCAAAGGGAGTCCTCACTGGACCCGACGACCTCCTGTCCCCCAACCATCACAATAGTAGCCGAGTTACATGACCCGCCTCCCACGACGAGATCCAGTCTGGACAACATCCTCTCCCCCGAGGATCCAGTGGATGCGGCACTGGCGCATCTACATGGTGTGGCCAAGGGGAGTTCGGCCACGCCCCCCCTACGAGAACACTGGTTCATCTCCTTGCACCCCCACAGTACCTGCCTCCTTAATACCCCCGGCCCCCTCCTTGTCAGCCACCCTGAGCGCATCCTCCCTCCCACCTGCCCGATCCTTTTTGTACCCCCTATCGCCACCCAGGGCCCGCCGTGAAACCCCAGACATGCTGGAAGGTACCGCTATGGAAAATGAAGCGCCCCCTCTTGGCCCGAACACAGAAGCCCACCCAGAAATTCCTCACCCTCTGAGCCCAAGCGTTCTCCTAGCTGCCGTGATCCACGCCTCCGGTCTCGCTCGGCCGACTCGACCCCGCAATCCCCGCTGGGGTCGACTGGCCGACCGATTCATTTCTCTGGTGAACGGCAGATAGCCAGCGATGCCCCTGACCATCCTTCGCCTTTGCGAACCCCAGATCTCCCTTCACACCCCAGCCCCTAACATCTACACCTTTACCCATCCCCCATCGTCAAATAATGGACCCTCCGAAAACTACAATAGTACACTGGAACTACAGAGGAATATTCACGAACTACGAAGGTCTTAATTCCTTGATTGCCTCTTCCCGTCCGGTGTGCGTCTGTCTCCAGGACCAGGCCCATGCCCTGCCCTACTGGATATTCCTATATCACTACCACGTCACCTACCTGCACTCGAAGGGGGGCTGCCATTTCCGTACACCACGCAGTCCCCTTCCACAATCTCTCTATCCGATCCCCGTTACAGGTGATTCCTACCCGACTTTCCTTGGATAAACTGTACACCGTCTGCTGAATATACTTCCCTCCCCACACTCAAGTCTCCCGCGATGACCTGGTGGAGGTGGTAAAACAACTCCCCAGGCTCTTTCTATTACTGGGCGATTTCAATAATCGCCACCCCTTGTGGGGAGACACTCTCCACTTATATTTGCCCCGACCCTGATTACTATCGTGACCGAGCTCTCCTTCGAGTGCCTCAATGATGGCTCTCCTACATTCTACCATGCCACCAGCTGCACTCCATTCTGTATAGACCTGTCACTCGTCTCTACCGATGCCCTCCTAGATTTCACATGGCAAATCCTTCAAGAGGACTGTGGCAGTAACCATTTCCCTGTTCAACTCACGCTAAATTGGCCCAACCAGACCGTTGGGGTACCATAAAAATGGATTATTGCAAAAGCTAACTGGTCCCGCTTCACGACAATACATCTACAACCCTTACGACTGCCCACTTCCCATCCTCCGACAAGTGCATCGCATACTTCGAATCAATCGTTGTAGCGGCTGCGTGCACTAACATCCCACGATCCTCCGCCTATCCCCGCACCCGATGGGTACCTTGGTGGACCCCAGAGTACACGGAGGTCATACGCTCCAAGAAGGCTACTCGACGCTTCTACCGTACACGACTCCCCATCCATCGCACGGAGATGCAGCGGGCCAGGACCATCGTCCCCGTACAATGAAGAAAGCGCGCCGAGCTTCTTGGCGTGCTTTTGTGTCCGGCGTCACCACCTCCACACCTTCGGCTACCATCTGGAAGAAGGTACGGGGTGTCGAGAAGCGACATACCCCCTCCCGACACCCGGTCCTCCGGACTAACGACGGACTTCTACCTTCGCCGCTGTTTCTTCCTCGCGAACAGTTCCCGCGTACCCGCTCCTAGCAATAGCTCCTCTTCACCGTCCCTAGACAGCACCTACAATCGGTTGTTCACCATGCGTGAACTGCAGGCAACACTGGCCTCTCGACGATCCCCTTGTCCCGGCCCGGACGGTATCCTGTACAGCATTATCGAGCACATCCACCCTACCCTACAAATTTTCCTATTAGACCTGCACAACCCATATGGATAGAGGGCACCTTCCCCTCCCGGTGAAGGGAAGCTCATGTAATCCCCATCCCCGAACCCGACAAAGATTCCCTCGATCCCACAAACTATAGACCTATCGCCTTAACGTGTTGTGCCTGAAAAGTCTTCGAAAAAATGGTCGCTACGCGACTATCCTTCTTCCTTGAAAATAGTAATTCCTTCCCGGCTACCCAGTCCGGCTTCGGACAATTTCGCTCCACCACTGATCCCCTCCTGCTACTCAGCCGAGACATACAGAATGCCTTCGACAGTGGACAGTTCGTCCTATCATTTTTTTTTTTTACATACAGAAGGCCTACGACACCACCCGCAGGACAATAATCCTCAGTCAGCTCCAAAATCTGGGTCTCGTCGGAGCCATGCCGACCTTCATCAGGAGCTTCCTTTCCTCCCGAACCTTTAAAGTTCGGGTGGGTCCAATCCTCTCAGACACCTTCGTGCAGGAGGACGGGTCCCACAGGGAAGCATCCTCAGTGTTCTGTGCTTTTCCATAGTTATGAACACAGTCTCAAAATGCCTTCCACCCACCATCCGTTCTTCCATCTACGCGGATGACCTTGCGATCTACTTCGCAGGGCGGGAGCCGTCCGTCGTCCAACGGCAAATTCAGCTCGCCATCTATCGGGTGGAAAGCTGGGCAACGTCGGTGGGGTTCCGCCTCTCCACCCTGAAGACCAAGTATATGCTCTTCAGCAGAAGACCCTCAACCCTTCCTGTCCCCTCTGTCACATTATACGGCATTCCTCTTGAGGTGGTACCCTCCACGCGATTTCTGGGCATGACTCTGGACCGATGGCTCAACTGGGTTGCCCAGCTCAAACACCTGACGCAATCCCTCCAACGTCCCTTCGCTCTCCTAGATCACCTCTCCCACACCACATGGGGTGCAGACTGACGCTCTCTCCTTCACCTTTACACTTCCATGGTCCAGTCGAAGCTGGACTATAGCAGAGTTGTATACGGTTCAGCCTCCAGCGCCTGCCTCCGTATCTTGGACCCAGTACTTAATAGGGGCCTCCGCCTCTCCACCGGTGCCTTCCGTTCTTCCCCAGCCTCCAGCCTCCAAATGGAATGCAATGACCTCCCTCTCGCCCTCCGACGGGGTCTGCTCCTCATGAAGATATACCTCCGTGCACCCTCTTCGCTTCTATGCGCGGCGATTTCTGAACTCCCACCACAGGGACGGAGCTTGCACTTCACTGAAGCGGTCCGCTCCTTCCTGGACCTTTCCAACATTCCCCCTTCCTCAGTTATCCCCATATCATACAGCATTTTACCCTCCCTGGCTCCTCAACCCTACCAAGTTTTGCAGGGACTTGTGTGCCCTACCAAAGACTACCACGAGCGCTACGGCATATAGGTCACTCTTCCGAGAACATGCAATCCGACACCCGGACATTGTCCCCATTTATACAGATGGTTCCCGCTCGGAGGTTGGTACGGCCGCCTCAGCAGTGATACTGGCCCAGCCGCTTTCTCGAGGCGTCAGCCTGCCTCGCGAGGTCTCAGTTTTCTCAGCAGAACTCTTCGCGATTGTGGAGGCCCTTGACATTGTGCGCACCCACTCTGCCAGCTCATTTGTAATTTATTCAGATTCCCAAAGTGCACTTCTCTCCCTCGAGAGATTTAACCCCCCCCCCCGATCCGCTCGTCCGCACCGTCCAGCAAACTTTCCACTTATTAACAACTTTCCAACACAAGACAATCGCCTTCTGCTGGGTCCCGGCACATGTAGGCATCCAGGGTAACGAGGAGGCGGACCGCACGGTAAAGACGGCCTGGTTACTGCCGGCCTCCTCCCGGTCCCTCCCTTTATCCGACTTCTTCCCGACTCTCCGCTCCCACTTCTGCTCCATCTGGCAACGGGAATGGGACCAGGCCACACAAAACAAACTCCACAAGATCAAACCACAACTAGGATACTGGGCCTCCTCATTTCACCGGTCCCGCCATAAAGAAGTGATCTTAGCCCGTCTCCGCCTAGGACACACACACGCATTACACATAGTCATCTTATGGCTAAATCGCGAACTCTGCTCTGCCTACCTGTCATATCCCCATCACCGTCGTACACCTTCTGGTTGAATGCCCGAACCTGTTCGGTCTTCGTCACAACTGTTTCCTTCTCTTGTCCAGTATTTCCATACCAGAGCGTCTACAATCCATACTCACCGAAGGCTCCCATTTTTCAGAGGAAGCGATTTTCCTTTTCTTCACCTATTCTCATCTGCTTCATCACATCTAAGTCCATACCCCTCCTTCTGCCAATGCAGCAACCGATCCTTACCATCCCCAACCCAGTGACACCACCCACCCACCGTCTCGCCGAGATATGTACAACTTTCCCTAGGTACGAATCGGCAGTAAAATAAAGAAAGGAAAAAAATAACCATTGACAAAAAGGGTAGTGAAAATGAAGTAAGAAGCTATTGGGCTATTGGTTTAACATCACTGGTATGGAAGATGCCTAGTTTGAAAAAATATATAGGCCTATGGTTGACTGCTTTCGACCTGGCGATCCAATGAAAATTTCCAGCAGATTTAATGCCTGAAGCAACGCTTCCAACTAGGCTAGCTCTGAATAAAAATTCTTTCTTGTTTGCTTCTTTTTTTGTTTATGTTTGTAGACGAGACATCACCAGGAGTATAATTTATGCATTTTCATTACTTCTTTTCTCGAAATGGTTTTCTTGAGTCAGTGTGATGGAAAATTTTTGGTAGGAAAAATTACTTTCTTGCGTGTTGTTAATGTATTCCCAGTGCCTACATATTCTTTTGTTCTTTAATTCCAACTATGGTAATTTTTCCCATCCCCAATGAGCTTTATTTTAAAACCCGAGGCAATTTGTATATATTAATATTTTGTATTCAATTATGACACAAAGGTACCGCATACGGTATCGTATTGTTGGCCTGTTTAGGTCTGGATTTAATTAGGCCTTGTTTTAAACTGTAACGTAAACTGTATGCCAGGCGTGTATAGTTTTTCCATACCTAGAAGCATTAAAACTTATTCATCACCTTATTTAAGCGAATGTTTTAAGCTTATTTAACAATGAAAATAAATTAGTAAAGCCCCAAAACACATTATTAAAGCCAGAATAAACTGGTATAATAGTGGTTAAAACATTTGAAGTCATAATTTTAGCTTTTCTCATTCATCGCTGGAATGATTAAACTGTACATGAATCTTTATTTGCAATAAAGTTTAATAAAGGGTTTTTATACACAAAAATTTTGCTTTGCTGTTTTATTAAGGTTTAAAGGCTTAGATCAGGGGTCACCAACCTGGGCGGTAGCGCCCACTAGTGGGCTCACATTAAAGGTAATTAAACATTTATTTAATTATTTATTTTACCGATTATGTTGATTTAGTCTTTTTGATCCAAGGTGGGCGATAAGCTTTTTTAATTTTCAAAAAATCGTAAAAGTGGGCGGTGAACAAAAAAAAGGTTGGTGACCCCTGGCTTAGATAATTCATTTTTAAGAAATGTTAATTTTTACATGGATTCAGAATTTTCATTCCTCAATCATTTGCTTTCCTTACTTCTCCTTGTCGTATCAGATCTCCCTGTTATGGTATTTGCACTTGAAATCATACACTTGAGAGGAGGCTCATATATTTTAGTTAAATTTAATTTGTTTTATGGCTTCTATCCTTTATGAAAAGGAAAGCTTTGAAATTGTCATGGTGTATTAAAAACGTTCTGATCATTACAAGCCAGTTGGTGACGTTATGGTTCACTTCTGTTTGCTGGCTCCTGGGATGGGTTAAGATGACCACTTACCATGTTAACCCTCAGACAGAAGGTGATCCTTTGGATGCACTCGCCCTCCCATTGTGGGGAAATGAGCTTCCTGGCTTTTACCTGAAATTTATTAATTATTTATTTTTTTGCCAGTCAGAAGGTAAGTGCCTTCAGTTCAGAGTTGCGAACTGATCCAAATTCGGTACTGCAACAAGAGCACCATGAAATGGTTTCAACAAAAGAATTTCAAGCTTTTCTAGTGGCCCAGTCAAAGCCCACATCTCAGTCTTTTCAAATCAAACCATAAATTTTCCATTAAATTATCTGCAAAAGAAACCTTTCGAATCTGAATGAATTGCAACAATTTTCTTTAGAAGAATTGGCTAAAATTTCTACCGAGATGTCAAAACCTTGTAGAAAAATACTTAAAACGAATAATTGAAGTCATTGAAGCCCGAGGTGGAAACTCATAATATGAAATAATTTTGTAAGTAAATGTACAGAAACTTTTACATTTTAATTTTTTTTTGGCTCAAATTCTTTGATGTTTTAGATTAAACTCGTATGTTGGAGTTAAACTAATTTTTATATTTAAATTTTTCAAAGCGAACGGTAAACTTTCTATAACTACGATATGCATAGTACAAAAAATAAGGACGAATATAACTGAAATATCTCCCTGTACGAATACTTATGAGCGCCATTGTACATAGTAAAATAATTTCTGAGAATGATCAATTTTGTCACGTATGTTTGTAGTAGACTATGTTGACTTATAATTTTGGCTTTCGGTTAAATAATAAACTAATTTTTTTATACTCTTTTGAAAACTTAAAGTTGTTTATTAAGTAATTCAGTACTAATTATTATTATTATTAATAGTCATAGTAGTAAAAGTAATGTATTTTTAATGTATGGCTATGGGAAAGCCACAATTTTCTAATTCACACACGAAACGCAGCCTATGAAGTATGAAGCCCTTCAAGCAGTCTTTCTGACGTTATTCATAAAATTCATTTAGAATAATTTAATTGAGAGTGTCTGCAGATATTAAAATTACAAAATTTAAAGCTGCCAAATTAAAAACAAAATCAAAATTTATTAAATTCATTAACAGCTGCAAGTTTAAAAAAAGTCACCAATCTTTTTGTTCGTGCACATTTTAAATATAAGTGAATTTTTTCTCAAAGCTGCAACACAGTGGCTGCTGGTGGTCAGGGGAAGTAGGGAGGGCCAAAATTGTGTATAATATATGCTATATAAATAGAATAGATTACAAAGTGTTAGATGCCCTACTTTCTGCATGTCACGATCGTATAGAATTAATATTATCAATAGAATCCTCTTTCATAGTTTATAGTGATAAAAAGAGGAGGCCCGACCTCCCATGCCTCCTCTGAAAAGCAGCCACTGCTGCAACATCGGGACAAGAATTTAAATTTTCTTTCATGGGCTAAATTGCTGTAACTTGACAAACGAGGGATACGTCGTATCTATGCCGCATCAGCGCTACCAGTTAAATCAGCGAGTTTGTTCAGTAGGTGGATGGATGAGTGATTGACCTCCGAGTTCAAATAATGTAGCGACCTCGAGATGGTTCAGATGTCACGTAGTTAAAGCTGTAGGTTCCCTCCATCGCATGACGTTTGCCGTTGCGAAGGAAGCTAAACGACCACCAAACTTTATTATTACTACTTGATAAACGACCAAGTATTTTTATACCACGACTAAACCAGGTACATCTTAGTCTTTACCCGAATGAACAACGTCAATTCACATCACACACGCAGAGTGGTTAGTGGTTAAGGTTTAAAATTTTTTATAACCTGTTCAAACATTTACGTATAGCCATTGTGCATACAAATAGAGAGAAGCCAAGGAAAAGAATACTTTGAAGCCGGTTTTTATCACCCTTTTCGAAAATGCAAAACTTCATAAATCGCGGACGAAACATATGCATTACTCCTAAAATTCGAGTGTTCTTTCCTTTCACCCTAATCTAGACCTTACGCGAGGACAACATAAGTGACAAAGTAACAAGAAGCGCAAATGAGGTGCGGGATAAAATATATATACACCCGAAATATGAAGTACCTGAGATATAAGCTCGTGAGCGTCAAGTTTTTTGCATGCCAACGTTGCATATTTGAATGTAAGATAAAAATTCGTTTACTACCCTTGTATAATACTTTGATGTAATGCACAGGGTGTCCATAAATTATCTTTAAAAAATCAATTGAAATTGAATTGAATTTTTAAAAATAATTTATTTTCACAAAGTATACGCAACATACAGTTCACACGAACACATAAAACTACCGAATAAAGAGGCCAAATGGATTATATGACGAATAACAGCCAATAAAGCGACGTATTAATAAATAAATAAATATGTCACCTCGCGCCTCCACACTCAAATAAGACCCAAAAACTGAATGAGAAGCAGTTGGGGGCCCGCTTTGTCTGTGATTTTTATTTCTTCATCGATTTTATGCATATATACACCCAAAAGTGTATGAAGTATCAATAAATCCGTGCATATAAGTTACAAAGTGAAATTCATTGAGTGTAAAAAGTGCTGCATAGTTTACACAAATTATCACAAGTTAAATATATATGCAATCTGAATACGGTAGCATCTGAGAAAAAGTTTGGAACGAGGCAGGAAAAAGGATATAGTGTAAAACCAAACCGTCGTGACTGACTTCCATTCAAACAAAAAAAAGTGTCTGTATTTGTGTATTGAACGATGACGGTAATAAATAGCGTGGCCATGGGTCCAAATTCTCACCCAATTTGTAACTTACGTAACCTAGCAACAACTGAAAACGAAGCAATCGGGTGTGATTTTTGTGTAAAAAAAAAAAAAAAAAAAAAAAAATGCACGACTTTAACTGCATGAATTTGGACGATAGAAAATATCCCTTGTATCGAATACGAGACAAATTACGGGCATCAAATTCTTATGTAACTCATGTATGGAGATTGTAAACTCGTTTGTGGTATTTAAAGAAGTGGAAAATACGAATATGAAAGAGAGAGAGAGAGAGAGAGAGAGAGAGAGAGAGTTACAAGGAGTTACAAGGAGTTACAAGGAAAAGAAGTACCTCAAAAGGCCTTGCGGCCCATACCGAGGAGGTACCAATGGCAACGGGTGCCACGGAAAATTTTGTCTTTCAACTATCCTAGCAGTAGTAGAAAACTGGATAGAAAAGTAGAAGGCTCTCTCCCCACCCTCCGCTCCCTCCCTGCCAGAGGCAGGTACGGAAAAAGGTTGAAGAAAATACCTTGACCCTGGAAAAGTAGCCAAGGAAATTTTACAGGAAAGTGGAGAATATATAAATAGCTCTATATTTAGCTTGCTCACAGAGACCGAGCAAGCGAACTCCTGCAGAGTTTTCTGAGGTTTTAATCTTAAACTATGAGTGTGTTTAGTACTTTGTCTAGCCTATTTTTAAACAGATTTACACTTTGACTGGAAACAACCTCTGAGGGAAGTTGGTTCCAGATATTAACTATTTTATAGGAAAAGAAATTTCCGCAGACTGAGGTCCTAAATGTCTTTACACACTCAAATAGTGTGCAAGATTTCGTCTAACCTTTTCTTGAACTGATCCACAGAGGAACTGTTCACAACTTCCGAAGGTAACCTGTTCCATGTGTCACAGATCTTATACGTAACGTAATTCCCACACACACTAGTCCTAAACCGTTTCAAATCCAACTTCCAACCATTGTTGCGAGTTGGGTTATCATTTAAACTAAACATACTTCTAAAATCGACATCGTTGAACCCTCGTAAGAGCTTGAAAACCTCGATCAGTTGACCGCGCACCCTCCGAGTTTCAAGCGAAAACAAGTTCAGGGCGCGTAACCGTCGATTGTAGCCCATATGCCTAACGGAAGGGATTAACTTTGTGGCCCTCGCCTGCACTCGCTCCAGCCTCTCAATATCTTTCCTGAGGGTGGGCGACCAGAACTGCACAGCATACTCCAGGTACGGCCGAACAAGGGAATTGTACAGTGAGAGCACAATCTCCTTGTTCCGAAACTGAAATTGCCTCCTGATATAACCCAATAGTTTCTGGGCTTTCTTTTCCACCTCTACACACTGTTTCGTAAACTTAAGGTCGCTGCTAATTAGCACACCCAAGTCCTTTTCTAAATCAGTCACCTCGATATTACTCTCTCAGAGAGAGAGAGAGAGAGAGAGAGAGAGAGAGAGAGAGAGAGAGACTGTTGTATAAGAAAGAAAAGAAACAAGTACAGTCTGTGATGTGGTGAAACTACCAAACGAAGATAATGATGAAAACATGATAAAAACTAAAAACGTAGAAAATATAATATGCAAATATCATATTATGCAAAATGACATTGCAGATACAGGGATGGGCAATACATTTCTGCTCCTCTAATTTTATGTAACTTTCATTACAAAATGGATATTGTAAATTTGAAAACTACAAGTTCCACCACCTTAGTATCTGCAAAATTTATGCAATTATGCAAAATACGGGAGACAAAAGTACGGACAAAAATGCCGTTACCACCACTCTCAAAGGAGAATGGATTCCGGTCAGGAAGATCATGCTTATCACAACTAATGGAACACTATAACATTATTGATTCACTCGAAAACAATGAAAACTATAATGTGATATACACAGACTTTGCCAAGGCGTTCGACAAATGTGACCATGGAATCATAGCACACGTACCCATTTTCCTACTTTTCCTGTTATTCCCATATATTTCGGTTTATAATTTGCTTAGTGAGCGGCAGCAAGTCGTTACAGTTCGAGGAAAATATCGTCATCAGAGTCAGAGGTCCTTAGCTCAGTATCACAAGGAACTGTGATTATTTTTCATAATCATGCCAACTGATATAGATGAGGAAGTTACCAGTAACGGCACAATAATATCCTTTGTCGATGGCACAAAAATTAGTAGAAAAATAAGAAACCCATAAGATATAGGATCTCTACAGACAGACATGAACAGAATCTACAATGGGTCTGAATGCAATAATATGAAATTTAACACTAAGAAATTTCAGCTATTAAGGTATGAGAAAAGAGAGGACCTAAAACCCATGGAATACTATACCCAAATGGACAGGAAATTCAGAGAAACTCTAAAGTAAAAGATTTAAGAGTTGTAATGACTGATGACGCGAAAGTTGAATACACAAAATAAGATAGCAGTAAATAGAGCCAAAAGAATAACTGGAGATGCTGAGAACTTTAAAAGAAGGGATAGGAATATAATGATTCTTCTATTGAAAACATTGATCATACCCAAGTTGGAGTATTGCTCGGTTTTAACATGCTCATATATATACAGGGCGTCCCAAAAAAATGTATACACACTTTAAATACTTATAAAGGCAGTGTTTATTAAAATACATTTCATTTTCAAAATGTAATAGAATCTACAGACATTATTTAATTGTTTTGTCAACGCCTGTTTTCAAACTGACGTCCGTTCTGGTCCAGGCACTGCTGATAACGCGAAGCAATGGAATCGCAAACATCACGAAACATTTCGTTTGGTATTTGTGTGCATTCTCGTTCAATGGCTGCTCTCAATTCAGCGACTGTTGCAGGTTTTATAGCGTAGACTTTGTCTTTTAAGTATCCCCATAAAAAAAAGTCTAGCGGTGTGAGGTCTGGTGAACGCGGAGGGTATTCTACGAAACCCCTTCGTCCAATCCACATCCACATCGTGCCAAGTACCACTCGCAATACTCCACTCTTCGGTCAGGATCATCATCTTCATTAATAGCATGGACTAATCTTGGAATGTAACTTTTCCATTGACAGCGCTTCAAAATGCGTTGGACAGACGATTCTGAAATTCCTACCTCACGACTCGCTTGCCGCACATATTTTCTTGGACTTTGGTGATACGTTTCCAGTACTCTTTCTTGCTTTGTGGGGCTTGTCGATGTCCGTGGTCTTCCGGAACGCTTCTTGTGGTATTCTGAACAGTTCCATCGGCTTCAAACTTATCTCTAATTCGAGTGATGGTAAGTCGCGTTGGTGGATCTGTTTGAAACTCCCTCCTAAACTGTCTTTGCACTTCAACTGCGTTTTCACACTTCCAGTAGCATTCTAGAATGAATTTCCTTTGTTCAAAGTTTAGTCTGACTGCCATTATTAATTCTAATGGGTTTAACTTGGAAAGAAAGAAACATCAATTGAGCTATCAGCTGTTAAAGTGTGTATACATTTTTTTGGGACGCCCTGTATATATATATATGTTAGTCAACTTGGAAAGGATTCAGAGAAGCTTCACAGCCAAGAACTAAATTACTGGAAAAGGTTACATGAATTAAATTTATATTCGCTGGAAAGAAGAGAGAGGTACACCATCATTTACACTAGGAAAATAATAGAGGAACTCGTCCCTAATCTTACTTTGAACGCTATAACCACTAAAACAACAGTGCAAAGTAGGAAAGGTAGAATGTATCGTCTTCCCAAATTAAAAGCTAGACAGGGAACATCCTCAGCACTGAACGAAGAGTGTTTTGTTGTGAGAGGACAAGATTGTTCAGTCAGCTGCCCAAGAAACTAAAGAACACGAATGGTGTCGCGGTGGAGATCTCCCAAAGGAGACCAGACGCTTGGCTCAGAACAATTCCAGATGAGCTGAGAGTACTTGGCTCTATGAAGTGGAGAGCGCAAGAAACCAACTCTTTACTTCACCAGGCCAACTCAAGAGGAAGGGCAACAAGCCTGACCTTTGTAAAATGAGGAATCTTTGCACGGAACATCTGAAAGGTTGAAAGGTATAATATATATATATATATATATATATATATATAAAATTAATGACGTTTCTTTCCCAAATGTTCAAGAAGAAAAAAAATAATGATAATTGAAACTGTAATTACTATTACTGTTCTTCTCCACTGTAAACCCTTTTTCAAGCTTATGTACTGAAATGTAATGTTTAAAGAATAATACAGTATGATGTCTGTAAATTCCATTTACTGTAAATTTAGTCTGTGAATAGGGACCCCAGCCTTCTTTAGTTAGGCTTATAAGGCTAACTAACGAAAATATCACGACCTAACCTAACCAATCGTTAGGTTAACTGTACGCCCTTGACGATTGGTTAGGTTAGGTCATGATATTTTCGTTAGTTAGCCTTATAAAGCTAACTAAAGAAGGCTGGGGTCCCTATTCTTCAATAGCTCCAAGAAATCTATGCAGACTGTATATATGTGTAAATAAATAAAGAATTGAAATACACACACGCGCACACACACACACACACACACACACCACACACACCACACACACACACCGATATTTGTCTACTCCTTCCAAAATTATTGTCTTCAGCTGCAGCAGTTGAAATTTATTTAAGATCTGGTGAGGTACATTATTTCTTTGTGGTTCTCATTGATCATTCATCGTCCATTGAATGGATAAAGTATGAATGAAGTTCACTTATGAAAAAATGCTATTAAGTTTAAGTGAATAAAGCATCCAACCAAAATTAAGGCTTCAGTCATCGTCTAAATTGATTCATTATCTCTTTTTGTGAATATTATCAAACGTTTTCTCCGACGCACGGAAGGGAAAAAGTGAAACGCTTTGTATGAATGCAGTGTACAGGGTGTATATAAATTACGTTTAAAAATTAAATTGAATTGAATTTGTGAAGATAATTCATGGACACCCTGTATATTATACATATGAATACAAATCAATATAACTAAATCAGTTGCATTCATTTGGACTGTAACGCAGGATGTAATATGGTCAAAATCTGTTATAACTTAATTATTTAAGCATATCCCCGAGTGGAAATGCTCTATCTATACTTTCAAATAAATGTCATGTTGACGCATCCAATTAAATCTAGTTTGTTTGTTTTTCCCAGGAGAAAACAAAAGTTAAGAGAGTCTATTCTCCAAAAGCTCCGCCCTTATTATACAAACCAACCAATCAGAAGTACTGAAATTGTAACTCACTTTTTCTCCGAAAGCTTGATTTTATTGGTTAAATAATATCCAAAAATTTTTTTTTTTACTCTTTTATTCATTCTGTATTTCCCAGAACCTAAATGACTTGAAGAATATCTTGTGCTAATAATTTTAGTAAATATTTTAGTCAATATTGTCTCCTATCAAAATTAAATTTTGTTAATAATCCTAATTTTCAGTGAGCTTTTCCTTCTTTCCTCTTAATGCTATCTTGGCCCAGCTTATAAGAACGTAAAAGGTAGAACTTTACATTTAGAATTCATTTCCGAAACATTTCTCTTCAAACTCTATTTTTTTCATCTTCTCCCTCCCAATTTTCTCTTCTTCTTCTCTTCGCGTGTCGTGAAGAGAAAAGTTTCGGGTATAAGAAATAAGCAAATGATATTATAACTCAACATTTAAAATTTCCTGAAACGCTTGTCCACTGAACGATTGAGGTTAAGGGCCCTTGGACTTCAGCCATTTTCACTTCAGGAAAAAAAAGAGGGTTTAAAAAATAAAAATTATGTATTTCCTGAAAGAAATAACTTTGAGGCTTTTAAGTAAAAGGAAGAATTATAACTTCAACGGCATATTTTAAGAGAGACAAATATTTAAAACTGGAATAATAAAATTTCCCAATAATTCCATTATTAAATGCAATACAATTTTGCTCATAGCTGCTATAAATGATTTATATAAAAATAATCGTTATTGAACTTCCATATCACGGTCACGAAAGATTGATTTACATTAGCACTTATAATGAACACTTCATATATGAGTATAATTTGGTTTTAGTAAATAATTGATATATATATATATATATATATATTCAAATATGCATTTTCCGCATTCAATAATCAATACGAGAACACTACCGTTTAAATATAGTTATTATTTCACATATAATACCTAACCTTTTTTAACTAAATCATATGACTCTAAATCAAGGGTGTTCAAACTTGTGCACGCGAAGCCATTTCGGTGTGCCTGGGCGTAGCCCCCAGATAAGGTTTTAGAGACCGGTTAATAGAAAGAATATTCCAAATAAAACCAGATAATAATATTTTTTGTGTTTTTTGTAATTCTTATCATAATATTTCTTATGTGTGCCCGCTTGTGATCCAGCATTGGGAAAATGTGCCTGCCTATGAAAATGTTTGAGCACCCCTGCTCTAAATCTTCCACCAATCAGCATCCAAAACTTCACCAATGAGTTTTCGACATATACTGTATATAATATACATAGCCATACAATGACGCTGACAAACTTTACTCCGAAATTGTACATCGTCGTGTGTTGGCATGAGGTCGATCAGGCCAACTGCTGATTCGTATGACGAACGTATACAGAAGAATTAGCACCCATAATAATTCCTTACAGACCAGTTCCATTCAAATATTCGACCACATTCTCATCAATCAGAAAGATCTTCCACTTTTAAACAATATTAATTTTAAGTATAAACCACATTTTCATAACCTTAAAACTTTTAAACAATTGCCATCGGTTCCAATACTCGGGATACACTGTACCTTGGGACCCAGTGTATCCCCACAATTAGAACCGATGATTTATGACCAACCATCGTAGGCGTTTTCTGTCCTTTCTAGAAATTAGCTTTCTCTCCACCATTTAAATAATAAAGTAACTTTTTCCTGAAATCGTCCGAGAAATGTTTTTAAATTTTGCTCCGTTTAATATTCTTTTAAAGTCTTATCCTTTTACCTTTTATTGTCTCGCGCTTCTTTAAACTTTTAAACTGCAAAGTTGTAACTCTTAAAAAGACACTTTTCAAAACTCTTAACTTTAAATAATTTATATATTCAGCCACGCGAATACCAATCCAACCGTTGCATTAACTCCCTGATTATTATTACCGGCACTATCGGGAATCGAACCTCCGATCTTAGTGTCTTCGTTTATAATAGGGCAACAGTGATACTCGATGAACTACGAATGCTAACTTATACAGAAGATAGTATTTTTGAATATCGAAAAACCGTGATTACATATCCACTAGTGGACTCGTGTGTGTGTGTGTGTGTGTGTATATATATATATATATATATGTCGCGCGTATGCGCGGGCCACTGCCCGCTAGCGACTTTTAGGATGAATGCACTTTGGACAATCCAACGAGGGTGCTCCTTGTTGGTTAAGCTTGGTTTTAGCCGTAGAGCATCCGAGTAACAATAAACAGTTTCTACCAAGTTTTTTCCCGAAGGAGTGAATGGAAACACTTCAATTCTAAATTGGAGTTTTCGTTCACTCATATAATTTTTATTACACAAAGTGTATACAGAACGAGGCACTGATAATCAGAAGTTTACAGGGGAGAGGTTTTACCTCTTGCAACAACAGCTCAAGCAGGAATTTAAAGTGAGGAGGCTCGACCTCCTCGGGCAAAAGCTATGGCAGAAATTTTTAACAGGTCAACTGGTGACGAAGGTAGGAATTTAAAATGAGGAGGCTCGACCTCCTTGGTCTAAGCCTCAGGCAGGAATCTACAGGGGTAGAGGTTCGACCCCTTTTGACAGTGGTTAAGGCAGGAATTGAAAGCGAGGAGGCTTGTCCTCCTCGAGTTAGGGTTACGGCAGGAATTTAAAGGGAGAGAGGTGCAACCTCTTGTAACAATGGCTCAGGCAGGAATTTAAAGGGAGAGAGGTGCAACCTCTTGTAACAATGGCTCAGGCAGGAATTTAAAGGGAGGGAGGTGCAACCTCTTGTAACAATGGCTCAGGCAGGAATTTAAAGGGAGAGAGGTGCAACCTCTTGTAACAATGGCTCAGGCAGGAATCATTTAATTTACAATACAAGAAATAAATAAGTCTAAATTTTTGGGAGTGCTATTGAAGGTTAAGCTCTCACTTTAACTGGAGAGCTAAAGAATTCTTGGACGTTAAGCATAATTTAAATATACAACGAAATTTAGAAAGATAAAAAATTAACAAAAAAATACTAATTTTTGTAAAGTATACATTTTTAGATGGCGACATAATGCCGGGGTGCCGACATGCACCGAGTACATTAATTACATCATATTAAATTATTACAGTTAATTACAATTTTAGCAAATTGTTAATTGACATATCTAATACTGAAGTAATCTAAATAGATGATACAATTTATATAATGAAGGAGAGTTAACCGTTGTTCTATAATTTAAAGGGGATTAACAACAATGTTATATATTTTTAGTTAGCAATGATTAAACCAAATTATGTCAAATATTAGTAGAAAACTGGTTGGTTATCATAGTTTGAAAGCCTAAATAGCCAGGGATGAGGAAAACGGAGAAAAATACGGTGTACTTTTCACTGGAAGTACACGGGCATTTATGATAACGTAATACATAAGTAATATAGAATTTGAATGACAATTAGGTAGAAATAGTAAGTTCAAGTAATGAGAACGTGGATAACTATGTGACGTAAGCAGATAACGAACCAGTGACCTGGCAGGGAAACAATACAGTATATTATAATAATATAACATAACACAGTGATTCCCAACGTGGGGCGCACGCCCCACAGGGGGCAATTTGAATATTTTGGGGGCAATTTGAAAATGCTACAATAAAATGAAATGTATATATAATAATTTTTATAAGTAAATATATTTTAAAATTTCAATAACATATAATTATTTTTATTTGCAACATTTTTACACGACGACAACAATTCCATAATAATTTAGTTAGCTTCAACCTCAAGTTTATTTACTCATATTGAATGTACGGTAACTCATATTAAATGTACTCATATTATTGTAAATTTTAAATAATACCTTTTCAACACCAAATTTGTTTTTATATTAATGGGGGGCATCAAATTTTTTGAGGTGTCGAGGTGGGGCATGGCGCAAAAAAGGTTAGGAACCACTGACATAACATCTTAACGTTATAAATTGGTAGCAGAAGCAAGATTTCGAATTCAGAAGCTCGCTTTTGGCGACGTCATCGGAATTCGAACATTCGTATCAGTATTAACGAATGTCTTGCGAGAGGTGAAATAATTAAAAGAAAAAGTGAAAAAAATACATGTGGACGTATTTACATGTACGTAACTATGTATGTCATCAGAGGACATGTACGAATGCACAAAGTATTGTACACATATCAGTTGTCACACCATAGGTTGTGTGCGTAATATAGACACGAGTAAACATGGACTGATAGGGCATAAGTGGACAATAGGTAAATGAATGAATATGGTCGAATAATATTTAGGTATTTACGTATTAACGGGGGGCCACCACATATTGATGATTGGTTAGGTTAAGTTGTAATATTTTCGTTAGTTGAAAATGTCTAATACATCATATTTTTTAAATAGCATATTTTTTAAAATATGATGTATTAGAAATTTTCAACTAACGAAAATATTACAACTTAAACCTAACCAATCATCAATATGTGGTGGCCCCCCGTTAATACGTAAGTACCAATATTTATACTGCATAACACTAGACAGGACACAACATATAAATAATTGACCTCCGCGTTCAAATAATGTAGCGACCTCGAGATGGTTCAGATGTCAAGTAGTTAAAGCTGTAGGTTCCCTCCATCGCATGACGTTTGCCGTTGCGAAGGAAGCTAAACGACCCCCAAACTTTATTATTACTACTTGATAAACGACCAAGTATTTTTATACCACGACTAAACCAGGTACATCTTAGTCTTTACCCGAATGAACAACGTCAATTCACATCACACACGCAGAGTGGTTAAGGTTTAAAATTTTTTATAACCTGTTCAAACATTTACGTATAGCCATTGTGCATACGAATAGAGAGAAGCCAAGGAAAAGAATACTTTGAAGCCGGTTTTTATCACCCTTTTCGAAAATGCAAAACTTCATAAATCGCGGACGAACCATATGCATTACTCCTAAAATTCGAGTGTTCTTTCCTTTTACCCTAATCTAGACCTTACGCGAGGACAACATAAGTGACAAAGTAACAAGAAGCGCAAATGAGGTGCGGGATAAAATATATATACAGTACACCCGAAATATGAAGTATTTGAGATATAAGCTTGTGAGCGTCAAGTTTTTTGCATGCCAACGTTGCATATTTGAATGTAAGATAAAAATTCGTTTACGCCCCTTGTATAATACTTTGATGTAATGCACAGGGTGTCCATAAATTATCTTTAAAAACAATTGAAATTGAATTGAATTTTTAAAAATAATTTATTTTCACAAAGTATACGCAACATACAGTTCACACGAACACAAAACTACCGAATAAAGAGGCCTAATGGATTATATGACGAGTAACAGCCAATAAAGCGACGTATTAATAAATAAATAAATATGTCACCGCGCGCCTCCACACTCAAATAAGACCCAAAAACTGAATGAGAAACAGTTGGGGGCCCGCTTTGTCTGTGATTTTTATTTCTTCATCGATTTTATGCATATGACGGTAATAAATAGCGTGGCCATGGGTCCAAATTCTCACCTAATTTGCAACTTACGTAACCTAGCAACAACTGAAAACGAAGCAATCGGGTGTGATTTTTGTAAAAAAAAAAAAAAAAAAAAAAAAAATGCACGACTTTAACTGCATGAATTTGGACTATAGGAAATAGCCCTTGTATCGAACACGAGACAAATTACGGGCATCAAATTCCTATGTAACTCATGTATGAAGATTGTAAACTCGTTTGTGGTATTTAAAGAAGTGGAAAATATGAATCTCTCTCTCTCTCTCTCTCTCTCTCTCTCTCTCTCTCTCTCTCTTCATAGAGAGAGAGAGAGACTGTTGTGTAAGAAAGAAAAGAAACAAGTACAGTCTGTGATATGGTGAAACTACCAAACGAAGATAATGATGAAAACATGATAAAAACTAAAAACGTAGAAAATATAATATGCAAATATCATATTATGCAAAATGACATTGCAGATACAGGGATGGGCAATACATTTCTGCTCCTCTAATTTTATGTAACTTTCATTACAAAAATGGACATTGTAATTTTGAAAAACTACAAGTTCCACCACCTTAGTATCTGCAAAATTTATGCAAGATACGGGAGACAAAAATATGGACAAAAATGCCGTTACCACCATTCTCAAAGGAGAATGGATTCCGGTCAGGAAGATCATGCCTATCACAACTAATGGAACACTATAACATTATTGATTCACTCGAAAACAATGAAAACTATGATGTGATATACACAGACTTTGCCAAGGCGTTCGACAAATGTGACCATGGAATCATAGCACACGTACCCATTTTCCTACTTTTCCTGTTATTCCCATATATTTCGGTTTATAATTTGCTTAGTGAGCGGCAGCAAGTCGTTACAGTTCGAGGAAAATATCGTCATCAGAGTCAGAGGTCCTTAGCTCAGTATCACAAGGAACTGTGATTATTTTTCATAATCATGCCAACTGATATAGATGAGGAAGTTACCAGTAACGGCACAATAATATCCTTTGTCGATGGCACAAAAATTAGTAGAAAAATAAGAAACCCAGAAGATATAGGATCTCTACAGACAGACATGAACAGAATCTACAATGGGTCTGAATGCAATAATATGAAATTTAACACTAAAAAATCTCAGCTATTAAGGTATGAGAAAAGAGAGGACCTAAAACCCATGGAATACTATACCCAAATGGACAGGAAATTCAGAGAAACTCTAAAGTAAAAGATTTAAGAGTTGTAATGACTGATGACGCGAAAGTTGAATACACAAAATAAGATAGCAGTAAACAGAGCAAAAAGAATAACTGGAGATGCTGAGAACTTTAAAAGAAGGGATAGGAATATAATGATTCTTCTATTGGAAACATTGATCATACCCAAGTTGGAGTATTGCTCGGTTTTAACATGCTCATATATATATATATATTATATATATATATATATATATATATATATTATATATATATATATATATATATATATATATATATATATATATATATATATGTCAACTTGGAAAGGATTCAGAGAAGCTTCACAGCCAAGAACTAAATTACTGGAAAAGGTTACATGAATTAAATTTATATTCGCTGGAAAGAAGAGAGAGGTACACCATCATTTACACTAGGAAAATAATAGAGGAACTCGTCCCTAATCTTACTTTGAACGCTATAACCACTAAAACAACAGTGCAAAGTAGGAAAGGAAGAATGTATCGTCTTCCCAAATTAAAGGCTAGACAGGGAACATCTTCAACCCTGAACGAAGAGTGTTTTGTTGTGAGAGGACAAGATTGTTCAGTCAGCTGCCCAAGAAACTAAAGAACACGAATGGTGTCGCGGTGGAGATCTCACAAAGGAGAGTCAGACGCCTGGCTCAGAACAATTCCAGATGAGCTGGGAGTACTTGGCTCTGTGAAGTGAAGAGCGCAAGAAACCAACTCTTTACTTCACCAGGCCAACTCAAGAGGAAGGGCAACAAGCCTGACCTTTGTAAAATGAGGAATCATTGCACGGAACATCTGAAAGGTTGAAAGGCATATATATATAATATATAATATATATATAAAATTAATGACGTTTCTTTCCCAAATGTTCAAGAAGGAAAAAAAATAATGATAATTGAAACTGTAATTACTATTACTGTTCTTCTCCAATGTAAACCCTTTTTCAAGCTTATGTACTGAAATGTAATGTTTCAAGAATAATGATGTCTGTAAATTCCATTTACTGTAAATTTAGTCTGTAAATTCCATTGAGTGTAAGTCATTTTATAGAGAATTTTATAATTTTATGTATATTACACTCCAGCCTGTAAAGCGTGTGCGCTTGCAAAAGAAATCGGAGCTATTGAAGAATAGGGACCCCAGCCTTCTTTAGTTAGGCTTATAAGGCTAACTAACGAAAATATCACGACCTAACCTAACCAATCGTTAGGTTAACTGTACGCCCTTGACGATTGGTTAGGTTAGGTCATGATATTTTCGTTAGTTAGCCTTATAAAGCTAACTAAAGAAGGCTTAGGTCCCTATTCTTCAATAGCTCCAAGAAATCTACGCAGACTGTATATATATGTGTAAATAAATAAAGAATTGAAATACACACACACACACACACACACACACACACACACACACCACACACACCGATATTTGTCTACTCCTTCCAAAATTATTGTCTTCAGCTGCAGCAGTTGAAATTTATTTAAGATCTGGTCAGGTACATTATGTCTTTGTGGTTTTCATTGATCATTCATCGTCCATTGAATGGATAGAGTATGAATGAAGTTCACTTATGAAAACAATGCTATTAAGTTTAATTGAATAAAGCATCCAACCAAAATTAAGGTTTCAGTCATCGTCTAAATTGATTCATTATCTCTTTTTGTGAATATTATCAAACGTTTTCTCCGACGCACGGAAGGGAAAAAGTGAAACGCTTTGTATGAAGGCAGTGTACAGGGTGTATACAAATTACCTTTAAAAATTAAATTGAATTTAATTTGTGAAGATAATTCATGGACACCCTGTATATTATACATATGAATACAAATCAATATAACTAAATCAGTTGCATTTATTTGGACTGTAAGGCACGATGTAATATGGTAAAAATCTGTTATAACTTAATTATTTAAGTATATCCCCGAGTGGAAATGCTCTATCTATACTTTCAAATAAATGTCATGTTTGACGCATCCAATTAAATCTAGTTTGTTTGTTCGTTTTTCCCAGGAGAAAACAAAAGTTAAGAAAGTCTATTCTCCAAAAGCTCCGCCCTTATTATACAAACCAACCAATCAGAAGTACTGAATTTGTAACTCACTTTTTCTCCAAAAGCTTGATTTTATTGGTTAAATATTATCCATAAATTTGTTTTTACTCTTATTCATTCTCTGTATTTCCCAGAACCTAAATGACTTGAAGCATATCTTGTGCTAATAATTTTAGTAAATATTTTAGTCAATATTTTCAGTGAGCTTTTCCTTCTTTCCTCCTAATGCTATCTTGGCCCAGCTTATAAGAACGTAAAAGGTAGAACATTACATTTGGAATTCATTTCCGAAACATTTCTCTTCAAACTCTATTTTTTTCCTCTTCTCCCTCCCAATTTTCTCTTCTTCTTCTCTTCGCGTGTCGTGAAGAGAATAGTTTTGGGTATAAGAAATAAGCAAATGATATTATAACTCAACATTTAAAATTTCCTGAAACGCTTGTCCACTGAACGATTGAGGTTAAGGGCCCTTGGACTTCAGCCATTTTTCCTTCAGGAAAAAAAGAGGGTTTAAAAATAAAAATTATGTATTTCCTGAAAGAAATAACTTTGAGGCTTTTAAGTAAAAGGAAGAATTATAACTTCAACGGCATATTTTAAGAGAGACAAATATTTAAAACTGGAATAATAAAATTTCCCAATAATTCCATTATTAAATGCAATACAATTTTGCTCATAGCTGCTATAAATGATTTATATATAAAATAATCGTTATTGAACTTCCATATCACGGTCACGAAAGATTTAGTTACATTAGCAGTTATAATGAACACTTCATATATGAGTATAATTGGGTTTTAATAAATAATTGATATGTATATATTCAAATATGCATTTTCCGCATTCAATAAAATAATCATTACAAGAACATTACCGTTTATATAGTTATTATTTCACATATAATACCTAACTTTTTTTAACCAAATCATATGACTCTAAATCAGGAGTGTTCAAACTTGTGCACGCGGGCACATTTGTGCCCGCGAAGCCATTTCAGTGTGCCTGGGCGTAACCCCCAGATAAGGTTTTAGAGACTGGTTAATGGAAAGAATATTGCAAATAAAACCAGATAATATTTTTTGTGTTTTTTGTAATTTTTATCATAATATTTTTTGTGTGTGCCCACCTGTGTTCCAGCATTGGGAAAATGTGCCCGCCTACGAAAAAGTTTGAGCACCCCTGCTCTAAATCTTCCACCAATCACCATCCAAAACTTCACCAATGAGTTTTCGACATATACTGTATATAATATACATAACCACATAATGACGCTGACGAACTTTACTCCGAAACTGTACATCGTCGTGTGTTGGCATGAGGTCGATCAGGCCAACTGCAGATTCGTATGACGAACGTATACAGAGGAATTAGCAGCCATAATAATTCCTTAAAGACTTCCATTCAAATATTCGCCCGCATTCTCATCAGTCAGAAAGATTTTCCACTTTTAAACAATATTAATTTTTAAGTATAAACCACACTTTCATAACCTTAAAACTTTTAAACAATTGCCATCGGTTTCAGTACTCGGGATACACTGTACCTTGGGACCCAGTGTATCCCCACAATTAGAACCGATGATTTATGACCAACCATCGTAGTCGTTTGCTGTCCTTTATAGAATTTAGCTTTCTGTCCACCATTCAGATAATAAAGTAACTTTTTCCTGAAATCGTCCGAGAAATGTTTTTAAATTTTGCTCCGTTTAATTAATATTCTTTTAAAGTCTTATCCTTTTACCTTTTATTGTCTCGCGCTTCTTTAAACTTTTAAACTGCAAAGTTGTAACTCTTAAAAAGCCACTTTTCAAAACTCTTAACTTTAAATAATTTATATATTCAATGTAACCACCATTTTGTTCTATTTATGTTTTCGTCAATTTAATAGGCCTATTTTACTCTTTATAATATTTTTACTGCTTCGATTAATCTCAGTTATTCTAGTTTTTATATTATTTCCGTATACGATTTCCAGTGAAAATCATAATCAGTTAGCAGTGCCAGAAATTGTTACAGCGCTCAGGCCACGCGAATCCAACCCGTTGCATTAACTCCCTGATTATTATTACCGGCACTATCGTGAATCGAACCTCCGATCTTAGTGTCTTCGTTTATAATAGGGCAACACTGATACTCGATGAACTACGAATGCTAACTTATACAGAAGATAGTATTTGTGAATATCGAAAAACCGTGATTACATATCCACTAGTGGACTCGTGTGTGTGTGTGTGTGTGTGTGTGTGTGTATATATATGTCGCACGTGTGCGCGGGCCACTGCCCACTAGCGACTTTTAGGATGAATGCACTTCGGACAATCCAACGAGGGTGCTCCTTGTTGGTTAAGCTCGGTTTTAGCCGTAGAGCATCCGAGTAACAATAAACAGTTCCTACCAAGTTTTTTCTCGAAGGAGTGAATGGAAACACTTCACTTCTAAATTGGAGTTTTCGTTCACTCATATAATTTTTATTACACAAAGTATATACAGAACGAGGCACTGATAATCAGAAGTTTACAGGGGGAGAGGTTTTACCTCTTGCAACAACAGCTCAAGCAGGAATTTAAAGTGAGGAGGCTCGACCTCCTCGGGCAAAAGCTATGGCAGGAATTTTTAACAGGTCAACTGGTGACGAAGGTAGGAATTTAAAATGAGGAGGCTCGACCTCCTTGGTCTAAGCCTCAGGCAGGAATCTACAGGGGTAGAGGTTCGACCCCTTTTGACAGTGGTTAAGGCAGGAATTGAAAGCGAGGAGGCTTGTCCTCCTCGAGTTAGGGTTACGGCAGGAATTTAAAGGGAGAGAGGTGCAACCTCTTGTAACAATGGCTCAGGCAGGAATCATTTAATTTACAATACAAGAAATAAATAAGTCTAAATTTTGGGGGAGTGGACGTTAAGCATAATTTAAATATACAACGAAGTTTAGAAAGATAAAAAATTAACAAAAAAATACTAATTTTTGTAAAGTATACATTTTTAGATGGCGACATAATGTCGGGGTGCCGACATGCACCGAGTACATTAATTACATCATATTAAATTATTACAGTTAATTACAATTTTAGCAAATTGTTAATTGACATATCTAATACTGAAGTAATCTAAATAGATGATACAATTTATATAATGAAGGAGAGTTAACCGTTGTTCTATAATTTAAAGGGGATTAACAACAATGTTATATATTTTTAGTTAACAATGATTAAACAAAATTATGTCAAATATTAGTAGAAAACTGGTTGGTTATCATAGTTTGAAAGCCTAAATAGCCAGCGATGAGGAAAGCGGAGAAAAATACGGTGTACTTTTCACTGGAAGTACACGGACATTTATGATAACGTAATACATAAGTAATATAGAATTTGAATGACAATTAGGTAGAAATAGTAAGTACAAGTAATGAGAACGTGGATAACTATGTGACGTAAGCAGATAACGAACCAGTGACCTGGCAGGGAAACAATACAGTATATTATAATAATATAACATAACATCTTAACGTTATAAATTGGTAGCAGAAGCAAGATTTCGAATTCAGAAGCTCGCTTTTGGCGACGTCATCGGAATTCGAACATTCGTATCAGTATTAACGAATGTCTTGCGAGAGGTGAAATAATTAAAAGAAAAAGTGAAAAAAATACATGTGGACGTATTTACATGTACGTAACTATGTATGTCTTCAGAGGACATGTACGAATGCACAAAGTTTGTACACATATCAGTTGTCACACCATAGGTTGTGTGCGTAATATAGACACGAGTAAACATGGACTGATAGGGCATAAGTGGACAATAGGTAAATGAATGAATATGGTCGAATAATATTTAGGTACTTACGTATTAACGGGGGGCCACCACATATTGATGATTGGTTAGGTTAAGTTGTAATATTTTCGTTAGTTGAAAGTGTGTAATACATCATATTTTTTAAATAGCAATATTTTTTAAAATATGATGTATTAGAAATTTTCAAGTAACGAAAATATTACAACTTAACCTAACCAATCATCAATATGTGGTGGCCCCCGTTAATACTTAAGTACCAATATTTATACTGCATAACACCAGACAGGACACAACATATAAATAATGACTTATAGAGAATGAAGTTTTTATTATTATTAAAGAATTTACCATACAGTGAATACGAAAGATATCCACATACTAAACACGTGATTCAGTATTCAAGGTATGGAAAACGTGAAGGGAATTAAGTTACTTTATGACGTCATAGTTATTTACGTCATACGTACAGTATAAGTCATTATTGGGAGAAATTAGAGGAGACGAATTAGAGAGACACAGTAATGAAGGGTTTACAGCCATGGTACAAGAGTGAGTGAAACTATTAATTAAATATATATACTTATACGAGTATACAGTAAATATTAGGGAATTGGGTACATTTGGGGAAGAATTAAGTAAATGAATAAAGAAATAAAAACAAGGGTTCAAATCATGCCACATTCAATGTGCATGCATAATCTAATACAATTTAGGGATGAGGATTAGATGCAAGACAACAATAACACTGGGCAACACGTATTTTATTGAATGATATCTGACACTTGATTCTAGGTAATTTGGGTGCGCTGAATACGAATTTCAACTCGGTTTGGCTCTATCAGGTCCTGATTCTTGTCGACAGCCTATGTGCCATTTTCCAGATTTTTCAAATTAGGACTAAAAAATTAAGTCATGTGTTAAATTTTTTTTTCAAGTTTCATGAATACAAGCAGTTCAAACTACAGTAAAATTACATTATAACGATAGAAATGACTTAAAATAAAAAAACAAACAGATATGAAGCTTTCACTGTGGCAAAAATTTTCTTTTGTAAGACTTTCTAGCGTATTTGCTTGTTGATGGCAGGTCTCTTTTCAAGCACCAGCAGTAATCAGCCATCATGTGGGAATCCCAGCGGCCTTGGTACCGTTCCTCCATAATTTTGATATCTTGGTGGAATCTCTCCCCTTGTTCGTCACTTACATCACCTAAATTACTTGGAAATTGATCAAGATGGCTATTCAAAAAATGCATTTTTATGCTCATATTGCAACCTAACTCTTTGTAGTCCCTTAAAAGTTTTTTTACGATTTCTTCGTAGTTATCTGCCCTATAATTGCCTAAAAAGTTTTCTATCAAGTCCACGAATGAGAACCAGCCATTTTTTCGCGTTCATTCATGACATTAGGAAAATTGCTGTCTTTAATCATTGTTCTTATTTGTGGACCGTCGAAAATTCCCGCCTGATTTTTTCATAACTTAAACTTGGAAATTTTGAAGTTATGTATTTGAAACACTCGCCGTTCGTATCTAAAGCTTTTACATATTGTTTAATGAGGCCTAGTTTTATATGCAGAGGAGGAAATATGATTTTATCTCTGCTCACTAAAGGTGGATTAATTACGTTTTTTTCTCCGACAGTAAGTGATGTTCGTGCTGGCCAGATTTGTTTGAAATAATGTTCTTCCTTGGCTCTGCTGTCCCATAAGCAAAGGAAGCAGGGATATTTAGTATACCCTCCTTGTTGTCCTAGCAGAAAATTAACCATTTTTAAGTCAACACATATGATCCACTCGTGCTCCCTATATTTGATAAGATTTAAAACCTTTTCTATATGTTCATACTTTTCTTTTAATTTTGTTGAGTGCCCAATCGTATCGAGCCGTATAGATTGCCATTATGCAACAACACACACTTAAGACTTCTTTTCGAACTGTCTAAAAACAAGCGCCAATCATTTGCATCGTAAGACTCAACCCCCATCTTCTTTAACAAACCAACTATGTCGCAGCAATATACTAAACTATCCTCTGTTCTAAAATATTTAACAAGTTCTTCTTCTCTTTTTCTGTAAAATGAAATGTATGTGTTTGAAGTAAGCAAGTTTTTCTCTTTAAGTCTTGAAGCTAAAATTTCCGCAGCCTTTTTTGGCAAATTTAGATCCCTTACAAGATCATTCAACTCGGCCTGGTTAAACTTTTGCGGATCGTTTTGACTTTCAAATACGCTGGGGTCAAAATCGGTGTCTGACTCCTCAAAGTGCATAACAATATTTTCAGGAACATCTTCAACTAATTCTTGAGTTGGCAGACCCTTAAATTTTGGAATGGGGATCTCATTTGAATGTAGCACAGGTCGTATCGCGGTGTCGAAATTTGGGTACTCGATACAATGTTTATTTTTCTTAGTGAAGCCCGAAGTCTTGACAAAGCAAAGGTAGCAATCGGTCTCGTGGTTAGTAGGCTCTCGCCACACCTGATATGGAAAAAAAATTGTAAAGCGTTAACAAAAGCGACGAGAGACTTGTTTTTATGAATTTTATCAAAAGTTATCACCCAAACATTTAACATTTCTATGTGTTTCAACCTTATGCAATATTTGAGATTCTTATAAACATTTTCTGTAAATTTTTTGTTTATGTACCTAAGTTACAATTACATTTAGGTAAGTTACAGTATACTAGTGATTAAATTACGTAGTTTTATGAAATCATAAACTTACCATCGGAACTCCAAAAGGTATTTTTGAATCCGAACCCTTCGTCCAATGTCGCAGTCTTTCAATGCATATAGTGCAGGCTTTATGTGGAGCCCACGATTTATCTTGGTCCCCCAGTTTTATGCCAAAATAAGCTAAGTAAGCTCTTTTTACGAAGTCAGTAATATTTGCTCGTTGATGTGGAAGTGTAAAATTTCCACATATATAACAGAAGGAATCAGGGTTGTTTTTGCATTTGAACTTTCTAGTGCTTGATGACATATTGCTTGATTGTTCTGCCAATTTGTAAAGGTATTTAAAGCCCTTAATTCATATAAATTTAAGAAAATCTGAAATATAAACACAAAAATTAGTTTAAATAGGTACTTATTATGAAATAGGTACTCACAATCTATGAAATTAAACTAGAAACACGGATGAGTAGGTACAATATAAATTACGTCTAATTAAATCAACTATATTAAATCACGATGACAAAATTACTCACTAAATCATATGCCAATTCAAAATTATGTTAATGCCCAAACTTAATTAACTAACTCAACTGACTGACTGACTGACTGACTGACTGACTGATTGAATTGACTGATTAACTCTGGAAACGAGTCGCTTTTATATATTTTAGTTGTCCCTCTAGAATACTCTACAGAGAACAGGAACGCTCGAGAAAATTTTAGAATTCTATGATATTTTTAGCTTAATTTACTAATATTAAAATGGGTTAAAAATGACAAATTAAAAATATTTTTAGGGTGTTACATATAAAAATATACATAATACAACAATACCATAACAATAGGTACAAATACCTAGATAAAAACCTAGTTGCATAATGTGTAACTGCAAAAAGACAGCGAGTATTGAGAAAAAAACCTTTTTATGAATACGACGAAAGAGGAGGGGTGTTGAGCAAAATCAGGACCTGATAGAGCAAAACCGAGTAAAAATTCGTGCTCAGCTCACCCAAATTACCTAGAAGTAACTGTCAAATCTAATTCAATAGACAAAAAATTGAAATTTGTTCCCCAGTGTAATTAATTATAATAAATTCTATAACAAATGGAAAATGGAGATATGGGTAATATTCTGATGGAAATGTTAAACGATCTAAATCGTCGATTGTCTTGTTTATACTTTGAGGAATGAAATTAAGGGACATTCGCTTCTCACAGCGAACTTCTAATGGCAAACATGGATACGGCTCAGTCGTAGAAATGGTAGGTCGCATGGTTGTGACATATATATTAGGTGGCCTTATTTTTCGAAATTGCAAATTTCACCGTCTCACCCCTCAATATTCCATTTGACAAAAAAAACAAAATGTACAAAATCTCAAGTAATTATAAATATTCTTATTGGTCCCGCACAAGGACTCAAATTTAGTTAATTATTGAAACATAAATACACGAATTTTTTATTAGCGTTCCATTATAAGGGCAAATAACAGCAGTTAAAAAACAGCATAAACTAAAATAGACATTGGCTACTGATTAAGTAGAAACTGAATTGAACTAAACATTTTAGGACTGAAAGCATAGTAAATTTGGCCTAGTAGGGATGGTTGGTTATGAGGCCCCCCTAAATATTAATTGATGTTAATAAAACTTCTTTGGTACACGTTTTATATTAATAAGAAAAAAATGCGGGGGTGAGATCCTCAAATTTTGGTTGATTGGGTGGTTCCCAGTTTATGTAACAAACATCGCCCATGTGTGTATGTATGTATGTGTGTATGTATATCTATTAATAAACAATTTTATACGTAATTTTACTTCGTAATGAACAGCTCTGAAAGGTCTTAACGAGTCTTTTAGTCAAACGAGCAGAGGAAATTACCAAGAACTTTCAACTCAACTGTCAAAGTAAATGACGAATGGCTTGATAAACAGTTGAATAATGATAACCTTTAAAGGACTCTCAACTTATTTTCAAAAGCACATCGTTCAACGCATTGCGAAGTTGTGTCGGAAAAAAGCTTGACTCCGAGATATCCAAAGCCAAATTAGATGATACATCGATACGGAGTATATAAAATGTTGAGCAACTGGGATTAATTAATTATCATATGTCGTAAAAAATGAGCCAGTTAAATGACTGTATGGCTTTCATCAACTAGATGAAGGAAATCGAGATGCATACACGAATTATTTTCTTCTTAAAATCTTTGAGGTAAAAAGAACCTCCCCAAACAATTACTCTCATAAACTTATGATGGTGGTGTCATGGCATGAGAAATAAAAGTGTTCCCACTTTCATTAAGGAAAAGTACCCTAAAGTCCGTTCTACCCAGTGCTATAACCATAAACTCGGTTTAATTGTGGATATAACCTTCTCAGAATTTACAAGTTTGTCTGAACAACGCGTACACAAAATAATAATAATAATAATAATAATAATAATAATAAACAATAACAGGCCTTTATTACGTTTTATTGGTTGTAATATGAACCCCAAGAGTGAAAAGAGCCAGAAACGCCATACGAGTATATATATATCGTTAACCTTGTTGCAGTTCCCTTGCGTTGGGCTCTCTTCACACGAAGGTCAAGCTAGTGGCCCCGCCTCTTGGTTTGGATTGGTGGAGGAGCGAGTTGCTCTCATGCGATATCCAGCACAAATAATCAGGTACACCCGGCTGATGGCGCCGTTCTGAGCTAGGCATCGTCTTTTTTGAAAACTTAAACTTTGACCCCTGTAACGTTTCTGAGGTCCTTTGAAAGCTGGTTAAAAAGTCTTCGCCCCTGACAACCAAGCTATTTTCCTTAGTGTTGAAGAGGTCCCTTGTCGGGCCTTTAATTTGGGAACACTGCACATTCTGCCTTTATTATTTTCCAACATTGTTTGGATGGTAATTGGGTTTACTTGGGGTTTAGTACCAGGTTTTCGATCATTTTCCATATGTAGATTATGGGTACCTCTCTCTTCTTCTTTCCAGGGAGTACAGATTTAGTTTACGTAGTCTTTTCTTTCCAAGTATATATATATATATAATATATATATATATATATATATATATATATATATAGTGTGTGTGTGTGTGTGTGGGTGTGGTGTGTGTGTGTGCGTGGCCGGTCGATTCGCCGACGGACGTTTTTGCCGACAAACATTTTGCCGACGGACGTTTTGCCGACAGACATTTTGCCGACGGACGATTCGCCGAACGGACGATTCGCCGAACGGACGATTCGCCGAATGGACTGTCATTAATATTTCTATGACAAAATACACGTTTCAACAAAAAAAAATTATTTAAGTGAAATGTCACATTGTTTACACTATTCTCACAATAAGTTTATCAACCAAGTAACGTAATAGTTTTGTTTTTACCAACCAACTACTCGTGCAGCTGTAACTTTCTTTGTTCGCTTATGCCCAGATTTTTTATGTTGGATTACTCATCATTCAGTTCAGGTAAGTCATTGTAATTGTTGTAATTTGTATTGTTATTAAACTTTTATTATGTTATTAAAGGTTATTATTAAATGTTATTGAATTTTGTTAAAATATTAAATTATGTTAAATTGATAGTTATAGACGCTTGACGTAAAAACATAGATACCTTTTTTAAATAAATTTGTCGATAATACTATAAAAATGTTTATATATATCTCTTCTCGGTGTATATTGTATAATTTAAAGCTTTCGTTTTAGACCATGGAGTTCACTTTGACAAAACGTGGCGCAAGGAAATTGTTTTATGGTGGATTTGCCTACGTCATAGACAGGTAAAGGGGTGAGGTGACGTATTGGAGGTGTGAACAAAGAGGCAAATGTGGAGGACGTCTTACGACCTTGAATGATGTTCTTCAAGAAGAACCAGTTGCCCATTCTCATCCCCTTGATGCAAACCGCGCCGTTGTGCTTAAGACGCTGCAACGCATGAAAGAAAGGGCTACTGACACGGAAGAGGTCACTCGTACTATCATGCAAACATGCACATCTGACTTTCCCTTAGAGGCAGCTGGTGTTCTTCCCAAAGCGGAAAGTCTCGGCAGAATGATAAGGAGACAAAGGAAAGTTCCTGATGGCAACGAGCTAACAGAGGAACTTAGGGTGTCATCCAGGGGAGAACGGTTTATCTTGTATGAAAACGAAGGCATTATTATTATGGCAACGGACAAAAACCTTGATTTACTGGCAAGGAGTCAACATTGGTTTTGTGATGGTACATTTGATAGCGCATCATTGGGTCAACTATACTCGATCCATGTCTTGCTCGGAAAAAATCACACTGTCCCTTTGGTATATTGCATCACTAAACAAAAAAAAAAAAAATCAAGATACATATGACAACTTAAGGCGGCACGCCAGTTGCAACCAATGTCAGTCACTGTTGACTTTGAGCGAGCCGCAATCAACAGCATTAAGCAGAACTTTCCTGATGCCTATATCTTTGGATGCTTTTTCCACTTCGGACAGTGTCTTTGGAGACAAATCCAGTCCTGCGGACTACAGAATTGGTATAATAAACCGAAGAACTCTTATGATTAAAAGCCTTCAAGCTTTGGCATTTGTTCCTACCAACGATGTTATTGGCAAGTTCAACGACCTAATGGCTTCAATTGAAGATGAAACTGATGAAATTCTTAGTGAATTTCTCGCCTATTTTGAGTCTACATGGTTAGGGGTTGTGCAAAGGGGAAGGCGAAGGCGGCCATAGTTCGACATTACGATGTGGAATATAACGGAACGCACAACAGCTTTACCCCGCACTAATAAGTCATTAGAAGGATGGCATCGTGGGTTCCAACTAAGAGTAGCCATCACCCATCCAAACTTGTGCCGCCTAATTGGAAGGCTTCGTAGAGAACAAAATGAATGGGATATAACTATCGAACAGGCTTTAGCAAGAATTATGCCAAGGGATGTCAAGAAGAAGTAAGAAGCGGCCAATGAAAGGTTGAGTAAGCTGGTAGACAATTATATTAACTCTGAAGGTTCGGCTTACTTAAGAGCAATTGCTCACAATCTATAAAATTCATTTTTAAAAATTTTAGTCTTTAATGGTTTTAATGCTCAGAAAATAAATATTTTTGTTCTGTAACGATTTTAAAACACTTAATGTATTTAGTTGTGTACCGATTTTAATGTCTAAATTTGACATGTTCACTAAATAATTTTTTTTTGTTGAAACGTGTGTATTTTGTCAGAAATATTAAAGACAGCCCATTCGGCGAATCGTCCGTTTGGCAAAATGACCACTATATTCTTTTAGTTTAAATACCCTTACCTCACTCTCGAGATGGTCGCTAAATAGCCACGTTTTGCGTCAAGGATATGTACCAACCCTTGGTTCGGATTCCCACGTAAAACTGCAAGTCCTCTCTGTCATATGACCTTGGATGTTGAGAAGGCGGTTAAACATCCACATCAAATAACAGCTACCTTCTTGTATCGTACAAGTCAACTGGGATTGTAACATGACTACATGCAGGTATAAAGTTTTGGGAAAAAAGTTCGCCTAGAAATGTTTTAATAAAGCATAACAAATTATTTATCAGGCAATTGGTATTTTTTTTCTGAAATTTTATTAGTCACAGTAAAGAAAATTAAAAAAAAAAAATTGATTACTGATCAGTAACTTCTTATGCGTTTTAGAAATTGTTTCTTGATCTTTTTTCAGAAACTGTACACGGTACAGAAACAGATTGGGGGGGGGGGGGGGGAATCATGTGATCACATACTTGACTTAGATTTGGTCGTAGTATCGGCAAATCGTTTCAGTCGAGTAGAATATGCTAAAAAACGCGGAGTTGCGTTCCGAGAGACACTGCGATATCGCGGTCCTCATTATCTATTGTTGAACACGTTGTGGAAAAAATAGGTTAGCCGCCGAAGACAAGACCCCAAAAATGTACGATTTTTACCTAAATCTTTTAACTTTTACCTGAAATATAAGATTAATATTATAATGTAGTGTATCAACCTTTTAATAACAAACACATAATACATATGTAAATGCACTTCCAGTGGTTGCTGTACCGCTGGCTTGAATTTTGTCCGTTTAATTTAAAAAATGCTGCATTATTTGCGTCTTGCCCCACGTAATCAAAATTATTGTAATTTTTTACCGTGTTATTCGCGTACCACATTATCAGCTTATTTTTGTGTATTCCTAAATTATGTTTATTTCTCGTTTTTTCTAATTCATTCTACATCCTGTATCATAAAATAATTATGATGTGTTTATTCTGTATTAAAAGTCTTCTCAGATGAGCTATAAATTAACGGCGTCACTCCTTCATGAAATAATTTTAAATGCAGGTGTCGTCCAATCCAACGTGAAAATCTTCTATGTGAAATTAATCCCTATCTTTCCGTAATTATCCGCAGTTGGTTAAAACCCATATAAAATCTACCTGATATCTTATTGCCGTCATATCTTGTACAGAATCTTAAAATTGTCGAGTTCAATAAATTAATCTTTTGCTTAAATTTGGATTTTAAAAAGTAGCTAATTTTCGATGCTGAATCTGTATCACCTGTTGTGACACGACTTCCAAGGATGTTCTATTAACCAATAATACTGAATTATCTTTGAATCCAGTGCTGTTAATGTATCAATTACCAATCTCCATCGCGAAATATTGGTTAGAATGTTCATCCTCGAGAGTAGTATGGGCTCAAAATGGCCGAGTGCAAGAATGTTGCAATGTTGAAATACAATGTTAATAAATGTTGCGAGATATTGCAAAGGAGTGTGCAACAAAGGGGGTTCTGCAATGAAGGGGGAGGGGTTATGCAACAAATCAATGCTGCAAAGGGGGAGGGAGGGGCTTCTGGGGGAGAAGGAAGATGACCTCTCCCCAAAGGGGTAACCTTAACCTAAAAGAGAGAGAGAAAGGAGAAGGAGGAGGTCTTTGGGGGAGAAGGTGGGATGTCCTCACCCCCCAAAGGGAAACCTAACCTAAGCCTTAACCTAAGGAGAGAGAGAGAGAGAGAGTTCTTTATTCCACCGGACAACCGGAGTCCGACGCATTATGAATGTCTAGGGGCCAATCAGCGGTTATATAGAGGGCCGTGAGTTGCCAGATATCACTTATTTATATATGGAGGGGTTACCAGAGAGCACTATATATTTATTTAGGTGAGTTGCCAAATAATGTTTTTTAATTTAATTATGTTCAGGTATACCTTATTAGGGTGAGTTGCTAGATACCACCATTTATTTTAATTTTATTTACATGAGTTGCCAAATAATGTTTTTATTTATATGAGTAGAGTTGCAGATACCACCATTTATTTTAATTTTTATTTACATGGGTTGCCAGATACTGTTTTTTAATTTAATTATGTCCAGGTATACCTTATTAGGGTGAGTTGCCAGGTTGCGCCATTTATTTTAACTTATTTAGACGAGTTTCCACTTATTTATTTATTTATTAAAGGCAAGAGAGACTTTCTCCTTAAAGTTGATCAGCAAGAGAAGTACACAGGACTCTTTACATTGTACATTTTCCAATAACATATTCTCTAAGAATACTATTTAATTTACCTATAATTCATGAGACGCTTTCATTTATTCTAACACCTTAGAATGTACACTGTGTCTATTTACTTTTGACAATCCTTTCTATATATCTAACTAAATCTAATTTCTATTTATACAGAGAGAGAGAGAGAGAGAGAGAGAGAGAGAGAGAGAGAGAGTTAATGCTCGAAAAACTAAAGACGACACACACACACACACACACACACATTATTGACTTTATTTCGAAATCATTGTTAAAAATTAGATTACATTCAAACATAAGCCCCCCGTGTGTCTATTGTGTATACTGTAGGAGGTCTAAGGTGGAGTGAAAAACGTAGATTACATTCAAACATATCCCCTCCCCCTCGCCCCCCCCCCGTGTGCCGATTGTGTATACTGTAGGTCTAAGGTGGAGTGAAAAACATGGCTTATTGTCCGAAATGAATGAAAAAACAAATGGCAGCAGAAAACAAAAATAACAATACACACTTTATATATATATATATATATATATATATATATATAAGAAAAACAATAATTATTTTAACTAACTTCACCTAAAGTGTCTATTTACTTTTGCCATTTCCTTTCTTTGAAAACATCTCTGGAAAAAATGTATAACGAGGTAAACTCGAAAAAAGTGAATCGCCGAGCCGACCGCAAAGGCTGACCGCAAAGGTCCATTTTGGCCTAATTCCGTCCAATGCCTCTCTCGACTCCAAATTCTGTTCCCTTGCTACTACAGTGTATATATAAATCTACTTTTTTTTCTTTTCGTCCCTGTTATTGAAATGAAATGAAATGAATGAAAATGAAAAATGGAAAGGTTTATTATTATTTTAATTTTTATTATACATTTTTTTCAAAATTAACACACATGCACTTTGGAAGTACTCAACAATTGGAATTGAATAAAGTTACTTTTGCTAGTAAAGGTAAAACTGAATTTGAAATTCACATATATACAGGGCGTTTCAAAAAGAGTTATACAATTTTAAACATTTATTTACAAAGAACCAGAAACCTCATGAACGTGAACAAAACATTTTTTGAAAGCTTATGAAATAATGATATTTTTTTGGCAGTAAGTTTAAGCAAAATTAAGCAAAATGCAGTTAAACATAATGGAGTTAAGCAAAATCCTTGTAATTGACGTTCTCGATGTGTGCCCTACCGCGGTTCAGACAGGCTTTGATCCTGACTCCTAAGTTCTGTCCAACTTTCCTCCAGGTCTCAGGGGGCATTTCCTGAAGGTAGTCTGATACCTTCTGCTTCAGATCGTCCAGTGTGGCAGGGCGGTTGGCGTAGACAGAGTCCTTGGCAGCCCCACCAGAACCATTAGTCCAGAGGGTTCAAGTCTGGGCTATGGGGTGCCCAGTCATGAGTGGTACCCAGGGAAATGAGGCGGTTTCTGAAGAGCTGCCGCAGGATAGTGATGGAGTCACCAGCTGTATGCGGGGTGACACCATCCTGCATAAACCAGGTCATCCTGAAACCAGTAAGGCCCTAGCATTCCCCATCTGACATTGAAGGCGCAGAAGCATGTGACCTTAGGCCCTTTCAGGTACCTCTCAGTGATCTCCTCAGGTGGTTTTGCGCCCCAGAAAATGTTATTGTGGTTGTTGATGGCACCGCTCAAATGGAAATGGGCTTCATCACTGAACCAGATCAGGTTGATCCAGTTTGAGTAGCGCTCCATCCTGTCACTGAGCCAATTGCACATGTGAACTCTCTTTCTCATGTCATCTTGAGTCAGTTTATGCCTAATAGAGATGATGTACGGGAAAAGCTTCAGTTCCTTAGTGAGGATATGCCAGACTGATGTTGGCTTGATGCCCAGCTCCTGGGAGCGCCGGCGGGGGGACTTCTTGAGACTATTCACCACAGAATCCCGCACGACGTCGATGTTGGCTTGGCTCTTGGTTACTGATGCTGGCCTGCCACTGTTGCCCTTGCTCTGGTTGTGCACTGTACCCTTGCCCTCAAAATGTTTCACAACACGTTGAATGTCACAATTTGTTGGTCCAACACGTGTTCTGAGATTGAATTCCCGGCAGAACCTCCGGCGGGTCTCTACATATGATTTCGTCTCATACCACAGAGACACCACGTTTGTCTTCTGCTCCACTGTCAATGGCATAGTTGAGCTAGGAAGCTACAAACGCCAGAGAACAAATATCAGAATACCACCACCAAAACTTGAAAAAGAAAAGGGTATAGATTAAAAAACAAAGAAATGGCAGGACATTGAAGTTGTATAACTCTTTTTGAAACGCCCTGTATATATATATATATATATATATAATATATATATATATATATATATATATATATATTACCTCATTTTTAATTTGTTCGTTCTTTCTCCTCACCTTGTGCGGAACGTTCTTCTATACAAGCGTCGTTCTTTACATTAATTATACTGTGTGTTGTTGCAGTTAAAAAAAAAAAAAAAAAAAAAAAAAATATATATATATATAATATATATATATATATATATATATAGAGAGAGAGAGAGAGAGAGAGAGTTGAAAAACTGAAGACGGGCACACACACACGCACACACACACACACACACATACCACACACACAGAAAGAAAGCTTTTGTTTATTCTATATGGATATAATATTCATAGCTTTAATTTTTCATAAGTATATTGGAATTCATTTACCGAGTTTGTTTATGATGGTCGTAGTCACAGCAAAAATTTGTAAAAAATATAAAAATGGATCGAAAAGAAAACGGTACATCCCACAAGTACTGAGTCCCAAGTGAATCAAAATACACGCGGTCCCTATTTTTAACAGAAGGTCAAGCTTATCGCCCCTCCTTTCGAGTTGATCTGATGAAGGGTGAGTTGACTTCTTTTATTTCCACTTCAGATAGGTACACCCGGCTCATCGGGGATTGTATGTACCAAGAAATTACAATGTCACCATCCGGACTCGATCTCTCAACCACCGATCAGCACCCCAGCGTCTTAACCACTAGGATACCTAGGGCGCCCATTTATCTACCAGCCCAACCGACATTCATTTTCACGAGCTAAACACAATTTAATCACACTCCTACGCGAGAATTGGCAGTAAAATCAAGCCGAATACATGAACCAGTTGAGGATCGAATAGTATGACCGCAAATAATAATAATAATGTAAAATATTGTCGTGATAGAGATGGCAAATGTTGATCAATGTTGCAAAGGGGTGAGGGATATTGCATAAAGGGGTGGGTTCTAAAATGGGAAACCGAGAATAGTATGGGCGCAAATATTAATGCAAATATTGTCAAGGTAGAGATTGCAAGTGGCAATACACGATGTGAGCATTAAATCTACGGAGAGAAGATAAAGACACCATTAGTCGACCAATCAGGACGTCCAAAGCGTGGACCCGTAATATAGGTGTTACGATTGGTACACAAATTTAACATAGCCCCGCCCAGTTACATTGACAACCAATCATCAAACTTACGAACCGCCTATTAGTCTTTTGGGTGGTGCTTGGGGATCATGCATATAAAAGGAAATATTTTCAGCTGGGAGTCACAGTAGTTATTTTCACCAGTGAATAAACATTCCTCTCATGAATCAAGAACTTTACAGTTTACCGGATTTATATCAAGATGGACATTGCAGCGTTGTCCACAATTAATCTTTTTAACGCAGCCGACGGGATGGATTATTTCCAACGCAAACCGTTGATGATATTTGCAATGACGCTCCTTACGATCCGACGCAAGGGACTGCCGTAGAAATGTAAGTAATTATGTGCCTGTAATTTTATTTTTTGTAGCCAATTATTCGCAAACTTTTTATTATTTAATGTGCCTGTCATTAGGAGAAAGAGCACTGTTCTGGATTATTTCATCATATATATGGAGGGTTGTAGTAATTCATCTCATCACATTAAAAATGCTTCATTTAGGTATCCGCAATTATAGATTAGTTTGCAATTAATATTATGCTAAAGTCCTGTTTTGATTCATTGAATTTTTTTAAATCTTTTGCATGTTTTAAATAATTTTATAAATTCCATAATAAATGTTATTCGGCATTTTCTCTTAAAGGAACTTCTCTGAGCGGTTCAAAGATATCTTCACATTGTAATACTCTTACTATATGTATACTCTGCATATGTTTTAAACAATTGGGTTTTTATTAAAAAAGATTCAGTATGAACTAATGAATTATTCTTTCTCCTTTAAGGTCCGATGAGGATTTGACACGTGTTATACAATCTTTTCGTTTTGAAGAAACCCATGTCGTGGACCTGAATACGGAGGTAGAAGATTTACCGAGCAGTCAACCCAACGATTGTCACATCATTAACGAAATAATGTAAGTATTTTTTGTTTCGATCTTTTTTTCGGGAAGACAATGTATTTTCATCAATTTATTAAATGAAAGAAATCATGTTTTTAGTACAATAACCATCTTAAACTACATAATATACAAACTAACATTATTGGTTACAAATATATATATACACGAACAAAACATCATACTATACAACGAATCGGAAAACGGCTTTTTATCTGTCTGCATACCATTTCGTCGTTTCGTTGAGTGTGACACGGGTCGAATAATTTTAAAAATTATAAATTCTTTACCACGTGACATATGCATGAGAAATGAAAGGCAGTACATCCCACACGTATTACTAAAATATCCTTGTAGCCGGAAGGGATTCCATACAACTTCGGGGATATGCATCTGATCGAGAAATTTTACAATAACAGGGTCACTCCAGGGTTGAGTGCCGAGTGAATCAAAATAGTACATGCGGTCCCTATTTTTAAAATAGATTGCAAACCAATGAATCCCTTCACTACCAATAACATCTGTGTTCACAATAAGGCTACCGCAATTTCTCGTAGATGGCAATTTCAATGTTTCATTCTTCGCAAACACACCGATAAATTTGGAACGTGTGATTCGTTCACTATTCATTACTCTCTGAAGTGTATTCGCATCCATTTTAAAAGTCAGTGACAACGCTCCTAAATCTGTCTACTTCTATTAGGGCTTGTGACTCGAGGTAAACTAGTACACTTATAGGCGCGTCTATAGGCTTGGCGAATTCCAATCTGACTGAGATGTTTCCACTCTGTTGTGGACTTAAGTGTGTATTTACACTAGCAGATAAGTCAGGTGTGATGTCAAACGGATAAAGGTTAAATTGATCGATGAATTCTTTCTGCGTTACCCCATCCCGAGCTCATCACATCACTCACCTGCAATATACTAAAGCGGGAACACAGCGTCTGATGAATAATCCATATCCATACCCCCCCAACGCAATGCCATTAACGTATAGTTATATTTTTAAGGCCGAAATTCTCGAATTTAAAGGCACTCTTTTTATATTTTCCATTCACCGAAGCATGGTCCTGCATTCCGATTAATATCCTTTTAGGTAGATTTCCCAGGGCGATGTTTTCTATCTGCTTCGATGCCAACCCTGCTGGCACCGTGTATAGTTTGATCTGTGCTCTGTTAATTGGGTATTTTACTGTGGCGTGTAGTAAATTTTTCTCAATTTCTATTTGTTTGGTGAACTTAATTTCACTCGCCGTACGCGGAGGTATGTCTCCATAATGTGAATCACAACGGGTTTTGCTCCCTCTTCTTGATCAGCATCCAGATTTAAACAGATCTCAGGATTCGTGCGGGTGAGCTTTATTTTCATATCCACCCCTTCACAAGCAACTTCTCCTGGAATGTGAAGTCTGTATGCAGGCGTCCAAAAACTCATATATCTTTTTAGAATTTTTAAATTTGTCCTTTATACTACTTTCGTCTTTAGCTTGATAATAGCCCTCGGCACTTAAAAAGGTATCCTTCGCTTCTTTGGAAAAGTTCAGCACATTTTCCAGATAGGATCGTAGGTGGTAGTACCCCGTTCCTGCCGATATGTTGACCTGATTTAAATATACGTCACACTGGTTGAATAAGGAGTGCAGAAAGTTTGTTTCAGGGTATACAGCATATTTGTCATCACAGTCCGTTCCATCAGAATGGGCTATACGTAGTTTAGCGTACATGTGCACACAGCTTGGGTCAAAAAAGTAAGGGCCTGAGCTGGGTATCACGAATTCTATAGGGGCACTCGGGGAACTAATTGTGTTTAAAGGGTTAATTGTAATAAAGTCACTGTGTTCAATAGAAACTTGAGTTGGAGGCATGTCAAAGAGGGACAGCTCCGATTTACAACATTGTGAACTACACGGATGGATGAAGCGTGCCATGACGAGTTAGAAATAGTGCCTCCTCTCTCGACAAGTAGTAAACAAACTATGATTCATGAGATCAATGTCCTTAGCTTATATCAGTCAAAAAAATGGTCAACCATAGGTTTCATTCGCTTAGAACACTTCTTTTTTATATCCTTTTACGTTTAATGCCACGTGGTGGTAATCCCTTCTTCCGGACAGCCCTCTTCTTCTTCCCCCACCACCGCGTCCCGTGTACGTTTTAAGTGTCTTTTTAGAGCTTCTTTAGGTTTAGCCCCAGCCAATATGTCTTCTGTGTTAAGACCTGATTGTAACGCTTTCCTCCCGAGGTATCTGGCACCCCTCTTCAGCAAGGGGACAGCCGTACGTAGTATGGTTGAAAAAATGGATCCAAGTCCACTACCACGCTGGTATCTCATACCTCGATAGACTGTGAAAGGCTTTCTGTCCATTATAACTCAGTGCGTCGAAAGTGCAGCTTCACTGTTAAGCTCCCGTTACCGAATGGGAAATTTTTTCCCTCAATCGTTCTTATATATATATATGATATTGGTTATTAGATTAGCTGCGACATTCACATAATGGGGTCTGTCATATGTAATACTCAAACTCCTTCCTCTATGGTTGGGATGTGCGCTATGCGCAGCAGGCGTGCCTGGGTATCCCCAACAAACTGGTGCTCCACTATATTGCTGTAAATATAGCACATGTCTGGGGGTTTATAGCCGTCAACCATTTTCTCCAATTTCAACTGATACATTAGGCTGGACAAGTCGTGTTGTGCCTCGTGAAATGTATCTCTTTGGATGACTGATCGATATCGTCCATCGGTCATAATTTTGAACACTCTTTGGTCTTTAATATTTCGGTTAGCCTGCGATTTTAGGGCCACAGTGCATGCATGGGGATCATTGTTTACGATTTCGTATACTAAATCGCCCGTAAGATTTGAGCTTTTTAAACTTACGTTTAAGTCTCTCACAACATCCTCGGCCTCACCATAGTGACCCGGTCCTAGTGTTACTTCTGTACTGTAATACCGTGCATCCCAGTCAGGGCGGTACGCATGGTTTCATCCCGAGTTACCCCGGCTTTTTCACACTCATTACAGTCTCTAAGAATCGTAAAAACGGGTTCTTTATAATCAATACTTAAAAAAAGGGTATTCAACTGAATTTCGCATATACCCACCTCATACGTATCACGACCCAATTCAATGGGTCCGTGGAGTTCTGTTACAAAGTTGGCTAGTGTGTTGTTAGGGTGTACAGACAGGGACGAGGAGGACGGGAGTGTGACGTAGAAATGGTTAGGCGCCATGTTGCATACTATTTAAGCTTCATTATTGCATCAGCTTTTATATAGGTGTTGAAGCTTTCTGGGTATCCTAGCCATTTCACCAGGTACATTTTTCTCTTTCCTGAACCTTTGCTTCCTAAAATTTTTCAATTTTAAACACATTTTTCCTAAATTAAATGTCACTTTCTGCAACTCCTCGCGGTAAAAGCCTCCTGCGATTTCTTCCCCATTCAAATCTTCTACGTAATACAACATTATCTCGTCTTTAGATTTCATAGCCCTAACTTTAAAAATCTCGCGTGTCCATCCTTGCTCAAATCCCTTCGCGAATTTATTTCCCGAACGCGACAGCCTTACATAATCATTGATTTTGAAACGCAGATGTGTGGTGGTGTTCCATATCTTCTCACCTCTGGCGCGTACCTCTTTCTAAAACTCGTTAGGTGTTGTCCCAATCGTGCGATGGTGTGAGCGGTTGTAGGATGAGGCCAATGATTCCAGAATGTCTAGAAATCTGTATGTGTTTTATGTGTAAAATAGCGGTGCATGCGTTCCTTTATGGTACGTTGAACTCTTTCAGCTAAAGATGCCTTATGTATAGAATTGGTAGTGTAGTAGCTGATATTAAACTCTGTCAACATGTTCTGAAAAGCTCGGCCTATAAATTCTTTCCCCATATCCGTACAAAAATAGCCAGGAACCCTGTTTTCTTTCAACATCAACGTTTTGGTGGCTTTAGCAACTGTTTCAGGCGATTTATTTTTCAGAGGAATTAGCCACAGATATCTAGAGAATACATCTATTATGAATAGGATGTAGCGGTAACCATCGTTATACACTGAATATCTTTGCATGTCTGTTAAATCTGCTTGCCAAATAGAGTCAATCGAAGCAGCTGTTGTCTTGGCTGTTTTAAACCTTTTTCTCACAGGTTTATGAAGTGTATAAGCATCCTGCTCCCGCAAAAAACTCTCAACATCTTTTTTCCCTACTCCGTAAACACTTCTGTACAGTCTATCTACGCCTCCGTAGGAGGCTGGGCTAGAAATATCATAATAGCGTCTTCTTAATATGTTAGCCATTTGCGTATTTTAGAGGCACGTGGGTAGGGTTGATCGTTGTTTAACCTCTTCTTTCTCCTCTTCAGAGGTGTTACGCCGGGGGTGATGGCGTCTTCAATTGTGTCACGTGCGATGCATGTTCCAAGTCTTTTAACCTGTTCAGATTTCCAATCATTGTTTTGGGGACATTTATTTGTTGTAGTCTTGCTTTAATATGCTTCCATCCTGATGGTGAGGGCCTATCCCACTTTCTCATCAGGACGATGTCTACGATATTCGATCCCTGTACCTTTGCTCCTTCCACAATGATCTCACCTGTATCGGTCCATTGTATGTGGGATCCTCATTCAATAGATTATAAAGACTTAAACCTTTATTCCTCAATGTATGTGGGAGGGTGCTTTTTAATACATGCTCGATATGTTGTGTGGCCGACCCATTAATCTTTGGTTGGTCAGCTCTATCGTCGGACACAGGCCCTATGTCACCATGTCCAGCGTTCCCCGTGCTGTGCCTAATAACCACGGGGATCTCTGTCGGCTTTTTATAATTTTCGTACTCGTGAAGAAATTTCTGCAGAGCTTCTTGGTATAAGATTCTTTTCTCATCAGGTGTTTTTTCACTGTTTAATAGGGTTAACAATTCGCTTTCCATTCTTTTAAGCCTGCTTTTACGCTGATTCGAGAACATTTGATTGGCTAATACCCCAATCTGTGATACATTTCTACGTTGTGCGAATAAGACTAGATATTGTGTATTTAACGACACATCGCGCATGTATCTATTTTTGAAAAATAGATTCTGATTGATGAAGAACACGCTTATGTTAAGATGGTAGGAGAATACTGTAAATGTCTCGGCAAACGTTTTATCCATCTCCAACATGAGATCGTCATTTACAATGACTGTATGTTCATTTCCTTTAACGAATTAACGTCATATACACCTTTGTAGAACAAAATACCATCTTGGTACTCGTTGAACACTGGTTGATCCGTCGAATAGCACCATATAACTTTATACACAAATTTTGAGAACATATCTCCCTTTTCTTTAATGATTTTAAGCACAAACACAGTTTTACCACATCCTGTAAGGCCAGATATAATACATGTGGATGGGCTCGTGAACCTGAATTTTTCTACAGAATCTATTTCTAACACGTCACACTCCTAAGTGGGTCATTTACAAAATATAGTAAATATTTAAGTGATGATCCTTATATTCTACAGTCTTGCTTTTCTCTTCTTCCACAGAACCGTGAATCACGATGAGGTACAGCACCCCATCATCGATATTACAGATGACCCCGACGACAGTGTAGTTGTGATCACAGAATCCATCCCCGCTGAAGAACCCTCACCAGTGATACCTGTAGCACGCGCCAATTCAAAGCGGAGGCATGATGAAGAGCCCACGACGTCAGGTATAAAGCGCGGCAGGATTGCGCCGATTGTTAGACCCCCAGTAATAGAGCCCCAACCCTCTACGTCTTACGACACAACCCCCACAATAGTACCTTCCTCAAATATACCCCCCTTATTCCTGTTCAATTCCGGGTACATCCTCCACAGCCACAGCAGCTTCTCGTTCTGTTGGGGATGGCATAACATTCGAGTTGGTGCGCACCGCTACCCCCATCCCAGCCTTGACTAGAAATCGGTATATAGTCAGGGTTGATCCTAGATCCATGTATAGCAATGGTGTTGAACACGGACTACGGCGCATACTTGAACGTATTGTAGAGTTTGCCCTTCAGAACCGCGACGAACGTGAAGTCAGGACGAGGCTGTCCTTCGGGTTCGGGTCAGATGACAGAGATGTAGATGATTTTTGGGTAGTAATACCGTTCGGACGCTTGGCAGCTGAAGATATAGAGTATATATTAGGCCGTATAATGCAGGCCTCTCAAAGTAGTATAGCCTTCAATATGGACAACTTCACGGTAAATATTGACCGTGTATTCCGTGTTGCGGGTCATAGTGCCACACCTTATACTCTTAACTTCAATTCTCAGGCTATTTATAGACGGCATATAAACGCCGATCGTGGTTGCGGCTTTATAGCAGTAGTCTTGACCCGTATGTTTACTGTACTAAATAGACGGGTCAAAAATATTTGGTTGCCTACGGTAGTAGAGCGTGCCCGTAAACTAGCTGTAGACTGTAAACTTGAATTTGACTGTAATATGGTCCTAAAGAGCTGAGAAGTGTAGAACAGGAAATGAATGCTCGTATAGTTGTATTTGGAATGGATGATCGTCGTAGGACTGTGTATGTTTTTAAAAGCAGTGTGAGAGATCGTACATGACCCCTACTTATTTTAGGACTGTCAGGAACAATATATCTACCCATCCGTAATATAAGGGACTTTTACGCGAGTTATGATAAAAGTCGAAAATATGGACATCATGATTTGTGTAAGGGATGTATCGAGTTTGCGGATGATATAGTGAAACATTGTAAAGATTGCCACATGGTATGTGAGCAGTGTAAAAGCTCCAAATGTGAAAGCCGTGTAGTTGAAGCTGAGAAGAGGGATTGTGATGTGTGTAGACGCACATTTTTCAATAATAACTGTTTTGAGCTCCATAAATCAATTGTCACGTCCAGGAAAATGAGAATCTGTGAATGTGGTATGTTTCATATGATGGATAATTGGGAGAATTTCAAACATAAATGTGATGAAATTCACTGTCATACATGCCATGGGAAATATAAGGCGGTTGGAGTAAAGCATGTATGTTATATGAAAGATGCTAAGCCTAAAAATAGCCCTTGTATAACTGTGTACTACGATATAGAAACATACACGAACGCTGAAACCAAAGAGGCTATTACACATTTACTTGTAAGCCAGACTATCTGTGATGAGTGTATGGAGATCGAGTGTGATGAGTGTCACAAATGTGGTAAACGGACAAACGTTTTTAAAACGAATGCCCACGATAGCCCTGTGAAACTCTTTGTGTCTTATATTGTCAAGTTAGCGGACAAGTTAAAAAAAATGACTGTGTATATTCTTGCCCATAACGGGGCAAAATTTGACACAGTGCCTTTATAAGGAGTTGCTTGAGCACGAGTCATCTGAGATGTTTACAGGTGATCCCTTGAAAAGAGGCAACAAACTAATACAGATGCAAATAAGAGGTAATGTACAGTTTAAAGACACTTTATTGTTCACACCTTGTAAATTAGCAAAGCTACCCAAGGTGATGGGCGTAGCCGCTGAAGTTTCAAAAGGATATTTCCCTTACACATTCCTCACTAGCGGAACTTTAAATTATATAGGACTACCTCCACCCAAACATTACTTTAACTGTGAATGTATGAGGGCAAATGAACGTGAAGATTTTGACCGATACTACAGCAGTTTTAATGAATCTAATCCTTATAATATAGCTGATGAATGTGAGCGTTATTGCGTGAATGATGTGCGCGTGCTTAGAGTATATTTCCAGGCGTTTAGAAGGATTGTTGGTTTACGTCGTCGTCGTCGTTGGCCTAGGCAAGCTACGGCTTGGGACCGTAGCGCATCTATCCGGTATAGGTTAACCTGGATGATGTAGCCATAAGCACTGCCGCTAGTTAAGTGCCAACCAGTGATTATCTCACTAGCCGTATTGAGTCCGTTAGGCGAAACTACGACAGTACCAAAGGTGGAAAATATAACCTTTGGTTTTCTATTATTATTTGCAAAATGGACATGGCATTAGATTAAAATAAATATTTGAATATAAATGATTAACTGACAATTGTGATATATAATTAATTATGTTTACATACAATAAAATAATATAGTATACATAAAATTAGTATTAATGTGGTTCACAATTGAATTATAATGGGTAACTAATTTAAAATGAATTTATACTATTCCGAAATCAAGACGGTAAAATTAACATTTATCTTGAAACTAAAATAAGAGTATTCACTACACACTCCCCCACCAGAGAGGAAGTTCAAAGAGTTCCGAACGACACAGATTTCCGCTGAACCTTTTTGGTAGCTACTTGTACCTCACTTAAGGTTGATTCCAAAAACGCAGGCTTAAGACGATCGATAGAAACCTTGTCGACCTTGGAACCGCGCTGGATGAGGAATGATTTGCGCGTACGTCGGAGAACTTCATAGGGTCCGTCATATGGACATTGGAGAGGCCGTTTTGGGACAGGTACACGAACGAAAACGTGGGTGCAAGACTGGAGGGCTGGGGAAATAAAGATGTTCTGTTGGCTAGTCAATCGAGGGGGAACAGGCTGAAGGGACTGCATGTGAGAGGAAAGTGTTTGAGCGAATTCCGTAGGATCGCATGACTTATCCCCTGCAGTGAAGTAGCCACCTGGTAGCCGCAGTGTTGTTCCATAGACTAGTTCAGCCGCTGTAGTCTTCAGATCACTCTTAAATGCAGAGCGAATACCAAGCAAAACGAGTGGAAGCTTATCCATCCAATGGGAGTCTTCGTGACACATAAGGGATGACTTCAGCTGGCGATGGAAGCGTTCGACGAGGCCGTTAGCTTGCGGATGATACGCACAGGTATGCGCATGTACTGTACCCAACAAGCTGGTAAACTTCTTCCAAAGCGAAGACTCAAATTGGCGACCTTGGTCAGTGATGATTTTTGTCGGCAATCCAAATCTTGATACCCATCCATGAAGAAAGGCTCTTGCAACAGTGTCCGCTTGGATATCAGGAAGTGGGATGGCTTCAGGCCATCTGGAAAAGCGGTCGAGACAGGTGAGCAGATAACGTTGGCCTTGAATCACTGGAAGAGGGCCAACAATGTCTACATGAATTACCTCAAATCGCTGGGATGGGGGCGGAAATGCGTCAAAGGGGGACCTGGTGTGCCTTTGGACTTTGGCACGCTGGCAGGCAAGGCACGTTTTGGTCCAATGTTTGACATCCTTCCGCATCGAGGGCCAAACAAAGCGAGAGGTAACCAGGTGTTGCGAAGCACGGATACCAGATGGGAGGGCTTATGAAGATCCGTGAAGACTGCTTTCTGTGACATGGAGGGACATAAGGGCGAATAGCAGCTGTTGATACGTCGCAATAGAGGGGCACAGACAATCCTGGCATACTCATTTTCTTGAGGGAAAGTGAGTGAGTGGAGTCTTCTCTGAGCAGGTCTTGTAGTTCCGTATCCTTATCTTGATCCTGTGCAATAGCATTCCACAGTGTAGAGCTGAGGGTAACAGAAGTAATCTCTATTCTTGAGAGTGCATCCGCTGGAGTGTTCAAGACACCTTTGATGTGGCGGATATCTGTGGTAAATTGCGAGATATAATCGAGTTTGCCTGATGACTCTGGGAGAGTGGTTACAGCAGTTTTTTATTGAAGACAGTGACCAAAGGTTTGTGGTCGGTAAAAACACAAACTCTCGGCCTTCAGGAAATGTTGAAAATACTTCACGTTAAGTAAATAGCAAGAAGTCACGTCCGAAGCACTATAACCGTTTGGGCTGGCTGCAGCTTTTCGAGTAAAACGCGATGGGTGCTTGTTGACCGTTTAATGGTTTTGTTCCAACACTCCACCGATCGCAACATCTGATGCATCGACCGACAGAGTTAGGGGCATCACTGATGGAAATGACAGAGACAATGCACTATTGATAGCATTTTTGCATTGTCGAACGCCTGTAAACTATCGCTACACCATACCAATTTCGTTACCTTGCGTTTGTGTGTGATCATAGCGTGTAGAGGAGCAAGAACACTGGCACAGTTTTTAATGAACTTGTGGTAATAATTTACCAAACCTAGAAACCGACGTAACTCACGCTGATTATTTGGCATTGGGTAATTTTTTATCACTTCACACTTGTCCTGAAGGGGGGTAATTCCGTGCTGCGAAATCGTGTGACCAAGAAATTCCAAGGTTGGCTGTGCAAACACACACTTAGATGCATTAATAGTAACACCGTATTGTTCTAAGCGTTGAAAGAGGAGTGAAAGATGTTCCTTATGTTCCTCTTCCGTTGAGCTGGCCACAAGCAAATCATCGATGTAGGCATAAACAAAGTCTAAGCCTCTGGTGACCTCATCTATAAACCTCTGAAAGGTTTGCGCAGCATTCCGTAGCCCGAACGGCATCTTCACAAATTCGAATAACCCAAATGGTGTACAAACTGCAGTCTTGGGAATATCCGAAGGCTCTACGGGAATGTGGTGGAAAGCCTTAACGAGATCTATTTTACTGAAGATAGATTTGCCGTGGAGAAGAGAAGTAAAGTCTTGGACATTTGGTACCGGATATCGGTCCGGGATGGTTGTCGAATTCAAAAAACCGGTAATCCCCACATGGTCTCCAGTCTCCTGACTTCTTCTGGACCAGGTGTAGGGGAGAGGACCAACTGCTTTTGGAAGGTCTTATTATCCCAAGATCCAGCATAAGCTGGAATTCCGATTGGCAGCTTTCAGTTTGTCCGGGGCAAGACGTCTGGGTTTTGCAAACACAGGGGGACCTTTTGTTGTAATGTGATGGGTAATGGTGTGCTTAATGGTATCACCCATCTGCATCGGTTGAAGAATTCCTGGATATCGCTGGAAAAGGCACTGGTACATGGAATTAGGGGGAACGAGGGAAAGTGCAGAGTTCGAGGCGTCTGGAAGGGCAACCTGTTTGGCAAGAACAGAAAGCAGTGTGGCCTGGTCGCATAAGCGTCGCTTGTCAAGATCCACCAGGAGTTTGAAATGCTGGAGGAAGTCAGCGCCGATTATGGGATGCCGCACTTGAGCACAGATGAAAATCCACTTGAAGGATCGGTGAAGGCCCAAGTTTAGTTCACGCGACTGAGTACCGTACGTGGGTATGCGTGAACCGTTAGCAGCGTATAGAGGCGGAGATTCCGAGTGCTTATGACCAGATTTTTGAGGGAATACACTGACTGACGCTCCGGTATCGATCAAGAAATTGACACCAGAGTTCCTGTCCTTTATGAATAACAGGTTGGCAGTGCGAGTACTAGACGCCATTAGGACTCGCTGCTGGGGTTTTCCGACGAAAAATTGCAAGGGGAGATGCACTTCCTAGCCTTCTTTCCAAATTTGGCGTGGTAGAAGCAGATCTTCCCGGAACTCGAACGATGCCTCTTCGTAAATCTTGACCGAGAATGGCTTCTTTGCCGTTGATTTAGTAGCAGAGAACAAACGTGGTTGAGTTGTTGACTTAACTCTTTCACTTTCAACTCCAGTTCCGATTGTGTGTTCACGTTGTTGACCGGAGCTGTGTCAATCTCCACTACTTTGTCGGCAGTTTCTGCTAGTTTATCAACTGGAGTAGCAGGATCCATAGTGGCCAAGACACGCTGAGCTGATGGAGGAAGTTTCTGCAAGAACAACTGTCTAAAGATGTCCTTATCGAAGGTTTGTGCGCGTTCGCCTAGAGCGCACTGCATAGCCCTCAGCATTTGAGTGGGCTTACGGTCTCCAAGTTCTTCTTTTGAGATTAACTGATGTAGTTTCTCACGCTCGGAGACAGTGGTGCGGCGCAGGATGGCAGACTTCAGATCGTTGTACGGGTCCTCACTCGTGGAAGGAGATACGATGACGTCACGGACTTCAGAGATGATGCTCGCTGGTAGAGAGGACAAAACATGATCGTATTTCGTCCTGCTAGTGGTGATCCTTCCCAAGTTGAATTGTGATTCCACTTGGTGGAACCAAATAAATGGATCACCCGGCCAGAAGACGGGGAGCTTTACGCTCAAGTGGGAGATGGCACCAGCGTCGTCAGGCATCTTCTCCTATGCTTGCTAACGTACAAGCAAGACGACAAGTTCCCAACGAAGGAGTGGAGGTTGAGACGAGCGCAGGCACAGAGCGCACGGGCAGGGGTGAGGGGCAGAGGGCACGAGCGACATTACAGTCTGGTCCTAGTCGCTCGGGTGAAGGGGGTGATGGGCACGAACGACATTACAGTCTAGTCCTAGTCGTTCGGGTGAAGGGGGTGATGGGCACGAACGACATTACAGTCTAGTCCTAGTCGTTCGGGTGAAGGGGGTGATGGGCACGAACGACGTTACAGTCTAATCCTAGTCGTTCGGGTAAAAGGGGTAATCCAGCTCCGGGTCATCAATTGTTGGTTTACGTCGTCGTCGTCGTTGGCCTAGGCAAGCTACGGCTTGGGACCGTAGCGCATCTATCCGGTATAGGTTAACCTGGATGATGTAGCCATAAGCACTGCCGCTAGTTAAGTGCCAACCAGTGATTATCTCACTAGCCGTATTGAGTCCGTTAGGCGAAACTACGACAGTACCAAAGGTGGAAAATATAACCTTTGGTTTTCTATTATTTATTTGCAAAATGGACATGGCATTAGATTAAAATAAATATTTGAATATAAATGATTAACTGACAATTGTGATATATAATTAATTATGTTTACATACAATAAAATAATATAGTATACATAAAATTAGTATTAATGTGGTTCACAATTGAATTATAATGGGGTAACTAATTTAAAATGAATTTATACTATTCCGAAATTCAAGACGGTAAAATTAACATTTATCTTGAAACTAAAATAAGAGTATTCACTACAGGATGTACATAGGCCGTTTCAAATGCGATCCGTTGCAAGTCGCAACCACGATCGCATCATTATGTTTTACGGTGTTCAAGAATAACTTCATGCCTAAAGACACCTTAGCCGTTATTCACAGAAACAATCCCCGCAGTTATGGTCACAAGGCTATTTACTGGCTCATGCACATACAGCAGCAGACAGGTGTATAAATAAATCATGCCCGCAACAGGGGGGAAGTACCCATTAAGGTTAATGGTCGTGTTTTTCGGGTGGATGGTCTAATCGAAAACTGTGCCACTGGTGAAAAGACTACTCCTTTAACGGTTGCTGGTGGCACGGATGCCCCCGTCCTGAGTGTGGTATCGTAGGAGATATCCACGGTAGATCTCCTGCCGATAGTCTTGCGTGAACCCGCACCCGCGATCAACTTATAAGCTCCCAGTTCACTCACAAAGTATTGTGGGAGCATGAGTATGATGCACGGATGGAAACAGATGAACAGTACCGTGAAGAAATAAACACGATCAAGCGTTCAATGGTGCTGGATCGTCTCAAATGCGGTGATAGCTTGTTCGGAGGGCGTACAAATCCCTTCAACCTCTACTTTCCGCCTACGGAGGGCGTGAAACTCCATTACTACGACTTCTGTTCTTTATATCCCCATATGATGAAGAACAATCGGTACCCCGTGGGTGCACCTGAGAAACTGGTGGGACCTGACCTGCCCACCATCGAGGTGTTCTCAACAAATTTGAACGGGTACTATTTCCGCCTTTCTTTCGTAGATGTGCTCCCCCCCCCCACGCGATTTACGGATGCCGATCTTACCCGTCGTTATCGATCACAAGCTCATGTTTCCCCTGTGCGTGAAGTGCGCAGAGGAGAACAATGGGGAATATAATCATACAACCAACCAGTGTAAGATCAGAGGTGTATATACAAGCCCAGAGCTAGATCTAGCTGTTCGCCATGGCTACAGAATATTGAAGATACATGAGGTGTGGAAGTTTCAGAAGCTACCCAACCTTTTCATACCATATATAAACGCTTTTTTGAAGGATAAGGTCGAAGCATCAGGGTATCTGCGAGGAGTTGATACCGAAGATGAAAAATCGGATTATATTCAACGTCACCGTGACCGTGAAGGTATACAGCTTGACCGTTCCCAAATTGTAAAGAACCCTGGCAAGTGATTTAGTGCAAAGTTGTGTCTAAGCAGTCTTTGGGGAAAATTTGCACAGAATACTGGCAAAGGGAACGTTCATTTGGCACGAAGTTATAGTGAAGTCTGGGATTATGCCAATGCTCCCGATAAAGAGGTCATGGAGATCGTGAACGTAGGTAATACTTACATAATAAAGTACAACAATACCGAATTGGCCACAGATACCTCACGGGTTACAAACATACCTGTAGCCAGCTTCACAAAGGCCTACGCACGTATCAAATTTTGGGTCCTATTGCATTCTCTTGGTCAGAGGGTTTTGTATGCCAATACAGATAGTGTGATATTCACAGAGAGGGAGGGTGAATACATGCCTCCTATTGGTGAATTCCTCGGAGAGTTGACTGATGAGATCAAGGATGAGTATGGAGACATCGCATATGCCGACTCTCTTCTCTTGTCTCAACAGGGCCAAAAACTTATCGGGTACGGGTGAGGGTGGGGGAGGATATGAAATATATCGTGAAGGCTAACCAGGCGAATCGGCGGGTCGTTAACTTTGATTCGTTGAAGGATCTAGTGTGCTTGGATAATGATGAGGGCGACCAGCCGCCCCAACTAACTGTAGGTACCCACAATTTTCGGGCGCAGAAGCTTTGGGGCGTGAAGGAACTTAGGGGTACAAAGGTTTGCCGTAACACCTATAGGAAACGTTACCAGGTGCCTGGTACCTATGATACCGTACCATTTGGATACCATAATCTTTGATATGTCTATTGCTAACTTATTTATTACACGTATTTGTAAATATATATTCCTTGAATATGAAATATGATAATGAATTACAGGAAAGGAAGATTCTACAGTATATTAAACCTATAAGGTAACAGGACAGGAATCATTGAGAACAAATATGAAAATATCACTTTGCAAATGAGACCCAAAGTTGGGATCACTTTAACATATTGCTTCCCAGGAACCTCTCTTTAACATATTGCTTCCCATTGTTAATCACTTTAACATATTGCTTCCCAATATTTAGGATAAGGAGTACGAAAAAAAATGTTGGATCACCTGAAGATCCGTCACCCTAGGCTTTTTGAGTTAGCTTTATAAGGCTAACTAACTAAAATATCACGACTTAACCTAACCGATCGTTAGGTCAACTGTACGCCCTTGACGATTGCTTAGGTTAGGTCGTGATATTTTCGTTAGTTAGCCTTCTAAAGCTAACTAAAAAAGGCTGGGATGACGGATCTTCAGGTGATCCAAAATGTTCGCTTTAATAAAGTAAAGGCATAAAAAGTAAATCATAACATGTTAAAATATTAGATTGAAAGTAAATTTATTAGAATTGTTGCGCTATATGGTCACATAAAGTGACCAACCAACCTTCCTCTTTTTAACATATTGCTTCCCAGTGTTAATCACTTTAACATATTGTTTCCCAGGAGAGATCACTTTAACATTTTGCTTCCCGAATGCTTTGGAAGCAATATGTTAAAGTGATCTCAAAGTTGTTTTAATGAAAAATCTGCTTGCAGGGATGAAAGAACCTATATAATTTAGTTGACACGACTAATATATATATATATATATATATATATATATATATATGTGTGTGTGTGTGTGTGTGTGTGTGTGTGTGTATTACATCTGCGTACATAAGACATCACATCTTGACTTGTTTTTCTTTTGTTTCAGCATTATATGAATGGTGGTAGTAAAACACTCTTTATATGTTGATGTTAAACACGGCCTATAATAACTGCAAGTATAACGTATAATAATTACATTATAAAGTATAACGTAATTGCAGTATATTGTTTTTAGGCAAATTTCACGTTGCTTCAAAACTTCTTTTTGTACGAAAAGACGTATAAATATTATGTACGTGATTGCTATCAGATTTTTGATGTAAGAAGATTTCTACTTTCTACTTTTATGTAATCCGATTTAATAAAAATAAAATAACAAATAATTGTTTGGAAGATCGGGATGGCTAAAGGGGTGTTGGGAGGCCACCATAGAAAGTGTTTTCAATTCTTACATAAAAATAAAATTCCTGTATCATTCCTATTTCCAAGGTCATACAATTCCTTTTTTCCTAGATTTTAAGAGGCCTTTGCTGCTTCGCACCATATAATAAACTAAACTAACCTAACATAACTTAATCTTAACTCTAAAATAACTTCTCAACAAAATGTCACGTCGAGTAAATAATGTTAGCCAAAGTTATTTTCTATTTTCAGTTTCAGTTAGGTTAGGTTAGGTTTTTGGTATGTCGATGAAATTTCCCGTTGATGAAATTTAACACTTCAATATATATATATATATATATATATATATATATATATATATATATATATATGAAAATTATTTCACGAAAGTAACACGTGAAAAAATATTTATGATGAATAAAACCACGAAGGAAAGGAAACACAAAATGGTGCTCAAGCGCTTTCGTCTAATGACATCCTCAGGAACACTGAAGTACATAAAAGAGTTACAGCCTATATATAGGTTACAGAAAGAAAAAAAAAGAAAAATAAATAACATATATATATATATATATATATATATATATATATATATATATATATATGCAATAAACGGAGAAGTAAAAATAAAAATTAAAAATTAAAGGATTATCAGATTTGTAAGGAAAAATATCGATTTTTAGCACAAGATCAAATTAATTATAAAAATACAAATTTATACTGGAAATCTGCCCGGGTTTTAACACTTTGCCTTTTATGGTCAAGTTTCGATATATATAAAAATAAAATGAAAATTAAAAGTTAATAAAGTAGCATACAAGTTTACCAAAGATTTAGCGCTCTACCTTCTTATCCAAATCTGTTTTGAAGGAATTCAAAACAACAGGATCGAGTTGAAAAAGACCTTTGCTTATGTTGAAGTTTTGAAAGTTGGATAATGGCAGACTCAAGAATATTTCTATTAACAATGTTGCTAGAGTGGAATAAAACTGAAGCTTATTCCAATCAATACAGTGGGATAAACTCTGACAAATGGACAAAAAGGGCACTGGACAACTGTCCTGTTCTAACGGAATATTGATGCTGTTTTATACGTGTGTGCAAATCCTTTCCCGTCTGACCTATATAAAAGGAATCACATTGTTTACAACCAATTTTATAGATAATGCCTGAATTATTGGTAGGGCTATTTTTTACTATGATATTTTTCACAATATTGTTATATGAAAATACTACATTAATATCGAAAAGTTTAAATACATTAGCAATGCCTAAAAAGCCCTGGAAAATGGAAGTACTAAAATATTTTTTGACAAAGTACGAGTGTTATTATTGACACGATAGAAAGTTCGTTTTGCCTTGTTGAGACAAGATTCCATAAACGCAGATGGATAACACAGATCACTTCCAATACCGTTGATTTTTTCCAATTCGGCATCCTAAGGGCGCGGAGAAACATTGATGAAAAAATGGCCTTCTTAGTGGGGGTGTCATGTCCCGACAAATTGACGACCATCCGTTCAACAACTTCAGCAGATTAATTTTAAAGAAACATATTGAAGTCACCAGACAAAATGAGTAGTCCGCCTTCAAAAATTTAAACATCGCCAAACATAATTTTGTAACCGTTATTCCCCAACCGTGGATCCAACCTTTTTTTGATGAAATTTACAACGAGTTGCGTCGGAGAACTACTTCACTTCGTAACATTTTGGATCGAAAAATTAAAAGTCTCATTCGAAATAGTCAGTGGAGTAAAAAAGCAAGCTCAAAGTGTGTTTTGAACCTTTCTTCGAAAAACATTAGTGACGATGCAAAAAGTGCCCTTGGATATGGTATGTCCTTTTTTTATTGTTAAAAACCTTCGGCTTTACAAATTTGTTACAGTCTCGCGTGTTTTGAAAAACAGTGTAATCTCCCTCAGTATTTGTTTAACATAGTTAAAGGCCTCGTTTATAGTGCGGCGAATGGTAATTACGAAGATAACTTTCCTAAACGTTTTCGCAATAGCTCTCACAATTAAAAAAAGATGGGGAGCTCCATATTACTAAAGCAGACAAGGCTAACACCATAGTTATTATGGACAAAGTGGACTACATCGGAAAGATGAACGAGCTTCTCCAGGACCCCGCCACATACAGCAAACTTAGGAAGAACCCGCAGGATGACGTCATCAAATCATTTAATAGTGGCTTGAAACGCATTCTCAAAGATCATAAGGACTTAATTCCGCTTTTCATGTCCACTTCACCTTCTCTGCCCTACCTTTACGGTCTCATTAAAACCCACAAACCTGGCAACCCTATGAGCCCTATTATTAGCTCGGTGGGCTCTATTACTTATAAACTCTCCAAATGGCTTGTCAAAGTCTTGTCCCCCATTCTTGGAACTATCTCTGATTCACATGTAAAAAATTCCATGGATATTACTGAAAAATTGAATAATGCACGTACTGAAACTAACGATAGATTGATCAGTTTTGACGTTTGTTCATTGTTTACAAAAGTGCAGTTTGACGATATGCTTGACTTTCTCTCCCAAGAATTACATAAGTATGACCTGCCACTACCTTCACACATTGTTTTGGAACTTATTAAGCTTTGCGTCAAAGACTGTAAATTCACTTTCAATAACGAGTATTATCAACAAGTTTTTGGGATGGCCATGGGCAACCCCTTATCGCCCCTCCTCTCCAATATTTATATGGAGTTTTTCGAAATTACTTACATTCCGAGAATCCTGGGGATTGGCATCCCTTGGTTGCGGTACGTCGACGATATTTTGTGTATCTGGCCATGAATCGTGACCTGGATAACTTCCTCCTTCAGTTAAATGATCAAGTCCCCTCCATTAAGTTTACTTTAGAAGTGGAACAAGACAATTCAATCCCATTTTTGGATGTGCGTGTACATAGGGAAAGCCCAGGTTTTAAGTTTAGTATCTATCGGAAAACAACAAACAATTTGTCCTACGTACACTTTTACTCGGGACATGACACCCCCACTAAGAAGGCCATTTTTTCATCAATGTTTCTCCGCGCCCTTAGGATCGCCAGTCCGGAATACATCGATGCCGAATTGGAAAAAATCAACGGTATTGGAAGTGATCTGTGTTATCATCTGCGTTTATGGAATCTTGTCTCAACAAGGCAAAACGAACTTTCTATCGTGTCAATAATAACACTCGTACTTTGTCAAAAAATATTTTAGTACTTCCATTTTTCCCGGGCTTTTTAGGCATGCTAATGTACTTAAAATTTTAGATATTAATGTAGTATTTTCATATAACAATATTGTGAAAAATATCATAGTAAAAAATAGCCCTACCAATAATTCAGGCATTATCTATAAAATTGGTTGCAAAAAATGTGGTTCCTTTTATATAGGTCAGACGGGAAAGGATTACACACACGTATAAAACAGCATCAATATTCCGTTAGACAGGACAGTTGTCCAGTGCCCTTTTGCCCATTTGTCAGAGTTATCCCACTGTATTGATTGGAATAATGCTTCAGTTTTATTCCACTCTAGCAACATTGTTAATAGAAATATTCTTGAGTCTGCCATTATCCAACTTTCAAATAACTTCAACATAAGCAAAGGTCTTTTTCAACTCGATCCTGTTGTTTGAATTCCTTCAAAACAGATTTGGATAAGAAGAGTAGAGCGCTAAATCTTTGGTAAACTTGTATGCTACTTTATTAACTTTTAATTTTAATTTATTTTTATATATATCGAAACTTGACCAAAAAGCAAAGTGTTAAAACCCGGGCAGATTTCCAGTATAAATTGTATTTTTATAATTAATTTGATCTTGTGCTAAAAATCGATATTTTTCCTTACAAATCTGATAATCCTTTAATTTTAATTTTTATTTTTACTTCTCCGTTTATGGCATATATATATATATATATATATATATATATATATTATATATATATATATATATATATATATATATATAAGTTATGTATGTTATGTTATTTATTTTTCTTTTTTTTTCTTTCTGTAACCTATATATAGGCTGTAACTCTTTTATGTACTTCAGTGTTCCTGAGGATGTCAGACGAAAGCGCCTGAGCACCATTTTGTGTTTCCTTTCCTTCGTGGTTTTATTCATCATCATATATATATATATATATATTATATATATATGTGTGTGTGTGTGTGTGTGTGTGTGTGTGTGTGTGTGTTTACAAAATCTTGATCCGGATATGAAAGTATTAAGGGAAATTAAAATTTTGATGTGTTGTCGTGTTGTTCAAAATCGAAATTGGTTAAAGCTCTTCTCGTCGGATTGCTTTTTTACTACGTATCACTTTAGTTTATGTTCGATATAGTAACTATTCTTTATTCTTCATTTATTACCTTCTTTATCGCCTGTTTTTGTGTAACTTCCGTTTAATTCATAGAAATCGTTCGTTTCCCAGTTACTCGCGTTTAAGTGCAACCCTACAATGAAGAGCTGTAATGATGAGCTTCCTGATGGTCTTCTCAATGGCAATTAAATTTTTTTTTTAGAATTTGGAAATCCTTTACATACGAGATTCGTTTCCATATAGTTTTTTGTTTCTATATTTTACTCGTGATGAGTCAGTTTTGAGCATTTACGAGGTTTCTACCCTCTCAGAGATGGCCTGCAGAAGGCGTTATCGTTAGGCAAGATGCACTTCTCCATTCTCCGTCTAACCTTGTCCTCCAAAAGGGTCCCGGATCCCTGATAAGATTCCTTCAACTCTCCCTAAAGCTAATCTGACGTAACATAACCGCCCAAGCCTAGCCTAATCACACTTCACTTCTACCAACTTCACCTGTCTTGAGAAATGTCAGGATAGTCTAATGGTAAAGAATCAGGTGTTAATCGGGAGATCCTGATTCGGACTTCAGATTTTAATGATTAAGATGGCTCTTTGGGTCTTTCTGGATCATCTTATTATTTAATGAGGCAAGCTCCTACACACCCATTTATAAACTTACTTGAAACGAGTTTGACTAATGGAGTGGAATTAACTTAAACTCATTTCGCAATATTTTAAAGCTGTGTCCTTTTCATTTCGATAATTAAACATAATCACTGAATCCCCATTTGAAACTTGTGATTCAAGTCTTTTGAAGGTGAACTGTTATTTTTAACACCTCTCGACTCCATTTCAGTAATATATATATATATAATATATATATAACCTTGTTAACCTTGTTTGGGTTCCGTGCGTCGGTCTTTTTCACACGAAGTCAGCTGGTGGTCCAGCCTCTAGTCCTGGCTTGGTGGAGGAGCGAGTTGCTCTCTTGCGCTCTCCACAGTACATAGCCAGGTACACCCGGCTCTCTGGTACGTCCTGAGCCAGGCATCTAGTCTTCTCTTGAAGACTTCAATTTTGACCCCTGTAACGTTTTCTGAGGTCCTTTGGAAGCTGGTTGAAATTCTTAGCCCCCTGACAACCAAGCTATTTTCCTTCAGAGTTGAGGAGGTCCCTTGTCGGTGTTAGTTTGGGAACACTACACATTCTGCCTTTCCTATTTTCCAGAGTTGTTTGGATGGTAATTGGGTTTAGTTTGAGGTTTGGTACCAGTTTTTCGATCATTTTCCATATGTAGATTATGGTATCCCTCTCTCTTCTTCTTTCCAGGGGGTACAGATTTATTATAGTTACGTATCTTTCCCAGTAGTTGAGTTCTTGGCTGTGAAATATATATATATATATATATATATATATATATATATATATATTATATATATATAATATATATATATATTTAGGGTGATGCAAAATAACTTATCATTTCAAAAACTTGAAGACACCCTCTAATTTTATTTAATTTAGTGTAAAAACTGAACATGCAAAATTTCAGCACAATTGAAGACATTTAGAGGTTGCTACCATCCATTGAACATTTTGTATATTGTTATTTTCAGTTTGTATTTATTGTACATTTATTTATTTTGCAGATTTCATAAAAAATGGTAGTCAGCAACATATAGCAGTCATAACAGACTCTGAACCTCTTTCCGTAAACCTTCTCATCCCTTTCATTGCTATAGACGCCGTGGCCGAACATTCTAGAATCATTCTTTGCTGTGACGTCACTGTGGCGGCCGCGTCAGTGTAAGTGCGGCGTCACTGACTCAGTATCTTTGCTGCCTTCGCTGAGAGTGTTGTATAGCAGTTGCTGAGTTGCACTCATGGAGCGGCATACGCGTCACAAAACAGTTGTTTGGCTCATAGGACATCCTATAGAGTCCTTCAAAGAAACCCAGCTTCCATCTAAAAGGGAAACATTAGCATTGTTTATGAACTACAAGATCAATAAAAAGCAACAGGTGAAAACAGCGGCTTTGTTGACTGCTAGAGATGTTATGGATGTGTGGGAAAAGGCACGCATCCCAACAGTGTTGAAATGTCATGTCGTGAGAGAGTAAAGAACTTTTCAACGAGTGGGAGAAACTAAAGAAGAACAGAAATAATAAAAGAAGCAATCACCTGCCTACTTCAAAAACAAGAGAGCTGGCAAAATGACTTGCAAGATCTGTTTGACATTGCACATGCAAGTGCTCTTGACATGATAAAGATAGATGAAGATCGTGAGTTTTGATGCTGCAACGACAAAAGGAAGAAAAGGCAAAATGTCTGGAGTGGATAAAGTTTTTTCACAAATGGAAGAGATTGCTAGAGAAAAGGAACATTGCTTGAAAAGAAAAGAAAGAGGGAAACAGCCGTTTTCGAAGCAGCAGTGCTCTCAAGTTCAAGTCCTTCAAGTTTGAATGAAGATAGTTCAAAATCAGAAGAAGAATTTGTTGCTGACCCTCAGCAGCCATCAACTTCGAGACAAAGTAGATCAAAGTCTAAGAGTGCAAAGCTTATGGATTCTTCAATGCTTGTATCTCTTGATGCTGCAAAAGTAAGTGATAGAGCTGCTTCGAAATCTTGATCCCAACAATCAATGCTCTTGGGCAAAACCCTGAAGAATACAGTGTTAGCTATTCATCGATACGGAGAGCAAGACAAAGGAACCGCAAGACAATGGCAGAAAATTTGAAGCAGGATTTAGAACAAATTGCCTCTCCAAATACATTGGGACGGCAAACTACTGAAGATATTACTGGTCAGAAAATGTTGATCGACTGCCAGTTCTAATTTCCGGCCAAGGAGTTGATCAGCTTCTTGGTATTCCCAAACTTGCCAGGAAACTGGTCAAAACATTGCAGATGCTGTCCATCAGTTAGTATTGGAGTGGAATATATCTGACCAAGTGAAGGGCATGTTTTTGACACCACTGCCTCCAACACAGGTTCATAAGAGTGGTGCTTGTATGTTACTAGAGCAAAGATTGGATAAAGATATGCTGTGGCTGGCTTGCCGACATCATATTTTCGAAATAGTGTTAGAAGCTGCAGTTTCTGTCTCCTTGCCATCTTCTAGTGGCCCTGACATACAACTGTTTAAGAGATTCAAAGCAAAGTGGGTGGAAAATTGACAGAACAATTACCAAACAGCAACAGATGACCCTAACATTGCAGAGAAAATCTCAGATGCTGAAGAACTCATTCAATTTGCTCAAGCTCAGCTTGATGAACAGCAGCCTCGTGATGACTACAAGGAATTGCTCGAGCTAACGCTCATTTTCATCGGTAGTGCCCCCAAGTCAGGAATCAGCTTTAAAGCACCGGAGCTTATCACAGAGCACGATGGATGGCAAGCTAATTTACTGCATTAAAATTTGGATGTTTAAATCTCAGTTTTAAACTAACTGAGAGAGAGGAAAAAGGACTGAGAGATGTTTGCTGCTTTTCAGCTGCGATATACATCAGATCGTGGTACCTGGCACCCATACCCTCATGCGCCCCCCGTTCAGATTTGCATTTTGTGCAAAGTCTGCAGCTCTACAAGCAAAAGGATGACAAAATTGCAAGTGTGCTGCACTCAATAAGTTTTTGAGACATTTGTGGTACCTCTCTGAGGAGCTTGTGGCGCTTGCATTTTTTGATTCAGCTGTTTCGCATGAGACAAAAAACAAAATGAAGCATGCTCTGCAGAAACCAGTTGACTCAAAACCGAGCAAACGAGCATCAATAAATCCTGAATCAGCTGGGCAGAAACAACTGCAGGATTTCGTTACTGCGAACACAAAAAGATTCTTTGAAATCCTAGAGGTGCCTTGCACTTTTCTTGAAAAAGATGCTGAAGAATGGAATGATGATGAAAGTTATGCGAATGCAAGAGATATCGCATATGGACTCAAAGTGGTAAACGACATTGCGGAAAGAGGTGTACGACTGATGGAGGAATACAACAAACTGATAACCAATGATGAAGAGCAGAAACAATACCTTCTTCAAATTGTTAAAAGTTACAGGTCGTCACTCTCAAACAAAAACAAGAAAACATTACTCTTGCTTCACAAAAACGAAAATAAACATACATAAGTGGTTATGATATGCCTACTGGGGAAACTTCCACATAAAAAAAAGTTAACGCGCTATACGCTGTACCTCAGAGGGTGGTGCGGAAATCAGCGTGCCTATTATTTACTATTTTATGAGCTCACTACGTACTATAGTCTAGAATGTCATCGTTTTTTTTCAAACTAGGTTAACTAGGTACATATCAAACCGGCTCCGGCGAAAATATCAACAAAACAATATTTTTGAGCACAAACTGATATACATTTATTTTTAAAGCTTGGTAGCAACCTCTAATTTTCTCTTTTTCAACCCCAAATTTCGCATACAATGCTTTCTTAGGAATATGAATAAAATAGGAGGGTGTCTCCCTGAAAATTGAAAAAAAAAAATTTGACCCCTTTTTTGCATCACCCTAAATTATATATATACTGTTGTGCAAATTTCTTAGACTTTTTGCATTTTTCCACTGTGATAATTAAGGAAACCAAAACTTTGAATTCAATTGAAATAGACCTTTAATGAACTAAAAATCAAATTGAAATAACCATATTTATATGGAATATACCTTGATATAAACTATAAATCAACCTTTAATTCACATTGCTCAGAATCTTCAAAACATTGTGATTACAACAATTCAAAGCAAACTCTACACGAGTAGCTGGTATTAAGTATTATTAGTAGCCAGTCCCTCACATTTAACATTCATATATAACACTGTTCAACAAAGATTCTGTTTCTCTGATAGTGTTGTTTGCTCCTTACTGACCTTTTAGTGCTGATTTCGAAAATAATAGTAAAATTATTCCCTTACCCACAGCTTTATATGTATACAGGGTGGCGCAAAAGTCGCGCATCAGAGGAATTTTCATTGTTGATTATATTATTTTTTTTTCTTTTAGGTAGGGATGGCTGCGAAATTAACAATAGACGAGAGGGTGAGCTTGGTTTTAATGTATGGAATACCAGGTACAACAAATCGATGAATCGGTACATTAAAACCAAGCTCACCCTCTCGTCTATTGTTAATTTCGCAGCCATTCCCTAGCTAAAAGAAAAAATAATATATTACACTGGGTAACAAAATTTGAAAAATTTTGTTTATTGTGATTTTTCTGTCGTTTCTTAATGATTTCGGGGGCGCTGATTCCAAAAATGATATTGGTTTTGCTCTATCATCAACCGTTTCAAAAATATAGGTTATCACACTTTTCATATGGCAAAGTATATAAAGAAGGCTAACATAAATATTTTCTGAAAATAAAAACACTATTGGAAATTAATGTTTATTGAGCCAAAATTGTTTGACAAACCCAAAATGGTGCAAAGGATATAATATATATCATGAGGAGAACCGATAAGAGAATAACAAGCCTCGTTATGCAGTGTGCATTCCTTAAAAATGCACTGAAGAACGCGACTTCCGCGTATGAACATTCTTATCCTTTCTGATCAGCGACCATACGTAGTCTCCCATCATGGAAGCATCCCAATGGCTCTGGTACCTTTTCTCTATCTTTTCTTCACTCACATCGCCCAGGTTATCACGAAAAAAGTCTAGATGTGAATGCAGATAGCATAATTTTAAAGACATACGGCACCCCATTTTGCCATAGCACTTAATCAAGTTTGACACTAACTCCTTATAGTTTGGTGCTTTATGGTTGCCTAAAAACCCACGACCCACATCATGGAAAGCACACCAAGCCTCTTTTTCGATCGGAGTCATCTTGGCTTCAAGGTTCTTTGAATTCAACAGCGCCTTGACTTGTGGTCCTACAAAGATGCCAGCCTTGACTTTGGCCTCAGAGAGTTTAGGGAACATGACCCGAATCTGTTGGAAAACTTCCCCTCCAAAATCTAACGCAGTTACAAACTGCTTAATTAGACCCAACTTAGTATGGAGAGGTGGTAGCAGAACTATGTCAGGCTTCACAAGAGGTTCCCTGAGTACATTGTACTTTCCTGGTTGCAGTCCTTCACGTGAAGGCCACTGAACTGTTTTACAGTGCTCAGTTGAAGCCCTGCTATCCCACAGGCAAAGAAAACATGAATATTTAGTAAACCCTCCTTGTAAACCTAACAGGAAACCAATCATTTTGAAATCACCACACACGTCCCAGTTATATTGTTCATACCTGATTTGAGTGAGCAGTTGTTTGACATTTTCATAGTCCTCTTTCATTTGAACAGAATGTGCAACTGGTATAGATGGATATTTGTTCCCATTGTGGAGTAGAACAGCTTTTAAACTCCGAGTTGAACTGTCAATAAGCAGGCGCCACTCTGAGGGTATATGTGTTAACCCAATAGCTGTGAATAGACCATTAACCTCGCTGCAATAACAGAGAGCGCCATTGACATCGTAGAACCTTGCAAACTCTTCATGCCGCTTTCGGTATACAGTGCTCTTGCAGTCTTCTCCAAGCAAATTCCACTCTTTGAGTCTGGAGGTCAGAAGCTCAGACCCTGATTTCGTCAGACCCAAATCTCTAATTAAGTCGTCCAATTCCCTCTGATTTGGAAAGTGAGGGTTTGTACTGAAAGTTACTGTATATTCTTCATCATGACTGTCCTCACCAGCCGACATCTCAGATGAGCTAGCTGCATCCTCATTTTCAACTTGCAAAGCAAAGAAACAAAATATAGGCATAGCTATATATGTAGAAGAGCATCAGCACTTAGAAAAATCGACACATAATGACCAACAGTCTGTAAATACAGAAGGTAAAGTAATGGATAGATACCTGTTATGGTGAACGTGGTATTGGAAGACCTTCGCCATGTGGTACAGGAGCTATGGACGACGCTATGCTTGGATACTGAAGAGTCTGCCTTCCTTTAACTTTCCTGTACTTAGAAACATCTACCATGCAGTAGTAGCAATCGTCGTGGTGGCTCTTTGGTTCTCTCCATATTCTGGGTACCGCAAAGGGCATTGCCTTGCGTACTCCCCACAGCCACCCTTCAAGTGTGGAGCGGCAGCTTCCACAGATCACATGGGGTGCCCAGGGCTTATTTTGGTCACCTATAGGCATACCAAAATAGAGCCGATACGCGATCCAGAACTTGGTGCCTTTCACAATCTTGTGCGATACTTGCTTGGGGCCTATGTAATACCCACAAACGTAGCAGAATATATCCGGCGAGTGTTTACAAGCTCTAGATGCCATTCTCTTTACCAAACTGTACTACATTAATCATAACCTGCAGATATAGAGAGAAGAGTTATTAAATCTACAACAGATTACAGATTCCAGAAAAAAGATGTATTCACAACACTGAAATAATGTTCGCAATAAAAAAGGATCGATAACACTCAAATCGTCAGCACAGAGAAGCACAGAAACACAGTACCTCAGTGCTGGTAACCATCAGACAAACAACCTGCTTTCTTTGTGTGCTCACACTTACTGACTTCTCAGACTCTGCGCTCTTCTTTATATAGCACAGTGGAAGTTTTTGGCAATTTCTAGAGCAAGAAACTGTCAACGAACATCCGGATTGTTCTCAACAATTCCTGAATATTCTGATATTGCTGCGCCCATAATAACATTATACTGGTAAAACATGAAAAATGGATTATCTCTGAAACCATTGATGATACACACAAACCAAGGCCAGATTTGGACTCAGCGCCCACAAATGCATATAAAAACAAAAAATTCTATATAAACAGAATCAGTGTTACACAGTGTTATAGTCAACACTGAAAATTCCTATAATGCGTGACTTTTGTGCCACCCTCTCTCTCCCTATACAGTATATATATATATATATATATATATATATATATATATATATATATATATATATATATATATATATATATTATGACCATGCGAATCAATTTTTTTTAATCGAATTTGAATCAAATCATCCCAAACAATTCAAATCGAATCGAATCTTGAATCAAATCATCCCAAACAATTCAAATCGAATCGAATCTCGAATCAAATCAACTGTACACATATAGATTAGAATGTTTCTACACACAATTAGTAATAAGCATAAATTAATTAAATCTTCTTGCGAATAAAAGACAAAGTAAATCCTTCTAAAAAAATGTATTAAGTATTTGATCATGAGGAGGAACAATGATATAAAGTATGAAAAGTGTTATTGCAAAAGAGATTGTTCTCAGTATATAGACTGAATTATAATCTAAGTAAAAAGTAAAGTATTTATTTAAGAAAGTGTTCTTCTAAACAACATCACTGATGTCGTTTACCGGACTTAATGGAGATTCGAAAATATCGAAAATATCGAATCGGAGCGCAAGCTAACGAATCAAGTCGAATCCTCTCTCCTGATTCGAAATCAAACCGAATCTCGAAGCTTCGCAGAGCCCTTATATATATATATATATAATATATATATATATATATATATATATATATATATATATATATATATACATACTGGGTGATCAAGATAAATGGGACCCATAAAAAAAAGCCAAATATTCTTAATATTTAATTCCTTTCATAAAAACTATATATCATTCGAAAGAGTAGAGTTACAAGTTTATTATGAAATATTTATTTTTAAAAATGACTCCTTTCAAATGTGCTCCATTAGTTGCCAAGCATTCCAGTGTTCTCGCTTGTAAGTTCTGCATCACTTTTGCAAGAGTGTGCGGTGGTATGGCCTGTATCTCATTTGTGACGGCGGCCTTCAATTCTTGCAAGGTCGTTGGGTTATTTCTGTAGACCCTACTCTTTAAATATCCCCAGAGATAATAATCTAAGGGAGAAAAATCCGGAGACCTTGCGGGCCATTCAACGTCTCCAAATCTTGAGATTAACTCGCCTGGAAACGTTTGACGCAAAACTGCCATGCAGTTCCTCGTGGTATGGCAGGTAGCTCCGTCTTGTTGGAACCAGTGGTTTTCTAGACAAAGATCTCTTAATTTAGGAATAAGGAAATCGGTCAACATTTTTTCGTAGCGATCACCATTTACAGTGACCGTGTTTCCGGTGGAATCCTCGAAAAAGTACGGCCCTATGATCTGAGATGCAGTAAGACCACACCAAACAGTTACACGCTGACTATGCAACGGGACTTCGGTAATATTCAATGGATTTTCTGTTGCCCAGAAACGACAATTTTGTTTGTTTACAGTTCCATTCAAGTGAAAATGGGCTTCGTCTGACATAATCAAAGTTGCTAGAAAATTGGTGGTGTCATTTACCTTCTGTTGGATCCATTGACAGAATTGTCGTCTTCGTGCGAAATCTCCATCGTTTAGTTGTTGCACTGTTTGAATTTTATATGGAAAGAGCATTAAATTTTGCTTGAATATACGGTGTGTTGTTGTTCCATATCCAACTCCTAACAGCTGAGAAGCACGTCTGATGCTTATGTTAGGATTATCCTGTACAATTTCATGAGTTCTGTTAATGATCTCGTCTATCCTTGCTGTGCGCACTCTTCCAGTTGGTTTTCTTTTTCCAATGCTGCCAGTTAGGGAAAAATTTCTGACACACCGACGGATTACTTTCTTAGAAGGTGATTTTGACATCTGAAAATTTGTCTTGAAAGATCTTTGAGCTGAAACTACACTTCTTCCATGCTCATAATATTGCTCAGTTATGAAACGCAGCTGTTCCACAGTCCATGCAGTCATCTTGAAGGGTTAGTTTTAACTAACACTTTTATTTTGTTTTGTATCTTATCTTGTCTTGTATTGTCAAAACCTATACAATCCTGTACAAACTTGTAACTATCCTCTTTCGAATGATGCGTATGATTTTATAAAAGGACTTATACTTTAAGAGTTACAGGGGTTTCTTTTGGGTCCCATTTCTCTGGATCACCCTATATTATCCCGCATGACCACTCCCGTTCCAGTTTTTCTAGTTGTATCCCCCATTTGCTGGCAAACCACTGGTCTCCCCATTAAGTGCAATTCATCTAACTGCTATGTTAGCCATTTTCAGTGCCACAGTACCATCTTCGGCCCCAGTTCCTCCCGAAAAGTGTAGTTCTAATGCTGCCAATTATACCTACATATTCTTGTTTTTTAAATTTCAAATTCAATTTGTTCAAAAAATGTGGGTGATAGAAACATTTCGCATCCATATTCGTATTCTGCTTGCAAAAACCTACCAGAATCACCCTATTTTACTTGAGGAACAGGAAAAAGTTGTAATTTGTTGTCGAATGTAATTGCTGAAACACGCAAATGTATTTCGGCGCATAATTTCCATCACCTTTAACAAAATTTTTATTCCTTCAAAAATTCGCAAAGTGAAATGGAAGTATAAAAGAAGTAATATTATACTGTATTTCTGTTCAACTGTCATTTCACAAGTCTTTTCAGGGATACATAAAATGTACATCTGTTCGAAGGGAAATGAAAATTATATACAACATTAGGCTTTGTTGGAAATGCAAAAAGTCGAAAAGAAAATCTGTTTTTACTCTTATCATTTTATGGACTAAAGTCACGAATCCCATAGAGAGAGAATGTAAGTGACAGTATCCGACTTTATAAACTTATGAATAGCTTAATACGTATTAACCCTTTCATGCTGTATGGGCGCAAATGAGACCATCAAATTTTATGAGATTTTAGTCATTCTGGAGATATAACACAAGTGTTTTTTTGTGGCATGAAAAGTAAACGAAATTCAGGTATGAAAGGGTTAAATGTAAAAAACTTCACTTTTTATACGTGAAGGTCAAAATATGATAATAAAAACCCACTCTAATAGAGAGAGTTTATTTCCACAACAGTTTCGATGCCCACTGGCATCCTCTTCGGGTGGATACAGTAAAACGAATGAACCAAAAACAAGAGGGAAACAGTCCAGGGACCATTAAGAAATTCGCCCCTTGGTTAGATCCCGTTCTCCCGACCCCAGAAGGGCATTTTTATTAAAGGTTCCCCCTTATAAGTACATTCGCACAAATTAAAACTATCTTCTTGTTCTAAGGTAATAAAATAAATGTAATAATTAGTGTAAAGGTAATAATAATAAATGTTAAAAAATGTAAATGCAATAATAAATGCAGTAATTATGTCAAAATAGTAGAATCTGTATGTACACTGCGTTCGCACTTATTAAGCAGATTACATTTTCTCCAATGTTTTCAAAAGTTTTCCCCGATTTCAATGAAATTTGTAGCAAATAGTCACTATATATAACAGCAATGATGGTATTCATTTCGATAAAATATTTTGATAATTAAAATAATTATCTAATTTTATTGAAAAATATGTAAAATATTGTGTTCCGAATTATTAAGCAAGTATTCTATTTACGGATCTAAATGGTGAAAATGGGTAAGAAGAAGGATTTAACATTAACTGAGAAGAGAAAAATAGTCAAGTTACTCGCTGAAAATATAAAATCTATTGAAATTGCGAAGCAGTTTGGCAGAGCTTATCGAACTGTAAACAAGAACATCTCGATGTGGAATCCTCCAAACAATTGGCAAGACGTGTAAACCTACGATTCAGTCACCATTAACACCCAGGTACAAGAAGCAGCGTGTTGAATGGGCGCGTCAGTACGTGAAAACAGATTTTAATACTGTATTGTTCACCGATGAATGAAAAGCACCCTTGAGGGACTTAAGTTTTGGGCAGGATTGATAGGCAATGAAGTAGCTGTCCCATATAGAGTGCCTGATGGTGTAAAAATGAATGCCCAGTCTTACACAAACTTTCTAAAAGAAAACCTCATTCCAGTAGAGATTGACCCTTAGCAATCCATCTTCTTGACCAACCATCAGATCCCTCAAGGGTTGCGCTTCATTATCGGTTAACAATGCAGTATTAAAATCTGTTTAAGTACTGACGCGCCCATTCAACACGCTGCTTCTTGTACCTGGGTGTTAATGGTAACTGAATCGTAGGTTTACGCGTCTTGCCAATTGTTTGGAGGATTCCACCTCGAATATGTTCTTGGTACATTATGTATGCCAGCCTGCTCAAAACCTCTTTACTTAAGGACAATGGATGCTTTGCAGTTTGCGTTTGATTACAGATATCTGCCGCCTTGTCACTTTTCTTATAGCTCCTTTATCACTTCGCTGCCTCAGTTTGGTACCCTCCGCTACAAACTTGTTTACAGTTCGATAAGCTCTGCCAAACTGCTTCGCAATTTCAATAGATTTTATATTTTCAGCGAGTAACTTGACTATTTTTCTTTTCTCAGTTAGTGTTAAATCCTTCTCCTTACCCATTTTCACCATTTAGATCCGTAAATAGAATACTTGCTTAATAATTCGGAACACAATATTTTACATATTTTTCAATAAAATGAGATAATTATTTTAATTATCAAAATATTTTATCGAAATGAATACCATCAATGCTGCTATATATAGTGATTATTCGCTACAAATTTCATTGAAATCGGGGAAAAACTTTTGAAAACATTGGAGAAAATGTAATCTGCTTAATAAGTGTGAACGCAGTGTATACAATAAGATAGTTTTAATTTGTGCGAATGTACTTATAAGCGGGAACCTTTAATAAAAATGTCCTTCTGGGGTCGGGGGAACGGGATCTAGCCTAGGTGCGAATTTCTTAATGGTCTCTGGATTGTTTCCTTCTCGCCTTTTCATTCGTTTTTCAGTTTATAATTTCTGTATAATAACAACAATGCAATAATCAATGTAATAATAAATTTATAATTTCTGTAATAAATAATAATGCAATATTAAATGTAATAAATTCAATAATAAATGTAATAATTATGTAAAAAAAAAATAATAGAATCTGTATGTATAGAACAAGAAGATAATTTAAATTTGTGCGAATGTACTTATAAGCGGGTCCCTTTAATAAAAATGCCCTTCCAGTGTCGGGGGAACGGGATCTAACCTAGGTGCGAATTTCTTAATGGTCCCTGGACTGTTTTCCCTCTTGTTTTTTGTTCATTCGTTTTTCTGTATCCACCCGAAGAGGATGCCAGTGGGCATCGAAACTGTTGTGGAAATAAACTCTGTCTATTAGAGTGGGTTTTTAATACGTATCTTTATTTAATCTGCTATTTTTACATTTTTTTTTCATATATGCAGACGAATGGAAGCATGCGGATATATACACAGTATATATATCTATCTCCCATTAGTTCAGTTTCTATTTATCAGTTTATTTATTTAGATCGCTAATTGATTAATTATAAACCAGAACAAAAGATTAGAAAGAAAAAGAAAAAGACAGAAAAACAGAACAAGACAGAAAGAGTCAAAAGCAGAAAAAGACAGAACGAGTGGTAAAATTGTAAACGTAGAGAGGAAATAGCGAGTGTAAATATGGTTTATTACCTGGAAATGAAGATAATATCAGGAATGGAAGGGAAAAATTGTAATCATTCCATCTGTCCAATTTGCCCGAGCGAGAAAGTTGGCAAAACGAAATGGAAAATATGTTTTCTTTTTTGCTTCACGCGAAAGAAAATTATGCGATGATGACGTCAAATATTTCCGTAAACATTATGTGTAAAGAGGAGATAATCTAAATAAAAGTTGTCTCAACAGAGATAATTCAGAGACTTAAGACAAGAAAGCACAGATGAACGTATAGAAAGAGAGGAAGCACTAGATCTGGACAGAGAAACGGAAAAGACAAACGACGGAAAGCTTTTGAAACACCCTCTATCATCATATATATACTGTGTATATATATATATATATATATATATATATCAGTGGCGACTCCTGCACTCGGGCTTCTCGGGCTGAGCCCGAGAGGCAAGGGGCAAGGAGAAGCATGAGAGATAAAATTGTGTATTTATAGATTTAAGTTTAAAAAAAAAGTTTTAAATACAAATTGTAAAAATGGTTTTTGGCTGGTAGTATGGTACTATTTTTCTGTCTAGCCTTCGTCACGCAAGCAAATTTTGAGCGCATTTAGATACACTTACTACCTATAAAAAAACTATATTGACACATTAAGTTTTCGTGTAATTTTTCAAGATCCTTTACTCGGGCGCAAGACATTACGCCCGAGAAAGTATAAGTAATATCGTATATTTAAAGTTCTTTTAATGAATAATTAATTATTTGCTTGCATACGGTTACATAATAGTCCTTCTAATTCTCATTAAAGCACGCCTTCAACTGCCTTGGGCGACGGTGCAGTTTGATTTTTGCAGTTTGATTTATTTTTAATATTATAAGTATTCTGAGAAGTATAGCTCACCCATGGAGGACATAGTGTTATCATTAAAAGAAAAACCATTTGGAAGGAGAAACATCGCTGAACAACGAGAAATTATCAAATGAAAGAAGTTTCTCTGTTCTTGATCGAATTAGATCATATTTAAGAAACACAATGGCTCAAGAACGCCTCTCGTCCCTGGCTAGGATTTCAATTGAAAAAGAAATACTTATTGATTTGGAAAGCAAAAACGAATTACATGACCGAATATTAAAGGAATTTGCTTTAAAACCAAGACGCTTCGATTTTATGTTCAAGTAAATAAAATTCAAATAATTTTTTTTACCAAGGTATGTATTTATTTATTTTATTGATAATCTTAAGTTATTGTCATGCATTTAAATGTCGGCTCATATGTAGACTTGAAAATTTAAAAAGAGCCCGAGTAGTCTTGAAGAGCTGCAGTCGCCACTGATATATATATATATATATATATATATATATATATATAGTACACACTACACAGGGTATCACATAAGATCGATCTCATGGGAAAATTTATTTTAAATTAAATTTACCAAAGTAATACATTAGAGAGCTAAAACAAATGTTCAAATTGATGTCTTGTTTTGGGACCTTTTATTTTTTTATTGAATGTGTTACACTCGTGAGTAAAAGGCCTCCGCCTTTTCCTAAGGAGTGTAATTCACTTCCATATTAGTCATTGCGTGTTATACTACCTGCAACAAAAAAAAAAATAGTTCCAAAACAAGATATCAATTCGAACATTTGTTTTAGTTCCAATGTACTCGTATTACTTTTGGAAATTTATTTTAAAATAAATTTTCCCATGATACTGGACTTATGGGACACCCTGTATATACACACACACACACACACACACACACACACACACACACACACACACACACCTCCATTCGTCTGCATACATGAATGAAAAATGTAAAAATAGCAGATTAAATAAAGATACTTCTTAAGCTATTCATAAGTTTCTAAAATCGGAAACTGATATTCTCTCTACGGATTCGTGACTTCATTCCATAAAATAATAACAGTAAAAACAGATTTCCTTTTCGACTTTTACATTTCCAACAAAGCCTAATGTTGTTGATAATCTTTATTTACCATCGAACAGATGTACATTTTATGTCATATCCCTGAAACCCATTTGTGAAATGACAGTTGAACAGAAATACAGTATAATATTACTTCTCATACTCGCATTTCACTTTGTGAATTTTCGAAGGAATAAAAATTTTGTTAACTCACTACTTCACCAGGCCAACTCGAGAGGAGGGGCGACACGCTTGACCTTCGCGAAATGAGAAATCATCACGTGGAACCTTTGTAAGGTTGTAAGGTAAGGTAAGGTATATATATATATATATTAGGGTAGCCCTTAAAACTGAAGTGTCGATTTTGTATCCTCTCACCCACTCAATTTGTTCCGTTACTCGTCTAACTGCACTGTGCGAAATATGACGGTTTTCGAGAAATATTTAGAGGTCGCCCTGGCACGTCAAAGTTTTCCTTCTGTTAGGTTTTCGGTATACTCAATTACTCATACTAATTACTCATACTAATTACTCATACTAATTACTCATACTCTTGTTCTCATTTGCAGGATTGATACATGATGGATACGCGACAGAAACGTTATCTTGGTGTTTATTTTGTAGAAGAAATCAGGGGAAGGAAGCTTCCTTCCATTGGTCAGGCCTTTGGCCATTTCCTCTTCCTTCACGAGGAGAAGAAGCAGCCTGTCCGTGAGGCAAGCCGCAACACCGTCAGGGCCGTAATGGAATTCTGGCATTTGGCAAGCATTCCCACTCGGACTGAACAGCAATGCATTGCCAAACTCGAACGGACCTTCGACGAGTGGAAAGGGTTGAAAAAACACAAGACCAGGACTGGCGATGCGCACAAGAAAAAAGAAGATTTTAAGAAGTTGAACGATTTGTTCGACATTGCGCACGCGGATGCCATGAAGATGATCAAGAACCCTAAAGACAAGGCCTTCCTCCAGATGCAGAGGCAGAAGGACAGGACTGGATACATCGCTGGACTGGACTTGGAGCAAACGAGAAGGAATGAAGCAGCGGCGAAGAGGAATGTTCAGGAGAAGCTCCGGAAGAGGAAAGCCGCTGAGGAGTGCGAAGCATCTACCAGCCGAGCAGTTTTCGAGTCGTCTTATTCCTACGCATCCGAAGAGGAGACAGGGGACGACTCAGGTGCCTGCGGAGGAGCGTGCCCTCCGAAGCGAAGTAGGGGGAAGACCAACATCATGACAGCCGGACTGGCAGCCGCACTTGACAGGACACAGATCTCCTCCAGGAGAGCCGCCTACATACTGACGGAAGCTGCTAGCAATTTCGGACGGAATGCGGAAGAGCTGAACATAAACCGCAACTCCATTCAGCGACTCCGGGCTTGGCACCGATCGGAGACGGAACAAAAGATGAAGGAAGAATTCCCGGGTGACGGTCCCCTCGTCGTCCATTGGGACGGGAAGTTGATGGAGGACTTGACGAGCACGGAGCACGTAGAGCGTCTTCCAATCATTGTTTCGTGGCAAGGAGTTGAGAAGCTTCTTGGGGTCCCAAAGCTTCACACAGGAACCTGGGAGGCTCAAGCGTCAGCTGTTGTTGCTTGCCTGCATGAGTGGGGTATCAGTGACCGGGTTCAAACTCTGTGTTTTGATACAACAGCATCCAACACAGGACATCGCTCCGGAGACTGCTGCCTGATTGAACAGAAGCTGGGAAGAGATCTTCTCTACCTTACTTGTCGTCACCACATTTTGGAACTGATGATCGGAGCGGCTTTCGAGGCCGCACTGCGAGTTCTATCAACAGGGCCGGATATCCAGCTCTTCAATCGGTTTCAGGAGAAGTGGTCTTTCATCAACCAGAAGGATTTCAAGCCCGCGATCACTGATCCTGTTGTGGAGGCTGCAGTTGCCCCGGTCAAGGAAGAATTCCTTCAGTTCTTCCAGTCCCAGACGGAGCATACCAAGGAAGATTACAGGGACCTCGTGGAACTCTGCATCATCTTCCTCGGGGGGACCCCACAACGAGGCATTCACTTCAGTGCTCCTGGAGCAATGCACCGAGCTCGCTGGATGGCCAAGGTCCTCTACGCCATCAAGATCTGGCTTTTTCGGGACCAGTTCAAGTTGACCGTAGGGGAGGAGAAGGGCATCAAAGAACTCGCCTTGTTCGCTGTCATCGTGTACGCGAAAGCCTGGACAACGGCTCCACTTCCTCACCAGGCTCCTCTCAACGACTTCCTCCTCATGAAGTCCTTGTTGAAGTACCCACACGAGGCCATCAGCAAGGCGACCGCCAAGAAGCTCTCACACCATCTGTGTTATCTTTCCGAGAAACTGGTCGGCTTGTCTCTCTTCGATGAAAGGGTGTCCTGGGGAACAAAGCAGTTGATGGTGGAAGCCATGGAAGGCGAGGAAGAAGAAGATCCTCCCAAAAGACCGAAGCTGGATGCAAGGATCTTCTTGGATGACGATGGGAAGGATCTTGAGCAACTGGTGTCCGCAAACTCCAAGGCTCTTTTCACGAGGTTGGCCCTTCCGGATGATTTCCTCCGCCAAGACCCCCGCGAATGGCCCCAGTCCCAAAGCTTCCAAGCTGCCGCAAATCTGGTCCGGTTCCTGGCTGTGGTCAACGACAGAGCAGAGAGAGGAGTTGCCCTTATTCAAGACTTTAACAAGAAGCTGACCAGCGATGAGGAGCAGCTCCAATTCCTCCTTCAAGTCGTCGCAGACCACCGAAAGAAGTTCCCGGACTGCAAGAAAGCGACACTTTTGAACAAAGGCAGGTAACAATGAGTGGCTGGCAACCACTGGCAATACCTACTTTTGAGTAGGGGGGACCTGTATGCCCTGGGGCCAATAGTGTAAAAATATAGACAATGAGGGCGACCTCTAAATATTGAGCAATACGAATAAAATTTTGCACGATGAATTATCTCCTGAAATAGCATCTATCTGGGGGGGGGTGAGCGAAATTTCGTCACTTTCTGTTTTTGAGGTCATATAAGGGCCACCCTTATATATATATATATATATATATATATATATATATATATGAAAATTATTTCACGAAAGTAATACGTGAAAAATATTTATGCTGAATAAAACCACGAAGGAAAGGAAACAGAGTGGTGCTCAAGCGCTTTCGTCTAATGACATCCTCAGGAACACTGAAGTACATAAAGAGTTCAAACCTATATATAGGTTACAAAATATATATATATATATATATATATATATATATATATATTAAATATTTTTTGTAACCTATATATAGTCTTGAACTCTTTATGTACTTCAGTGTTCCTGAGGATGTCATTAGACGAAAGCGGTTGAGCACCACTCTGTGTTTCCTTTCCTTCGTGGTTTTATTCAGCATATATATATATATATATATATATATATATATATATATATATATATATGATGAATAAAACCACGAAGGAAAGGAAACACAGATGGTGCTCAAGCGCTTTCGTCTAATGACATCTTCAGGAACACTGAAGTACATAAAGAGTTACAACCTATATATAGGTTACAGAAAAAAAAAAAAAATAAATATATATATATATATACAATAAACATAAAAACAAAAATTAAAGGATTGTGGAAGGGGGCACACAAATTTATAAGGAAAAACTATCGATTTTTAGCACAAGATTAAAAGAATTGTTTCCAACCAATGTTATAGATAAAAAAAAAAATATATATATATATATACAAATTTATACTGGAAATCTGCCCGGGTTTTAGCACTCTGCACAATGTGATTCCTTTTACATAGGTCAGACGGGAAAGGATTTGCACACACGTATAAAACAGCATCAATATTCCGTTAGAACAGGACAGTTGTCCAGTGCCCTTTTTGTCCATTTGTCAGAGTTATCCCACTGTATTGATTGGAATAATGCTTCAGTTTTATTTCACTCTAGCAACATTGTTAACAGAAATATTCTTGAGTCTGCCATTATCCAACTAACAAATAACTTCAACATAAGCAAAGGTCTTTTTCAACTCGATCCTGTTGTTTTGAATTCCTTCAGAACAGATTTAGATAAGAAAGGTAGAACGCTAAATCTTTGGTAAATTTGTATGCCACTAACTTTTATTTTTCAATTTTTATATACAAAAAATAGGGCAGAGTGCTAAAACCCGGGCAGATTTCCAGTATAAATTTGTATATATATTTTATTTTTTTATCTATAACATTGGTTGGAAACAATTCTTTTAATCTTGTGCTAAAAATCGCTAATTGTTCAATTTAAAAATTTTTTTATTTTTTTTTTTTATACAAAAAGAGCAGAGTGCTAAAACCCGGGCAGATTTCCAGTATAAATTTGTATATATATATATATATATATATATATATATATATATATATATATTTTTTATCTATAACATTGGTTGGAAACAATTCTTTTAATCTTGTGCTAAAAATCGATAGTTTTTCCTTATAAATTTGTGTGCCCCCTTCCACAATCCTTTAATTTTTGTTTTTCCGTTTATTGTATATATATATATATATATATATATATATATATAGTTTTTTTTTTTTTCTGTAACCTATATATAGGTTGTAACTCTTTATGTACTTCAGTGTTCCTGAGGATGTCATTAGACGAAAGCGCTTGAGCACCATCTGTGTTTCCTTTCCTTCGTGGTTTTATTCATCATAAATACTTTTCAGTGTTACTTTCGTGAAATAATTTTCATATATATATATATATATATATATATATATATATATATATATTATATATATATAATATATATATATATATATATATATATATATATATTTTTTAATACAGCATCGTTCTTAGTACGTCAGAATTTATAACTCGTCTTCAGCCTTATATATATAGAGGGTGTGCCAAAAAAAAAGGTAAGCCCTTCGTTTAATATGTCAATAACTTTGGCTGAGGGTTGTTTATTTTGACTAAAATGCTACAATATGTAATAAAACGCAAATATTTAACACTCGTTTGGCAAATTTCAAATAAAAATCTTGTTCAATATATGAAAACAATTTGATTTAAATTAGGTGATTGGAAAACAAACTGATTAAATCTTTTTACGAAAACAACGTTTATTGGATAAAAAACAAAAATGTACAATTTTCCGTTGCATTTAAAAAAAAAAAAAGAAGAAGTTTCTTCTGTTGAAAACAATAGGAAAATTCAAATTATATTAGAATGAATGTTCAATATGTAAACCGTTTTCCTGAATGAAAGCTTCTAGCCTGCAACGCCGCTGATCAATGACAATCGGTAAATCTCTGCGATAACTTTTCCTAAGCGTCCTCGATCGCCTGGTGTAATAACGTCACGTTTTCGATAGGATGTTCGTAGACGAGCTCCTGTAGCGCGGACCTAATGGAACAGTCCACTGGATTTAAATCTGAACTATTTGGAAGCCAGTGTTCTTTTTCAATAAAGTCCGGAACACTGACCCGAAGAAAAGACTGTCGAATTTGCTGTGTGACTAATTGACCCATCTTGTTGGATGGTGAATCTCTCTCCTGATTTATTACGAATAACGGGCAAATGCTTTTTGAAGATTAATTGATAGTATGCAGCATTAACCATGGCCCCTGGTTCAACAAAAACGAGAGATTTCCAAATTTTGAAATGAAAGCGGATACCATAATTTTGTGGGTAAAAGTGGGACGCTCTCGCAAGAGCCTCTCCGGTGACAGATTAATCTTTTTTTCTGCTCTTGAGTACGCCCGATCGCTCTGCGTGTTCACCGGAGTTGAAACTGTAAACGTTTTCTCGTCACTGAACCAAAATCACCTAATAGTATGACCAGGAAATCTTGCAAACAAATGTTGGCAGCATGTTATCCTCTTCTGCTCATATTAGGATATGTGAGGTGGTAGACTTTGTCGTTTGAAAAGATTCGTGTGTACTGTGTAAATCATGTTTGACGATTCTCCTCACCATATTTCGTGAAATTCGTGTTGCTCTTTCAATTTCTCTTAGAGATTTGTGTGTTCCAGCCTGGCCCTCTTGAATGCAAATCAGGTTTGCAACGACTTCCACGTTTTCTTCAGTGCATGCAATGCGAAGCCGTCCACTTCCTTCCTTTCGAGCAATAATGTTACTTTTTCTACCCCACTTGTCCAATTTTTATTCGGGAACTCAATTATAATTTTTTTTTTTTGCACCATAATTTTCCCTAAGTTTTTATTAGAATAAAAGTCTTTTCAGTATATTTTAGCATTTAAAAAGGGTCTTTTCCAAATGGACGACCCCACGGGATTTAGCTGAAACTTTTATTATACATCCTTTAAAAGGGATCTAGGAAAAAATCCCCCGGAGGAAAAAAAAAACCGAGTAAAGCATCCCCCGGAAAAAACCCCCCGAGGAAAAAATCCCCTGGACCAAATTTTATAAAGATAGAAAGGATAGAAAGGCAATCAAAATTAAAAAGATTTAATGTCACTTTAAAAATATGCTTTATTTAAAAAACAATATTAAAACTAAGGTAAGATATAAATAATTTAAAAATCATTTAAGAGCCAATATTAAAAGCTAAGGTTGTACGCTATGCCCCGTAAAAAGTCCAAAATGGAACGATCTTCGTAGGAGCTAATAATATTTCTAATTCGAGACGCTGCATCTTTATACTTCTTCTTCTGGGGTTTTGGAGGATGACCAGCGCAAGCCTGTAGCATGCTAACTTCTTGTAGTGCCTACTCCTTTTGTATGCTTCTTAGGAATACCCAAATATTTGGATGGGCACATCTAATATTTGACAGAAAACTTCTATGCCAACCTTCGATAGCATTGTTAGTTTTGGGGAGCTCGTTTTGAACTCTCGTATGCATGTTCCAATTTAGCCCTGTTCAAAAATCAACTTTTTCTTATTTTCATAGGTTTCTGTACTTTTTCCCATGCTTTTTGACCTGAAAAGGCCGAAAATCACAACCATTTTGACCTAGGTTGTTGGGAAGCATTGCCGCATGGAGCTTTAAGTTTTCTGCCTTGAAATCGGCCAAAAGCACCAGTTCCGGGTTCTCTTGAATCATGTTTTGCACTATAACTTTTTATCTAAACAAGATAGAGCAACAAAATAGGCACCAAATTAAAGTGTTTTTAATCCTCTTTCTAACTTATACAATTATGATAGTCTTGGAACAAGAAATGGCACATTGGTACATACAAAGATTTCAGAAATATCACAAAATTCGTTTTCTCACACTCAAGGCAGACAAGGCGCCTTATTCATGACAAATTTGAGATTAACATTTTGTCACAAGTCTAATCGATCAAGAAGTGAAAGCATTACATGATGATTAATTTCATAATGACATTTACACAGTCAGTTGTTGAGAGTTTGTTTCTTGAAGCTGTCAAAGCGGCGTCTGTTGAACTCCACAGCTTGAAGGAGATAGTCCCTTTGCTTGGCATCTGTTGTTATGACATTTGCAAAGTCGCTCATCATCTTGACACCACGTTCAGCAATGTCATTCACCGCTTTCAGATTCTTAACATAGTCCAACGCTTTTCTGTAGTCCTCATTCTGTGGCCAAGACGTGACAGGTTCCAGAAGCCACTCGGATCCAATGTTCAGTGTGTCCAGCAGGAAATGTGATTCTGGGCCAATGAGATCAACCAGGGTGGTCTTAGCTGTGACTCTCTGGAATAGAGGCTTTCCTGTTCTGAAGCTGTCTGGCTTCTCAGTGGCATGTAACTGGGCAGCAATGTCGTGCTTCAATGTGTCACTCAATCTACTGCTGAACAGGGCAAATGGCACGACTTCCTGCGTCAGGTACCATTTGTGGTTTTCCATCTTATTAAGTACGGCATCAGCAAGCTCTGGGTCAGTTTTCTTGTACTTCAACATGTCCTGGATTAGACTTAGATCATTCACGGGAGCATCTGCAGGAGACATTGACATCATCCATACAGGAGTGTAGAACAGCGCAAGGAAGGTGTTGAGTCTTTCCAGCTTTGATACAGTGTCTTCGTCGTACTCAAGTTGATCTGCAAACATCAGCATTTTCATGGAGTACAGGTTTCTGGCCATCCATCTGGCCTGATGAATGGTGCCTGGTCGACTCCAGTGAATACCTCGAGGAGGCGTTCCTCCAAGAACAATGACTGTCAGTTCAGCCATTTCCCTGTAGTCGGCTCTTGGAAGCCTTTCTGCTGTTAGAATGTCTTGGAGTATTTCTTCACTGTTCTTCTTCTTTTCCTTCAGCCATTTGCTGTTGATAGCCAGCATCTTTGGGTTTTCCTTGGACAAGTCCGTCCAAACATCCTTCAGATGCTCAAACCAGGGATTATCTGGCCCCTTCACCTTCCCAACAGCTTCTCCCAAACTGCTCCTACTAGGATTTCCAGGATGTGATGTCGACAGGCCAGATAAAACACCTTTTTTTCAGCATTTTCTCTAGCAGTTTGGCAGCTCCTCTGTGAACTCCACTGTTACTGGATGTAGTGTCAAAAACAAGGGCAGTAACATTATCCGTAAGTTCCCATGTCTGCAGTAAATCCATTGAAGCCTCAGCCTGAGCTGTGCCAGAAGAATTGTCGATGACAGGTACTCCCAATAACTTTCCTTCAGTGTATGAAGGTGGACCAGACACTAGCACAGCTAAAGTCTCTGAGGTACTTCCAGGTTCACTGCCCAAGACATCTTTGAGCAACTTTCCATCCCAGTGTAAGGCAGCGTACTGTGGGGGGTTTTCACAAAACTTGGACATGTGACTCTGGCTGATATTATACCTGGACAGCATTCTGTTGCGACGTGTTGTTGAGGTTGAGATGACGAAGTTATCCAGATCAGCCCCTCCAGCTTTCAAGGTGGCAGAAACCATGGCAGTAACTTGATTGTCTGATAAACCAAGACGATCAGCTGTATTGCAGATGACATCACATTCCATGACCTTCCTTGGAAACGTCAAAGTCACACTAGTCACAGTGTCTTGATGGTGAGAACATCCAGGACGAGGCTGATGGTAATCCATGTCCTCTGTGTTAGCGTCGTTGTCAGTTGAGTCACCCCAGGTAATGTCATCCACATGAACAACTGCCTCTTGTTCTGCTGCAGCTGTAAAATAGTACAACATGTTAAGACAGTAATTGTTAAGTACATGCTAAATATCGCAATGGAGTAAAACTTAAAACTTTTTGTGACGTTCAAAGTAATTAGTTTTACCTTGTTCTTGTCTATGCTGCAGTCTTTCATTCCTCGCTGCTTGCTGCAGGGATCTTGTCTCAAAAATCTTGTCATGACCAGACATATGACCTTTCCTCTCAGTCTTTTGGTCTTCGTAGAACCTGATATCCTCATCTTTCTTCTCTCTGGATAACAGTCTGTTGTTCTGTATTTCCTGGATTGCATCTGGAGCTCCTATATCGAACAGGCTGTCTAATTCCAGCACAAATGCTCCTCTTTTTCCTCCAGGGTTACTTGCTCTTCCTTTGCTTTTCACCAGAGCACCGATGTTTCTCATGTAGTTTCATGAGGAGCTTCATTGTGTTGTACTTGGTCATTGTCTTGATCCTAGCCATCTGCCAGAATGGGATGATAGATTCAACTGTTTCATATGCAAGGGCTTGAACCATGGGCCTCCCTGCATTTTCCGGTAAATTCTGAAGATTAAGGAAATACTGGAACGCCTGTCTGTTGGTGGGAAGCTGGGAACCACTGATAAAAGCTGAAGGGTATCCAACCAGGAAAGTTTCAGTGAGAGATCTGGTAGATGGCCCAGTTGACACCTGCCTGTGGACAGTACGTGGAGGTTCTGAGATATCAACTGTGCGCCCACGGAGCTCCCTCAGCTCCTTGCTTAATGCCATTGTGAAGTTGTAACTTGTAGATGGTTTTCTAGATTCTGATTGAGTTTCTGTTGTTTCCTGAAAAATGATAGATAATTATTATTGTTATTATTATTATTATTAATTATTATTTATTTATTATTATTATTATTATTATTATTATTATTATTATTAATTTTATGCTCTTTCATTTGATACCTAATTTGTTGCTCTATCTTGTTTAGATCAAAAGTTAAAGTGCAAAACATAATTCAAGGGACCCCGGAATTGGCGCTTTGGCCGATTTCAAGGCAGAAAATTTAAAGCTCCATGCGGCAATGCTTCCCAACATCCTAGGTCAAAATAGTTGTGATTTTCGGCTTTTTCAGGTCAAAAAGCATGGGAAAATGTACAGAAACCTATGAAAATAAGAAAAAATTGATTTTTGAACAGGCCTAATGTTCCATGTTTGGATGTCAAATATTGGAGGTCTCCTGTTCCTCCTATTTGGTCTCCCAGTGTATGTGTCTTCGAAATAATTTAGGATACATGTTGCATCTTCGGGAAAATCCTCAGCTAGTGTTTCAAATGCGTCAATTACTTTGTCTGAGGGGCAAAAAGCTAAGGCTGAGATCATACGCATTCTTAGAGCAAAATCAGGATTGTTTGCGTATGATTGTGAAAGGCCAGACTCCTGAATTTTCTTGTAGATGTTTTGACTTAGATGAAAAAAGCATCCTTTAACTTCGGTTTCTGAGAAGACCGATTTTATACTTTTGTGCATAGCTTTCTCAAAATCGACCATAATGCTATCTGGGTTTAAATTTCCATTCAAACTTTTAATTTCATTAAGCATTAGTGTATAGGTGGCTTCAGTTTTGTTAGGTAAAAGAGAATATATACAAGGCGTCATAGTTCCATTAACTAAAGCATGTATGGTGTATACTTGCGCAAACAAAGAGGGTGTTACGCTGAACGTTCCATCCATAAACCAATTCTTATGAGACTCAAGATAGGACAAATTCTTCCAAGTGCCGAAACATAAAATTCTGGGACCTTCAGTACCAGAGTCATACAAGAGAAAGTTTTCATTACTTTTCGTAACCTTGAATTCATCTGGGATAGAGAGATCCTTAGTATTTAGCGGTAGTGGAATTGAATTTTGGCTCCTTTGCCTACACTGCCTCAGATTTCTTTTTAAATACCTTATTGTTGGCAGATTTGCTGCTGCCCCTTCATCAATCCTTCAATTTCTTGTGAAATTATCTGCTGAGGGGTGTCATGCGTATCTTTCGCTTTCGCTTTCATGTTTTGCAAAGCACTGAGAGTTTGCATATTACTTGGATCAGGCGCATGCGTATGAATATTCACTCTTCCAACAATTTCATTATCTTTCACTTTAAGCCTAGCTTTGCATTGCGCATTGGCACGACGCTGTACACACTCATAAGCTACAACATGATTTGCTAAGTCCTTTTGCTTAACATAGATGTAGCCTTCAAAACACAATTTAAATCCCCCTTTATTTGACTTTACAAACTCCATGATGGGCAAAGTTTAACTGAAATAAAATTTAGATAGTAGAAGAAATGTAACCTACGTAGAAATTTACTTGTCTTGTAACCAACAAACAAACTTACTTATTAATTACTAAAACTATTAATTAACTATTTTCTGTGAGCGAAATATTTTATATTCCATTTAAATATTTCATAATAAAAACTTAACCAACTTTAAGCAAATTTATATTGATTTTAATATATAATTTATAATTAATTTCATATTTCTAGAAGATTCTGACTGCGTCGTTTAGGGGCAATGTTTAACTGAAATAAAAATTGAGATAGGGGATGGGGGATTTAGATGGGGGGGGCAAAGTTTAACTGAAATAAAAATTGAGATAGGGGATGGGGGATTTAGATGGGGGGGGGGGCAAAGTTTAACTGAAATAAAAATTGAGATAGGGGATGGGGGATTTAGATGGGGGATTTTTTCCTCGGGGGATGCTTTACTCGGTTTTTTTTTCCGCCGGGGGATTTTTTCCGGGGGGATTTTTTCCTCCGGGGGATTTTTTCCGCCCGGGGCTTTTTTCCTCCGGGGGCTTTTTCCGGATACCCTTTAAAAGGCCCATTAATTCCTGAAATATATGAAACAAGCATTAAAATTTTTCAACAATTTTTTTTAAAATTAAATTATTAAAGCGAAGAGAACTTCCATGGATTTTTAATAACTAGCTTAATATTTTACTCATACGTGTACGATAAGACTTACTATATACCAATATAATAGAGTGGTCCAAAAGTCCCTATCTATTTTGCTGTAATAATAGTATTTTAGGATAAAATTGTAGTGACATAATTAGATGTACATTTATTTATCAAGCTTAGGTCTAAGATTCGACGTGAGCACCATCAGTGTCTCTGCACATCTTAAATCTGTCTACTGCATTGTGGAACACATTCTGAAGCATCTCTGGGGGTTATTTTAGCGACTGCCGCGACAATGCGGTTCACAGATCCTGCACGTCTGTAACTTTTGTTTTGTAAACCTCAGACTTTATAAAGCCCCACGTAAACAAGTCTAATGGTGTTAAATCTGGAGATTGTGATGCTGAAGAGAATATGATTTAATAAGTTTTCGGTGTGAATTTTTTCAATCAAATCTGTGCACATGGCGGATTGTCTTCGATAATTCTCTTCGTATAACTCGTGTAGCACTTGAATATGGTAACTTTTTTTTTCAGTTTTGATTTTTAAAATCCTTAGAACAGTCATTTTTGGTATGCTAAGTCTACGTGATGCTGTGCGAGTTTACATTCTAGGATTTGTTTCAAAGGCATCTCCTACCAATTTGACATTTTCTCGAGAGGTACCTCATCATGAACAGATACCATTCTTTTAAATTTATTGATCAACTCGTGAATTGCTTTGTTTGTAGGTGCTGGTTTGTAAAATCTTCTTTCGAATTTTTCTCTAATTATTTTGCACTTCTTCCTTTGGATACGTAGTGTTACTACCATCACACGTTCTTGTACATCCATCATCATCTATTTCTATAAAAAATAAAATAGAAATATAATTATTTCAGCAAAATGGTTAGATACTTTTGAACCACCACACCCTCAAACAGTCCAATTACAACATTCTCAGATACCATTACCGTGGTTATAAAGTGAATGAAAGCTCTACACTCCTCAACCCAAATATTATTCTCTGCGGTGATTTTAATTTCTCATTTATGACATATAAAAGGATAGAAAAGAATGTATTTATAAACCAAAACAAGGGAGGCACACGGGAAGACCAGGAGCAGGCAAAAATGCTGCTGGCCTCAGCTGATGAATTGGTTAGCACAAAAAATAACGGAAAATACAAGAAAAAAACAACTGCCTAGATTTGGTAGTCACAAACAACAGCAACCTGACTGACATCATAAAAATATTCCCAACTACAGTGCGTTCGAAAAGTCTCTCCGCAGTCAACCAACAATTCAAAAAAAGTGTTTGACAACAAATGTAGACGAGTTGCTCTGTGCCTGCAAAATGGTGGAAAACACTTTGAACACATGCTGTAAAATCAAAAGGTTATGTAATAAAATCACTAAATCATGGTTGAATGAAAACATTGTAGTTTTTCAATTTCCTATGCGTTTAACATAGCACTGCGGAAAGACTTTTCGAACGCACTGTATAATATGAGATCACAACATTATTGAGATAACAACCAATATAAATGCAACAGGGAAGGAAAGAACACACGCTGTAGAAAGAGGCGAATTCGAAATTTTTAAATTTCACTCCAAGGCTATAAATTGGGAAGGTATTGCATCCAGTATGGAAGCAATAGACTGAAGAACCATCTTTGTCTTCTTTGAGGACAAGACAACGGAAGAGATGCTAATAAACCTAGAAAAGAAGATTTTAGAAATTGTGGAAAGACGTGTCCCAAAAATTTATACAAAATCGAAACTGACAAGTAAAATTTCAAAGTTTTTCGAGGCACAAGAAAGCAATTATAACGGGTGGCGTATTATATGACCAGTGAAAAGTGCGGGCCAGAGAATGGCCTTAGATACGTTGCGACTGCTGGCACTTTCAAAAGCCTTTCGAAAGGAGCGATCCTCGAACATGAACATTCTAACCAATATTTCGCGATGGAGATTGGTAATTGATACATTAACAGCGCTGAATTCAAAGAATTCAGTATTATTGGTTAACAGAACAGGAAAAGGCTTCCTTGGGAGTCGTGTCACAATATATGATACAGATTCAGCAACGAAAATTATCTACGTTTTAAAATGTTGGTTGGTTTGCTCATTGTATCAGTTGCTCGGAGACACTAGCACCGGACCTCTCATAAATCCAAATTTAAGCAAAAGATTAATTGAACTCAACAATTTTAAGATTCTGTACAAGATATGACGGCAATAAGATATCAGATACATTTTATATGGGTTTTAACCAACTGCGGATAATTACGGAAAGATAGGGATTAATTTCGTACAGAAGATTTTCACGTTGGCTTGGAAGACACCTGCATTTAAAATTATTTCATAAAGGAGTAACGCCGTTAATTTATAGCTCATCTGAGAAGACTTTTAATACAGAATAAAAACATCATCATTATTTTATGATACAGGATGTAGAATGAATTAGAAAAAACGAGAAATAAACATAATTTAGGAAAGAGTAGAATAAGCTGACAATGCGGTACGCGAATAACACGGTAAAAAATTACAATAATTTTGATTACGCGGGCCAAGACGCAAATAACGCAGTATTTTTTAAATTAAACGGACAAAATTCAAGCCAGCCGCACAGTAACCGCTGCCAAATCGTGAGTCGAGATATTGAGACTGACTGAATGATGTATAGTGTGAGGTGGTGGTATTTTAATATTTGATTATTTATTATATTATATTATTACTTTAATTGCATTTACGTACGTATTATGTGTTTGTTATTAAAAGGTTAATACACTACATTATAATATTCATCTTATATTTCAGGTAAAAGTTTAATAATTTAGGTAAATTCGTACATTTTTGGGGTCTTCGGCAGCTAACCTGTTTTTTCCACAAGGTGTTCAACAATAGATAATGAGGACCGCGATATCGCAGTCTCCCTGAACGCAACTCCGCGTTTTTTGGCATATTCTACTCGACTGAAACCATTTGCCGATACTAAGACCAAATCTAAGTCAAGTATGTGATCACATGATTTTTTTCCCCTCATGTGTTTCTGTACCGTGTACAGTTTTTGAAAAAAGATCACCAAGAAACAATTTCTAAAATGCGTAAGAAGTTACTAATTAGTAATAAATTATTATTTTTGGATAATTTTCTTTACTGAGACACTAATAAAATTTCAGAACGAAAACCCAATTACCTCTGATAAATTTTTTTATGCTTTATTAAAACTTTTCTAGGCGAACTCTTTTCCCAAAACTTTATACCTGCACGTAGTCATGCGGTCATGTTACAGTCCCAGTTGAGTTGTATGATACAAGAACGTGGCTGTTATTTGATGTGAATGTTTAATCTCCGTCTCAACATCTAAGGTCATATGACAGAGAGGACCTACAGTTTTACGTGGAATCCGAACGACGGGTTGGTACATATCCTTGAAGCAAAAAGTGGCTATTTAGTGACCATCTCGAGAGCGAGGTAAAGATATTTAAATTAAAGGAATATAGGGTCATTTTATCCTACATCCAACACACACACACACGCACGCACACACATTATATATATATAATATATATATATATATATATATATATGTGTGTGTGTGTGTGTGTGTGTAATATATATATAGATAGATGGGGCTTTTTTTCTGGCGGAACACACTGGAACAGCGTTCCGGTACCTTTTATTTTTAACATGCAAAAAAAGATCTCATATTTTCAATGTCATTCCTTTTTGGACGCATTTTTAAGATTGGCATCGTGACGGGGTAGTATGGAGTAACAAATGGCAAAGGTTGTTTATAGTTTATTGATAGTGGAGTTCCGGAACTTTCTTTCCCGAAAAAAAAAAAGCACAAATATAGGTGTCCCGTAAGTCTGGACCCATAGGGAAAAATAATAAAATTACAAAATAGTCCAAAAATTTATTATAATATATTTTTTTATTATTTTTATTATTTTTTATTATTTTTTTATTATGATCTTACTCGCTGGAGTTTTATTTGTGGGGCCACTTGAAAGCCAAAGTGTACGAGGTCAAACTTCAGAACATTTTCCACCTTAAAGCACGCATTGTGGAGGCGTGTCAAGAAATTTCTGCGACTGTGATTCAGAAAGTGCTGTCGCAGTGGAGATTGCGTCTTCAACTATGTGTGCGACACAACGGCGGACACTTTGAACAGATTATGTAATAAATTTTGGACTATTTGTAATTTTATTATTTTTCCCTATGGGTCCAGACTTACGGGACACCCTGTATATATATATATATATATATTATTTCACGAAAGTAACACGTGAATAATATCGGTGTTCCTGAAGATGTCATTAGAAGAAAGCGCTTGAGCACCATTCCGTGTTTTCTTTTTCCTTCGTTGTTATTTTCAATATATATATTATAATTTCATATATACAGGCTGCTTAAAAAAAAATTTACCACTCGTATGGCGCTAATATGCCATTTCTTACCATTTATTTGTGTATTTTTTCGTGTTTACGTAAATATGTGTGTGTTTATTTGCTTAATATTTAATAATAATGTCGTTTTTTGCAGGGATTGCGTGAGTGATTAACGAATGAACCCCATTAATGGAAATTAATCACTCTCACAATCCCTGCAAAAAACGACATTATTATAAAAATGAAAATGAAATGAAAAGGTTTATTGGCAGACTATAGTCCATATGACAAATATTATTAATATAATGACAGTTCACATACTAAGGATAGAAATATATACAATGATTAGAAATAATACAGTATGTCGAATTTAAGTGGAGCTACAGACAGACGTTTTCGTACCAAGAAGTCCATAGCTTGGAGGATAAACGGCAGGACTCATGGATAGCTTGGATAATCGGGTTGGTTGATTTTTTAATTCTTTGCATTAGGCTCTATTGAACACGTCTTGTTACCTCCGGGAAGCTCGGGATATTGCGGTTAGCAAACATTTGCGAAGCTGAGCATCTCGGGGGGTAATTTATGTAAGTCTAAAAGACCTGTTGTACAGCAAATTTAGAGTTCTGCCAGAACCTTTTTTATAATTCACTCAGAGTTGCTGTCCGTATATATTACTGCAGAAAGTACGAAAGAGAGTGTCTTTAGCTTCACTTGTAGAGAACCGAAGTTCTTATAGTCATATTCGCTTTAGTACAAAGGCTTCGAGATTGTTTTCTCATATCCGAGTCATCACTCAAGGAGCTGGTAATAGTTTGACCCAAATACTTAAACTCTTGTACTTCTTCAATTACTTCACCTTTCATTTTAAACGTAATGTCAGCTGGCTGATTATAGCTTTTAGGATGAAAGTGCATAACCTTAGTTTTTGTAACATTAAAAGAATATCATGTTTCTGCGAATACACTTCGCAGACTTTTAGTAGCCGATCCAGACCTTTAACAGAGGGACTTATTAACACATATCATCGGCATAAAACTAAGTTATTTTTCCTTGTGTTATCTATACAACATCCCACTGTTGCTCATTAAGTGAAGCAATTAATCTGTCAATATACACATTAAATAGCATAGGGGACAGCAAGGAGCCTTGTCTCACTCCGCAAAGGAGCCAAAACATTCGGATAGTGCATTGCCCCACCTAACGGTAAAAGATTGGTGGGAATACCAAAATTCAATAAATTTAATATGTACATGGGGACCTTCCTGTCTTCTAGTTTTTTAATAAAATATTGTGGCTCATTCTATCATATGCCTTACTATATCTACGAAACAGCTATGAATAGTTGAATTACTGTCAATGTATTTAGAAATTGTTTCTTTAAGTACATAGATACACAGGTCAGTTGAGTGGGACCTTTTAAAACCAAACTGATTAGGAGATGTCCATAGATAATCATTTTAAAAACCAAGCAAATAAAGACACAAATACTTACATAAACAAAAAATACAAACTATAAATGGTAAGCAATGACATATTAGCGCCATATGAGTGGTAAATTTTTTTTGAAGCAGTATATATATATATATATATATATGTATAGAAACGACGTAAGTATAGAGGAGTGTTCTGCACACGAGGAAGAGAAATAACGAACAAATGAAAAATGAGGTGACCGCTCGGGAATCGAACCCAGGATCTTCCGATTGCCGGTCAGATATGCTACCACTACACCACGGGCCTCGTGGTGTAGTGGTAGCATATCTGACCGGCAATCGGAAGATCCTGGGTTCGATTCCCGGCGGTCACCTCATTTTCATTTTGTTCGTTATTTCTCTTCCTCGTGTGGAGAACACTCCTCTATACTTACGTCGTTTCTATACATTAATATACTGCGTGGTCATTGCAGTTAAATATATATATATATATATATATATATATATATACACACACACACACACCACACATTTTTCTATATATATATATATATATATATATATATATATATATACTGTATATATATAACTCCTGAAACTCAGACATGTACTATATAAATTCGTTAAAATACATTGCATTCAGTGTACGCTTTATGCTAAATTTCTAAGTTAATTAAAATTCGCAATTAAAAAGATTACAAAAACCTTCAGTTTCATGAATGATTAACTTCATAAATAATCATGATTAAAAATATAGAAGTGGAATAATTGAAAAATATCATTTAATTGCTGCATTTTCTCACTCACACAATTCGATGTATTGATTTCTTGAATACTCTCATTCACAGATGCATCCTCTGACTGACATACGTATAGCGCACCTTATTGCGATAAAAAGTATCTACAGTATTGACCTATTGTATACATCGTAGGTAGTTAACCTAAAATTATCGCACCGATTTAGATTTAAAGCATACAATAGTACATACATACATATATACATATATGTATGTATGTATGTATGTATGTATGCATGATTAACACCGACAAATTTCAGCTCTTCAGATACGGTAGAAAATGAGGAACTTAGACAGTATATTATGCTCAGATAGACAGGAAATTCAGAGAATAAACTAGAAATTGAATTTGAAATTGAAATTGAACTATTTATTTTATTTTTTTTATTGGCCCTTAAGCTTAGGCTTTACTGGGTTGTCAATTAAAAATAAAACAGTTATTATTATTATTAATAATATAGAATTATGATATAGAAATTCAAAGACATTTCACAGCCAAGATTGATGGCCAAAGAACTCAACTACTGGGAAAGACTATGTAAACTAAATATGTACTATGAAGAAAAGAGAGGTACACCATAATCTACATATGGAAAATGATTGAAAAAAACTGATACCAAACCTCAAATTAAACCCAATTACCATCAAACAATGCTGGAAAATAGGAAAAGCAGAATGTGTAGTGTTCCCAAATTAAAGGTCCGACAAGGGACCTCTTCAACATAAAGGAAAATAGCTTGGTTGTCAGGGGGCGAAGACTTTTTAACCAGCTTTCAAGGGACCTCAGAAACGTTACAGGGGTCAAAGTTGAAGTTTTCAAAAGAAGACTATGCCTGGCTCAGGACGGCACCAGATCAGCCAGTGTACCTGGTTATTTGTGGTGGGAGATCGCAAAGAGAGCAAATCGCTCACCAAGCCAAACCAAGAGGCGGGGCCACTAGCTTGACCTTCATGTGAAGAGAGCTCAACACACGGAACTGCAACAAGGTTAACAATATATATATCTAATATATATATATATATATATATATATATATATATATATATATACATACACACACACATGGCGTTTCTGGCTCTTTTTCACTCTTGGGGTTCATATTACAACCAATAAAACGTTGTAATAAAGGCCTGTTATTATCATTATTATTATATTATTATTATTATTATTATTATTATTTTGTGTTACGCGTTGTTGAGACAAACTTGTAAAATTTCTGAGAAGTTATATCCACAATTAAACCGAGTTTATGGCATGGTATTGAGTAAAATGGACTTTAGTGTACTTTTCTTAATGAAAGTGGGAACACCTTTTATTTCTCATGTCATGACACCACCATCATAAGTTTATGAGAGTAATTTGTTTGGGGAGGTTCTTTTTACCTCAAAGATTTTAAGAAGAAATAATTCGTGTATGCATCTCGATTTCCTTCATCTAGTTGATGAAAGCCATACAGTCATTTCACTGGCTCATTTTTTACGACATATGATAATTACTTAATCGCAGTTGCTCAACATTTGATATACTCCGTATCGATGTATCATCTAATTTGGCTTTGGATATCTCGGAGTCAAGCTTTTTTCCGACACAACTTCGCAATGCGTTGAATGATGTGCTTTTGAAAATAAATTGATGTTCCTTTAAAGGTTATCATTATTCAACTGTTTATTAAGCCACTCGTCATTTACTTTGACAGTCGAGTTGAAAGTTCTCGGTAATTTCCTCCGCTCGTTTGACTAAAATACTCGTTAAGACTTTTCATAGCTGTTCATTACGAAGTAAAATTAGTATAAATTGTTTATTAATAGACATATTAACATACTGTACATACTGTACATACATACATACATACATACATACATGGGGGGGATGTTTGTGTTACATAAACTTGGAACGGACTTGGGTGTTTCCGTTTGAAGTGTTATAGAAATTTAGATTTATAAGATTTTGTTTGACGGCAAGAACTCTCAGTTAGAACTTCGATAGCGAAATATCAGGTCATCATAAGTAATGTCGTTTTTTTTTCATTGCTAAACTCCCGTTTTCGTGTTGCAAATGTTTGTCTATATTTTGTGGAAAACTCGAATTTTTGCGTGTTCAGAAATGTTATGATACTAAAACGTTTTCAAATCATTGTCTTGCGCGTGACAATTCTTTGATGTTCGATTCATTAAATTACGATTGATTTTAATGGTTACATACGATTTTATTTAAATTTAGGTGTGGAAATTTTTCACACAAAGGACTAATTTTTGTTTTAAAGCTTCACATGAGCCTCCTGGAAATGGGCCTAAAATCAATTAAAATTAGACAGACAGTCGCAGACTGTGTTGCCATTTATTGATTCAAAATCACAACAGTCTTTCATGGATTTTTTAATATGCTTATATATAGCTTCAATGTGTAACTATTATATCGGTACGAAATTTAAGGGGGGCCTCGCCCCACGGACCGCAGTGGACGTAACGCCAATATATATATATATATAATATATACACACACAGACAGAGTCCACTAGTGGATATGTAATCACGGTTTTTCGTATTCACAAATACTATCTTCTGTGTAAGTTAGCATTCGTAGTTCAGCGAGTAACACTGTTGCCCTATTATAAACGAAGACACTAAGATCGGAGGTTCGATTCCGATAGTGCCGGTATTAATAATAATCAAGGAGTTAATGCAATGGGTTGCATTCTCCTGGCCTGAGCGCTGTAACAATTTCTGGCACTGCTAACTGATTATGATCTTCACTGAAAATCGTATAAGGAAATAATATAAAAACTAGAATAATTGAGATTAATCAAAGCAGTAAAAACATTATGAAGAGAAAAACATTAAATTGACGAAAATATAAATAGAACAAAATGGTGGTTACATTGAATATATAAATTATTTAAAGTTAAGAGTTTTGAAAAGTGTCTTTTTAAGAGTTACAACTTTGCAGTTTAAAAGTTTAAAGAAGCGCGAGACAATAAAAGGTAAAAGGATAAGACTTTAAAAGAATATTAAAAGGAGCAAAATTTAAAAACATTTCTCGGACGATTTCAGGAAAAAGTTACTTTATTATTTAAATGGTGGACAGAAAGCTAAATTCTAGAAAGGACAGAAAATGACTAAGATGGTTGGTCATAAATCATCGGTTCTAATTGTGGGGATACAGTGGGTCCCAAGGTACAGTGTATCCCGAGTATTGGAACCGATGGCAATTGTTTAAAAGTTTTAAGGTTAAGAAAGTGTGGTTTATACTTAAAAATTAATATTGTTTAAAAGTGGAAGATCTTTCTGATTGATGAGAATGCGAGCGAATATTTGAATGGAATTGGTCTTTAAGGAATTATTATGGCTGCTAATTCCTCTGTATACGTTCGTCATACGAAGCTGCAGTTGGCCTGATCGACCTCATTCATGCCAACACACGACGATGTACAGTTTCGGAGTAAAGTTCGTCAGCGTCATTATGTGGTTATGTATATTATATACAGTATATGTCGAAAACTCATTGGTGAAGTTTTGGATGCTGATTGGTGGAAGATTTAGAGCAGGGGTGCTCAAACGTTTTCGTAGGCGGGCACATTTTCCAAATGCTGGAACACAGGCGGGCACACACAAAAAATATTATGATAAAAATTACAAAAAACAAAAAATATTATTATCTGGTCTTATCTGCAATATTTTCTATTAACCGGTCTCTAAAACCTTATCGGGGCTACTCCCGGGCACACCAAAATGGCTTTGCGGGTACAAATGTGCCCGCGTGCACAAGTTTGAACATCCTGATTTAGAGTCATATGATTTGGTTAAAAAAAGTTAGGTATTATATGCGAAATAATAAACTATATAAACGGTAATGTTCTAGTAATGATTATTGAATGCGGAAAAATGCATATTTGAATATATACATATCAGTTATTTATTAAAACCAATTATACTCATATATGAAGTGTTCATTATAACTGCTAATGTAAATCGATCTTTCATGACCGTGATATGGAAGTTCAATAACGATTATGTTATAGGGTGTACATAAAGTCAGGATCTATTTTTGTGAAGCACTTGGAAATTATATGGAATTCAATCATAAAATGATAAAGTGGTAACATTTATTAAATAATTAAGAGTAGGATTCGACGTGACGCCCATCAGTATCCCTGCACAGCTCAAATCGTTCCGCAGCATTTCTAAACACATTCTGGAGCATTTGCGGGGTTATGTTATCTGCAGCAGTTCGTATACGTGTACGTAAGTTTCAAGACTCGTAATCTTCGTCTGATAGACGTGCGATTTGATAAAGCCCCATGCAAAGAAATCTAAAGGGGTTAAATCTGGTGATCTCGCTGGCCAAGGTCTGTTGCTTCCGCGTCCGAGCCAGCGATTTGGAAAACGTCCATTTAGATAATCCTGAACAATTTTGGCATAGTGACAAGGAGCACCATCATGTTGATAGACGACGGTACTAACAATCCTATCCCCGTCGTCTATCAACATGATGGTGCTCCTTGTCACTATGCCAAAATTGATCAGGATTATCTAAATGGACGTTTTCCAAATCGCTGGCTCGGACGCGGAAGCAACAGACCTTGGCCAGCGAGATCACCAGATTTAACCCCTTTAGATTTCTTTGCATGGGGCTTTATCAAATCGCACGTCTATCAGACGAAGATTACGAGTCTTGAAAACTTACGTACACGTATACGAACTGCTGCAGATAACATAACTCCGCAAATGCTCCAGAATGTGTTTAGAAATGCTGCGGAACGATTTGAGCTGTGCAGGGATACTGATGGGCGTCACGTCGAATCCTACTCTTAATTATTTAATAAATGTTACCACTTTATCATTTTATGATTGAATTCCATATAATTTCCAAGTGCTTCACAAAAATAGATCCTGACTTTATGTACACCCTGTATATAAATCATTTGTAGCAGCTACGAGCAAAATTGTATTGCATTTAATAATGAAATTATTGGGAAATTTTATTATTCCAGTTTTAAATATTTGTCTCTCTTAAAATATGCCGTTGAAGTTATAATTCTTCGTTTTACTTAAAAGCCTCAAAGTTATTTCTTTCAGGAAATACATAATTTTTATTTTTTAAACCCTCTTTTTTTTCTGAAGGGAAAATGGCTGAAGTCCAAGGGCCCTTAACCTCAATCGTTCAGTGGACAAGCGTTTCAGGAAATTTTAAATGTTGAGTTATAATATCATTT